>CM034157.1:242098438-242698438 GCA_019776745.2 Taxus chinensis | reverse complement strand
AACACCAAATTCTTCCACATCACTGCATCCAAGCATAAGAGCAGAGACAAGATCAGAGAGCTGGTGTCGTCCTCGGGTACCCTGTTAACATCTGAGGCTGATATCTCCAATGAGCTCGTCTCCTTCTATTCTAACCTCCTCCAGGTCGATCAGCCTCCTTCGGAGCAATCAATGGCCTCTATGCTCCAACATATACCACAACTTGTGTCTTCTGAGATGAACAATAATCTGATCAAACCTTTTGCTATGGAGGAAATTCACAAAGCGGTCTTCGCCATGAAAAGGGACAAAGCTCCGGGCCCGATGGTTTTCCTGTTGCTTTCTTCCAAGTGTTCTGGGAGACCATCAAGCAGGATCTCTTCAAAGCGGTTAATGAGTTCCAGATCAGTAACAATCTTCTAAAAGAATGGAATACCACCTTCGTTGCCCTTGCCCCAAAAGTGCATAGTTCAAAAGATGTCTCCAACTTTAGGCCAATCAGTTTATGCAACACCGCTTACAAGATTATCACTAAGATGCTGGCCTCCAGGCTTAAACCCCTAATGAATGCTCTCATCTCACAAAACCAGAATGGTTTTATTAAGGGGCGGCTCATCCAAGGTGGTATCATTACGGTTCATGAAGCTATCCACTCGGCCTATCACTCGAAATCCCCTGGAATGATCCTAAAGCTTGATATGCAAAAAGCGTTTGACAGAGTCAGCTGGCCTTTTTTAATTAGGGTCCTGGAAAAATATGGTTTCGATAAAAGATGGTGTAGTTGGGTCTTCTCTTGTATTGCGACTCCTTGCTTCTCTATTCTTATCAATGGCATTCTGGCAGGATTCTTCAAAAGCAGCAGAGGTATCAGGCAAGGTGACCCCCTGTCACCCTTCCTCTTTGTTCTTATGGCGGACTCCCTCAGCAGAGCACTGGAGGCAGCTAAAATTCAGTCTGTCATTTCGGGTCTGAAAATCACCTCCAGCTTCCCTTCTGCCACTCATAGCCAGTTTGCTGATGACACTTTGCTGTTAAGTGTTGCCTCTGTGATTGAAGCCCGGGCTATCATGGATATCCTATCTCTTTACCAAGCAGCTTCTCAGCAAATAATCAACTTCAACAAGAGCAACATCTCCTTCATCAACACTGCTCCTAGGACTCAGAGAAAGATTGCGGATATTTTTGGGTGCAATATTGTGGACCTCCCCACCTCTTATCTTGGAATCCCCCTCTTCCATGGTAAGCAATCTAAAAATCTCTAGAATCTGGTCATTGAAAGATACCAAAAAAAGTTTGCTGCCTGGAAAGGGGCTCTACTCAGTCAGGCTAGAAAACTCCAACTAGTTAAAGCCACCCTCCAAAGTCTTCCTACTTACTTCATGTCCCTTCTCAAAGTTCCCAACTCGGTGAAGGAGGTGGTGGAAAAAATCCAAAAGCACTTCCTGTGGTCTGGGACGGAAGAAAGGAAGAGGATCCATCTTGTCTCATGGAAGGAAGTGTGTAAGCCAACTTCTCAGGGTGGGCTCGGACTAAGAAGGATGGCTGACACGAATGTGGCCCTCCTGGCCAAACTTGGCTGGGACGTGGCTAAAGGTAACTCTCATTGGGCTCAGCTTCTCAGAGCTAAGTACCTTGCTAATAATGAAGATTTCCTCACTTCAAATCCAATTCGAGGTTCGACCATTTGGAATTCTGTTATTAGCTCCCTCCCCATTATCCGGGCTGGCACTAAATGGAGATTTGGAAATGGTAGACTTATTGACTTCTGGCAGGATCATTGGATTGGGGTCGAGCCGCTTGATCGCAATCCCTCATGGGATCCTGTGAAAAGAAGCCTCATTAATAAGCAGGGAAGGTTAGTTTCGGGCTATTGGAAGGTGGTGAATTCCATTCCCTCCTGGAATATTCAGGTTTGGGATGATATAAGTGAACAGCAGAGCATGCTCCTGACTTCACTTAGAACTGTGCTCTCATCCATCTATATCCCCTTCTCCCAACATGAAGATGAGCTAATTTGGCCCCTCTCCCCGTCTGGCTCTTTCTCGGTTAAGGCTGCTTATCTCTCAATGCATTGTGCTGACTCTGGTCCCCCCCTCACCAAATTCTGGCCGAAGGAGATCATCCCCAAAATTGGTTTTTTTTCCTGGCTCTCTTCTAAGAATGCTTTCCTCTCTGGAGAAAATCTGAAAAGGAGGGGTTTCTCTCTTCCCACTAGATGTGTGCTTTGTACTAAGGAGGTGGAATCCTCTGCCCATCTTTTGATCCACTGTCCCTTTTCGCAAGTTATCTGGCATTGGTTCTTATCGAGGATGGGTGTGTTCTGGACCTTCCCTGAGTCCATTCAGGACACCCTCTCTCAATGGAGTTCCCCCTTCACTCACCCGGCTCTGGTTCTGGCCTGGAAACTTCTCCTCCCACATGGCATATGGGGCATCTGGAAAGAAAGGAACAGAAGAATTTCAAAGACCAGAGTCTTGAACCTGATCGGGTGGCTACCCAGATTGCTCTAACTTTCCAGGATAATCTCAACTCTCACCTCTGGTCCAAATATCAGCAAAAAATCCAAATCTGTAACTCTCGGGAGTGGCAGCGGCTGTTGGCTATTCATCCTGTAAGTAAAGGCACTTCCTCTGCTCGGGGATTAGTTCGATGGCTTCCTCCCCCTCCAGGCTGGAGAAAACTTAATACGGATGGGGCCTCGAAAGGCAATCCTGGTAAATCAGGTGGAGGAGCCATTCTTCGTTGCTCCTCGGGTTCCATCGTTGCTGCATCTGCTCATAATCTTAACTATGGCACCAACCATCGTGCGAAGGCCATGGCCATCCTCAAAGGCCTTGAGCTAGCTATCAAATTTGGTGACGATCCTCTCCAAGTTGAAAGTGACTCCCTCAACATCATCAATCTCCTGCAGTCAGCTGATTCTGGTCAATGGTCAATCCAAAATATCATAGCTGATATCAGAATTCTACAAAGAAATTTCCAGCAAATTCAGTTCCAGCACATCCTCCGGGAGGGGAATAAAGTGGCGGACCACCTAGCTAACATTGGAGTTCTCCTTGAGAGTCAACAAAGCTGGACGGACAACTTCCCGGCTGATCTCTTCCAAATTACTCAGAATGATCTATCCCAATGCTGACTGGTGGAAGGGGGAACTGATATGGGTTTCAGCAACACCTTTATGGCCTACTCAAAAGGTGGCAGCATTTATGTTTGATTTATTATGAAAAGACCTTTGGCACTGAACCATTTGATGAAGGTGATGTGTTATGATGTGGAGGATTTCCGCACGCATGGGGTAATTCCTCCCCTTAATCATATGATGATCTGGCGGGAGGACAATGATGGCGAGGCCGACGGCTCCCACGCCCTGGGCGGGCTTTTAAAGGACCCCCATCGCTCTCTCTTCTGCACTTTTCCAAATTTCTCAACAATGGGTGGCCAACTGAAGCGGATTGAGCCTGCTGCCTGCGACTCGGTTAAAGAAGATGTGGAGGTATGGAACATTTTACTGGAAAATGGCATCACGACTTTCCTGGAGAGAATGGCGGGCTACTCGGCCCTGGTCTCGTACGCCGTTATGGCTTCCTGGTCGAAGGGGCGGGTACAGATTGGTAACACGCACTTTACCATCTCCACCAATGCTATCGCTGATGCCACGGGTCTTCCTGCCGCCGGCGACATCTATTTCAAGCGCTCGCTGCATGCTGAAATGTAGGATTTTATCACTCCAGGGGACAAGCCGGTCAAATATCTCTCTGGCTACACTCGCGATTCCCTGCCTCCTCCATGGAATAGAGTCGCTGAAGTTGTAATGCGTTATTTCACCATTGACGGCCGTTATCGTCTGGTCTACGGCCCTCACTTCTTCATCCTTTCTCATCTGCATTGGGGAAAAAAGATTAATCTGGCGGCTTTCCTCTATCAATCTTTAGAGCACTCTGTTCAGCTGGCTCGTGACGGGGAAGGGGCTATACTCCACCAGGGCTTACTGTACTTGCTTTTTTCTGATGCTGCTTCGCATGCCGACTTAATTCACTTCCCCCCCAAATTTGGTCATCGTCACCATTCTCCCTCGCCTTCCCCCCGCCCCTCCTCCACCTCCCTCCGCTCTTCTCGGCGCCGCCATCATTTGCACCTTTCCTCTGACTCTGACTCAGATGTCACCATTCTTAGCCCTCCCCTCATTGTTTCCGAGCCTTCTGCTCCCCCTGTTTTCCCCCCGCACCTTTCGTGCCTATTGCTGGAAGGCACTGACACCAGTTTTAAAGTTGTCTCCCCGGTCTCAAGCCCTGATACTTCTCTTGCCGAAGACATTCTGGGCCTCGCCAAGCTTTATCCTGACTCCCCGGCCTCGGAGCAGATGGAGACGAACCAGCCTGTGGACGACCCCACTTCTCAGACTGTTGGAAACAATCCACTCTTTGACGACAACGAACCTCCTGCTGACACTATGAAATCTTCTCCAAATTTGAACTCAACTCCAGTTGAGCCTGCGATTGCTGACTCACAGAGGGATGAACGCAGAGTCGATTTGGTGTCATCTATTTTAAACAAGCTCCAGCGTGCCTTCACTGCCTTGAAGGCCTGGGAGGCCTTCACTGATTCTACCAGGAGCGCCATTGCCAAAGATTGCTCGGAGCTCATCACCCTTGCGGAACAACTTGCGGAGGATTCGGGATCCCCCAGAGCTAGAACTGTTGTCTCTGAGCTGAAAAAGCTCTTCTGATGTTATCCTCTTTTCTTCTGCTGTCTTTTTTTTTGCCTTTTTTTTGAATCTCCATGGGTACTTTTTTGCTATGTTCTAAATTGCTAAATCTGGCCTGAAGGGATTTTTTGTATAAGGTTGTGGGACCTTCTAAAACCCTCTTTTTACCCTATATATTCCAAAAAAAAAACCACCTGCTGCTCCATGTCCTGCAACAAAGCTAGTCCAAGAGAAACCTTGTCCTCTAACATGTCCCAACTACGAGGTGTCCTGTACTCTTTGCCATATAAATCCTGAAAAGGAACCATGCCTATAGAACTCTAAAAACTATTATTGTAGGAGAACTGCCACCAAGTACATGGTACTCCTCCCATCTATACTGTTGATCCATCACATACATCATGAGCATATCCTCTAAAATATAATTCACCCACTCAATTTATCCATCTCTCTTGGTGTGATATACTATGCTGATGTTGATTCTCATCCTGAGGGCATGTTACATGGTAGTCAAGAAATGGGAAGTGTATAAAGGATTTCATAGTCGCTTATTATCTTCAATGAAATCCTACGAAACCTGACAATCGCATTAAGATATACTCGTGCCACTGCACTAGCCGTATAAGTGGTATTTACCACAGAGAAACTGAACCACTTTTGTCAATTTATAAAATGTGACCATGATGGCGTCGTGGTGAAATATCGACATTGGTAGCCCAACAATTAAGTCTATGGAAATGGTGTACCATTTCCATTCTAGTATAGCATGAGGAATCAGAAAAGGCCAACTAGATGTTGATGCTCAGCCCTAACTTTCTGGCACTCTAAACAGTGTGACACAAACTGAGCCATGTCTCTACGAAGACATCTCCTTTTGATAGAATTGCCTCAAAGTAGCGTGCATCTTCTTCACCCAAGGATGGTCTTAGTACTATGCATGAATGTGCCTCTGTCAATATTTCCTGCCTCAATATTTCATCTTTGGTAACGTAAATCTAACCTTTGTGCCTAAGAAGGTCATCTGTCTCTAGTGAGAAACCATCAAACTTCCCCTCGAGGGGTCTGTGAGACTCGATCTATGCTCGAAAAATGCAATGTAGAAGCTGCCAAGAGGAAGCTACTGAAGAATCATACCCTACAAATTTTTGCCCAATGAAGTAGCCATAAGCCACATGTCTTCGTCTACTGAGAGCATGTATGCCACCACATTCTCCTTCCCTTTTACATGCTCTATCTCCATATCATACTCACAAAGCAACTCCATCCAACGCTGCTGAACTTGTTTTGAGATTGGGCTGCATGAAGAGGTGGCGAAGACTCAAGTGATCTATCCTGAGTTTGAATCTTCAACCAAGAAGAAAGTGCCTTCATCAAACCAAAGTGTACATAACTACCGCAAGCTCAAGATCATGAGTTGGATAATTAATCTCATAATCTTTGAGTTTTTGAGACTCAAAAGCCACTACTTTTCCCTCCTGCATCAACACACCTCCAAGTACTACTAAAGAAGCATCCGTGCAAATGAAAAAAATACCCTGTGGATCTATGACACTGTAAGAATAGGTTTTGTAGTGAGACATTCCTTCAATGTACTAAAGTACCTGCTCACACCTGTCCAACCAAACAAACTTCTTCCCTTTCTGTTGAAGGGATGTCATAGGGTGCGTAATGAGAGAAAATTCCTGAACAAATCTCCTATTGTACCCTGTTAAACCCATGAAGATACGTACCTCTTTCAGTCATAGTGGGTTTGGTCAATCTATGATAGATCTAATCTTGGAAGGATTAACAGCTATGCCTTCCCCAGAAATGATATGCCCAAAATACTACACCTCTGTTTGAAATAATGCACACTTCTCCAAGTTTTGGTAAAGTTGTTTCTCTCAAAGATACTGAAGAACTTAGTGAAGGTGCCCATCATGCTCCTCATGCAGCGTACGTGAGTAAATCAAAATGTCATCAAGGAAGATGAGCATGAAGTGATCTAAGAAATTCCTAAATACCCCATTCATCAAACTCATAAATACTGTTGGGGCATTAGTCAAGCAAAAGGTATGACTATGAACTCATAGTGGCCATATCATGATATGGAAGGTCAGTCTTATGAATTTTTGCCTCCGAAATCCTCAATTGATGGTAGCCTAACTTAAGGTCTATCTTAGAGAAAACTGTGGCTCACTTCATATGATCAAATAAATCATCAATGCATGGAAAGGGATAATGATTCTTGATTCTTACCTTGTGCAGCTAGCGGTAATCAATACACAACCACAAGGATCCATCCTTCTTATTTCATAAAATATCACCAGTGCACCCCAAGGGGATATACTAGAATGGATTAGACCCTTCTCCAGAAGGCTGTCAAGCTGCAACTTGAGCTCACAGAGTTCTTTGGTGGTCATTTGATAAGGTTCTCATGAGATAGGATCTTCTCCCAGAACAAGATCTATATGAAAATCAATCTCACGTGGGGGTGGTAAACCTTGGTAGTTCCCCTAGAAATACATCTGCAAACTCTCTCAAAATGGGATGATCATCTAGTGATGGTCCACTAGACCCATCCTCTAACTTTTCACTGAATGTGATAGCCAACATCTAACAACCTCATCGTACACACAGCTTAAGTTGCATAGTGGAAATGGTGTGAATAGAAATGGCTCTCCCGATGCCTAAAATCACCAACTCAACTCCCAAATCATCTACACAAGATATAATCTTGTGGTAACAATCCATCCTGGCCTTGTTAGAAGACAACCAGTTCATGCCCAAGATGACTCCATAAGAGCCCAACAGAAGGATAAAAAGATCCAAGGTAGTGGTGAAAGGTCCCAAATCTTCCACACACTCCTTAACTAAGCATTCTATAGAGATCTTGGCTCCAGAAGCCATCTCAACATCCCAAGTATGACCCTGCCTAACTAACACCATCTTGCATCACTCTACTAAAGATGGTGTAATAAAAGAAGCATAATAAAAAAATGGAGGTAGGAATGCCTCCAATGTTACCTATAGTCTCAATAACTATACTCTGATGCTCTACCTGGCGGTTCTCAACTGATGTGTACATCCTATGACTGCACCCATTATTACCAACAACAGGCTCTAAGATCTGTGTCTTACCCTTTTTATTAGGGTTCTTTGGGTAGTCTCTCCAAAAATGTCTTGTAACACCACACCCAAAACAACCATCCTGATCCTCTTCCTTGTGTAATAGGTCTGGCCAGTACTCTGGGGGTTTGTGGTGTGGATCTTGATGATCTAGCTGTGGTATAATGAGGTCTCTACTGGTGATCTCCTACTGAATGAGTTCTTTGAGAAACCTGTGTCCTTGATGGTACCCCTAGGGGGAGAGCCCATACTACGACCTCTCTATACATCAAACCTCTGTGGAGGTCTATAAGGTGGGCGAGACTACTGTTACTACTACTGTGGTCTAAAAGATGACTGGGTTAAACCCTATCCACCATTAGGAAGGGGTACTGACCCCCTTGATTGTTGTTGCATCTACTGTATGTGGCTCTAGACTTGGTCTCTAGCCTGTTAGGTCTTTCCCCAAGTCTCCTCTGTTATATAGGCCTTCTCGATGGCCTCAGCTAATGTTTGTGGACAATGGATCCACACTACACCTCCAATGTCTAGATTCAGGCCCCAGATGAACCTGTGGATCCACACCTGCTCATCCTACATGTAATCAACATACTGGAGTAGATCTAGAAATCTACTCTCATACTCAGCCACTGTAAGAGATGCCTGTCGGAGGTCATGGAACTCATCTATCCACAGTTGTATGAACCTCTGTGACAAATATATACTCTTGAGTCACTCTTCAGAGAGATCCTATGTAACTGTCTCAGAATCAAGATGGAGCTTCTACTCCTTTTTCATCCACGAGACACCAGCTCCATCCCTCAGTAGATGGATTGTAACACAAGCTTTTGTGTTGCTAGAATAAGGACAGAGCTTGAAGCACCTGCTCAAGGTCACTAACCAGGCCTCTTCCTAAAATCCACCTGTGTCACTAGAATAATGTGATGGCTGAAGCTTCAATATCTCCCTGATGTGATCTACAGATGTGGTATGACGGCCTTTAGGCCCCCTTATATGCTCATCCCTAAGCCTATAGCTCTGAGACCTCTCTCTATGTCTTGAAACTCAGTCACCCTATCCCCTCTTTGGTGACTCTACTCTGGCTGACTTTCTATGGAAGTTCTCTCCTCAATGCTCCTCGCTAGGTCGGGGTGATGCATGACCCTCAATGGAAGTGACTCTATCATGTCTGGCTGCATGACCTCCTACTGATCCTTTACGTAGAGCAACATTAACATCCTGAAGAGTCTGCAAGATATGTGGTAGGATAGCTTCTTTATAGCATGCTCTGGTAGGTGATGTATGCCTAGGTCTATATGAAAAGGCTCCTCATCTTGTATGTGCCTCCTACATAGAACAAGACAAGAGTTAGTTCCTTATTCTAGGTTTTTACTTAGTTTCCATGTTTACTAAAATATGTAATTTCTAAACTAAGTTGTCTTCTAAATTTAAAAGTGTGTTAGGTTTACAGTTCATGTCTCAATTTTTCTAGTGTGTCCAATGGCCCAAGATTTTGAACCACTTCTCTGATACCAAGTGTAATGCCCACTAAAACAACCCACTTGAGACCCAAGAACAACCTAGGATTAGTTAGGAAAATTATGGAATAATTTTTTTTGTTGAAAAGAGTCTACAACCAGGTTACAAGATAACCAGTTGTCATTAACAAGTTCTAAACCAATTCTAATCTACTAGTATATATTTTTCTTTAATTAACAATTAATAGAGGTCACAAGGTACAAAATTTAGGGTTAGAAGATTCAATTAGGGTCAGAGGGTAATTCCTCACCATACCCACTCTCTAACAGGATTTAAAGATTCAACTTGATTTTTCTAAAATTAACACATTCAAAATTTCCCTAAATCATTCCCATTGGATTGGAAATTTCCTCACCTTTCTAGTGATATAAAGAAGTCCTCCTAACTCATATTTTTTAAGTTATGGGCCGGTGGGCCTTAGGGTGAAAATTTTCCCCAAGAGCGGGTTGTGGGCCAGGGGATAAATTTCTCCCCAAGGGCAGGTTGGCGGGAGAAATATTTCCCCATGGTGGAAGGAAAATTTCCCCATGGGCAAGGTTTCGGTTGGGCTGCCAGGGAGGAAATTTTCCGCATGGGGTGCGAAAAGATTTACGTTTTGCACCCGCAGCTTTTATGAGTCCAAGTCTGAGGGACACGTGGCACCTCGATAAGCCAATGCGGGGAAAGTGGGGTGGTGGGAAGAAAATATTTTTATGCCCCTAAGGGAAAAAAGGGTAAAATTCACCCGCGCACCTAAGTCGACACCTCGCGATGCCACGTGGCAGCTCCTAATTGGCTACAGGCTGGCTGGTAGGGAAAATTTGGAAAATTTTCCCAAAATTTTCTGAAACGCAAAAGGTAAAAAAGGGACCCACTCCTCCTCCATTGCCTTGCGACGCCACATGGCAGCTCCTGATTGGCTATGGGGTAGGCGGGGAAAATTTGAAAAAATTTTCCCAATTTTTTTTTGAAAGCGCTAGGTTAAAAAGGGATCTTCCCCTCCGCTGACACCTCATGGTGCCACGTGGAAACCTCTAATTGGCTTTGGGTGGGGCGGAGGAGATCCAAATTTTTAAAAATTTTTGCCAAAAAATTTCTGAAGCTCTAAGGGAAAAATTTGGACCAACAACTCCGCCAAGGAAATTTTTCCCCAATTTTTTTTATGCCAAGTGAAAATGAACCTTTAGAAGGCCATAAATTTTGATAGATAGCTTGGTTTTTGGAAAACATGGACTTTCTGGAAAAATCTCAACGTCCTCTTTACAAAAAAAATCATTAAGTTTTGATTTTGATAAAATTTAAGGGGTTAATTTTACAAAAACGTTCTGCAAGCTTTTACAGTGCAAACTGGTAAATTTTAACTTATAAAATTTTGTTCAAATTTTTCATTCTTTCTCCTTCAACATGTCAAACAGACATGGAGGATTCTATTAGAAAGTGTTAGGATATATATCAAGTCTAAAATTGTTGGTTTGATCCGCATTTCAAAATTACAAGTTTCTTTTTATAGCAAAAAGCCTGCAGATTTGGCTTGGCTCGATTGGAAGATTTTTAAGACATTTCCTTAAGTATTTTTATCTTGGTTTACAATAATTTTTCCCTATTTAAGTGTAATTGATTATTTAATTTTCCTCTTATCTATTTATAGGGTTATATGAACATTTGAAAAAGGAATTTTATAAAGTATATAGGGAATTGAAAGAAGCGTATACATTTACAGAACAAAAATTAACTATCTCTTTTGCCATGAAATTAAACATTGAATTCATCCCATGCTGGTCATAAATAGTTTTCTTTCTTTCAATCAAACATTAAAACAATAATGTGCAGTTTCTATTCTTTCCAAAATCATATATTATAAACAAGGTAGAATAATACATTTTCTCCTCACATGTTTCACTTTTCCACTTTCCAAACAGGGATTTCATAGTGCATGATAAACAAAAATTTCCAATGGAAATAATATCATATGAACAAGGAAAACACTTCCATTAATTCAAAATGAAACTCTTACAACTTCCTTTCCATTTGATTTCAAAATACAACATACAAAATACGTATCCTTCTTTCACAATTTTCTTCAAAAAATAGAAAATAGAGTATAACTCTTATACATTTCAAATTTCAACTTTCATTGTCAATACAAGGTATATTTCCATTACAATTAATATATAGGTCATCCACTTCAATGTGAGAAAAGTCTATAACAAGATTTCATTTCACAAAGGACTATCAAACTGTCCTTATCTCAGCTCTAGAATAGTAACATGCATATTTCTCATTCTTCCAGTTTGATCACAACAAGAGTAGGGGAAAGGAAATTCTCTCCACCCAACCAAGACATCCAATGAAAAGGAGAATCCATCCTTCTTCATTGGCCCCTGAGCCCCAACCAAAATGCAATAAAATATGTGATCCAACTCATGGCAACAATAGGCTTCCACAAACACACAAGCAACATTTTCACAATAAAACACAGTCCAAAATAGAATGTAGTTTACAACTACATTAAAGCATGACAAACATTACTGAGGCTTCATCAACAAGCCAAAGGAGAAAGAAACTATGGGGGATGCTTCTTATGCCTCCCAAAAGGGGAAATGGGTATCACCACCTGAATTACAAACCACCAAAATATAGTATATCAAAACCCTGACATTCCTTATGCCTCCCCAAGTACCCCTTATTCCTCACATTTCCTTATGCCTCCCCAACCTCTTATGGCACCCCATAACGAGTAAAGAAATGCAAGCTATTTCTTTGTAAGGTGGAACCCAAATCCCAACTCCCTCCACCCTTATGCCTCCCTAAACAACACTTGTTCCTCCCACAAAATAAACCCCATAGTCTTCTCCTACACCATTCCTAGGCCATCTACCCAACAGCCCACAAACATGCCAAAACATTCACACATTAACATTTTCATAAAAAAAAAGAAGCATTTCAAGAGCCAAGCTCCTACCTCTCCATGATGGAGTTGTTCCAAGTTCCAAAATAACAAGCTTTATCCCAATGCAAGAAATCCAAATCAGCCAAACACAAGCATGCAACAATCTTCCAAAAACTTCTTCAAAGCAAGAGCTCCAAAACAACAAAGAATTCACCCAAGAATGAAGTCTCCAAAGTGAAGCAACCCAAAACAAGGCAAGGAATTCAAATTTTATAGAAGAGGGAAGGGAAGAGGATGAGGTGGATCCATGTAGGATGCCACATCACACATCCTCAACCCCAACCCCAAAATTCAACTTCATTCTCCAATGCATAATAAATAGGTGGGTGAACAAAATGACAGTTTACTTACACACTCAAATCCAACCCACACCCCAAAGGACTGAAATTAAATCATGTGAGAAAAGTGCAATTAAAAACTTACAATTTGCCTTCTCAAAAAGCATTATAAAAGTCTAATCTCAACTCTCCAACCATAGGTATGGTTGGTAATTAAATTTAAGAGGTATGAGACAAGTTTAACTTGTCCCACAAGCCTCCAAAATCAACCTCCAAGGACAATTTCGAATTTCCAAGAAGGTGGAGTGTTTCACACTCAAAAATTAACTTACACATCACTTACACATCTCTTACAACACTTTAAATCAAGGCCAACAACTCTATTAATTACTTTCTTATGACATATTTAATTTAATTAATATTAACAACATGATTACCCACAATATTAATACAACATTTAATAAATAAAGAAAGGGGCAAATGCATCACAAAATAATCACATGCAACATTAAACAAAAGGGTCCAAATAAATAAAAACACATAACCCCTTGGTCACATTTAAAGGTGATCCCCCCCATGGGAATCCCTAACACAAACACAACACGCACAAACAAATACTAGTTGCCATGGTGACCTTGTTGAATTCATCTAGAATTCCAATGTGGTTGGTCTCCAATCCCCTAATGTTTGTTGTGATATTTTAACCTGCAAAACACAAATACCTCCTTCGGCCTCGTGGCCATATCAGAACATCCAAAATAATATAAATAAAATTCCAAAATCATCTAGATATATGAATCACAACAACATCCAAGCAACCAACAAGATCATTTGTAATTTTACTCAACAACTATATCATCATCAAATAATTTCCATTTCTAGGTCTACTCACAATATCCAAATATCACATGTCCGAACAAACATCCATAATATAACCATGTTAAACAGTATATCAACATCAATATCCAAAATGTCTCTAATAATCATCATGCATCATAACTGAATCAAGTCAACAATAATCCATGATCTAACATCTAACATCATACTATAATAAAGTCTATAATCATGTCCATAATATAATCAGCAGTATCATGATCAGTATCAAAAGGTGTCAAAAGGAAGTGGGCACTACAAGTGGATTCCAATGCAGACTAGCAAGGTCGTCACCATCATTAAGGGACCCTCTAGAATTAACACAAAGGAATCGACGTCCTGAAGACAGACTTAAATATGATGAAGATCCCTAGTTTCCACTCCTTGATCTATCAGTGGTATACACTAGGGCTATACAAAAATACCCCTCATTGATAAATCATAGTACAGACACTAATAGAGGAGGTTAAATATTATTTATGGTTTTTCAAATGACATGATTTTTCTCAAATGAAATTCAAAAATTGCCACAATATAAGCTTGTGTCATGAGTTTTTAGATGTGAAAGAACAGAGTTTACACTAGTTATAACAAGGGGGTCATGTGAAGTGCATGTCTAGGAAACCCCAAAAATGCTTTGAGGCCATGATTTTGAAATAACAAATAACACCTAACAAAATGACGCTCAAGGAACTTTTCACGCTAACACCTAACAAATTTGATTATATGAGGCTATATATTTTTTCATCAGTTACAAGAACAATAGTTTCATTGATAAAACAATTATCAAAGCATGTTAATCCCCTAGGCTACCACACACTAGTCACACCACTAGAATTCAATTGAATACGCTTGAAAAACATAGGACTAGAAGGTTAATAGACTTACTCAATTCATCTTTACGGTCCAAATGGTTCAAATCTCTCAACTTTCAAAGTACCAAGTTAATTCCCCTTAATGCAAGAGTATTTTCATTACTCCTTATATAATGTTATCACTCTATATTTTGCATCACTAAGGTTCACACCTTACAAAAAATAATAATATTCGAGATCAAAATCATTTGTTATATAACCTAAAGTTTGTTCTATTACTAACTGATGGCTTAGCACTCTAGGGAAATTAAATGGCCCAAAGTTTCTTTCTAGGTGTTACTAAAATTTCAAACCACATGTTGGGTAATTTTCGAAAACTCTCATCTACCCTTAACTATGACTGGAACGACGTCCTAATTGGATTCATAGTATTCGGGGCCAAAAATCCTATGTTACTAACTAGTCCCCTCAAATAAATCCCCTTCTTTAATCATCTTTCTGAGGAGGAAAATAGCATATGGCTCTGAAAAATAGCGATCATAGGTTTCAGAAGGCAAGTAGGTTGATCTAGAGACAAAAATACATTGGAGAAAATGAAAGACATGTCCTAGCCTAAGGGGAGTCGGAATTATGGAGGATTGCTACAAAAGGAGATCCCGTTATACTATGGCCGGCTGGCAATTTAAGTATGGGTTATAACCTCCATTCAAGGTTTGGGAAGGGACATCCTGGGACAGAAAGGTTTTGGTTCAAAATAATCCTAATGCCGGATTTTAAACATGAAGGGAAAACCCTAATTCGGACTAACTGAGAAGAGAGGTTCTAGAACCAGGCAATGTGACATGATAGAGGCCAAAACCATGGAAGATCACGAATTCATTCCTTGTATGGTGAAGAAATAGTCAAGTCAGTTGATCTAAAGTATTTCCAAGCGGGCCAAATCTATTTAAAGGGTAAACTAGGACTCAACAATCGGCCTAAATCACAGAGGGTCCAAAATCAAATGAGGACATCTCGGGACAGTGGACAAGAACACCGCCCAATAGCAAGAAAGGAGCACAAATTGGGACCAAAGGTCTTGCCTGGCATCCGGGACAAACCATTAAAGAAATAATATGCAAAGGAGCCGAAGTATCCGGAGGATCTAGCAGAAGGAACCACATGTCCTAATGATGCTCCTCCACAGGTGAATCTGAGTCAAAGAGGTCAAACAAGCACCGCATCTGCCACATGTCTCGGGAATGAAACGAACCAATGGAAAATGGTCAAGCACGTGTCTCAAAGGTTTAATTCGGGGCCGTGGGGGTTTTCCAGTTTTGCAATTTTTGAAAAGGTAAAGCCCGTAAAAGACCCGCAGGAGAACCTAATTTTTTCTCTAATCTCTGCCACGTGTCACATCGTCCAAAAGGCGAAGAGCCATTTTTAAATTCAGTTTTGATCCATTTCGTCCTTGGATCCGATAAATCTTCGAAGGGGAATATCTTTTCAACTCAGAGGCTCGAAATATTACATTTGATCTACGTTATCAATGGAATCAGCCTCATTTATGCTCACTACATGATTTTCCTGCGATTTCAATCTTGAGTTTTGTGCAGTCTAACAGAGAAAATCGAGAAAACGGCTTCGACGTGCCTGGTCAATGCAGGATCAAGAATTTCTAAATACTTTCAACAACACACACGTCGGAATGCAATATGGGTCACACATTGCTCTCTCTTTCTTTTCACGGCCAGATATATAACATTTCAAAACCATGCTAAAGTGATAGACTTTGGGTTGGTAATATTTTCCATGCTGAAAGCATATTAGTGCATGAGCTTTCGACAATGGGACTCAATGCGTATCTTAGAGTAATTATAGGCTTCGCATGTTTTTCCCTTCTTCTCTCTAGGCTCGACATTGCTTCTATAACTTGTAACAGATTTGGCATCATTTCAAGAGGTAAATTAAGAGGTTGTTCTCATTCTTCTTCGGCTCGACCCAATACAAGCCTTCTTTTCTTCTCTAGGGTTGAATGATGGAGTTTTCAAGCCTCCTCCCTTAAGCTTATGTAATGGTCATTTTCCTTGCCTCTTGCCCACTAATGGTAATACAATTTGTGCAATTCTTGGAGAAACAAAACTATGTTCCGTGATGCATTTTTTCCATCTCTCTCTCAACATTTTTGCTTGTTCTCTTCTCACCTGTCTTCACCAGTTCTCAAGTTATCCAACTGTGCATATCTTAAATGTTCTGTTGTCAGGTTTGGGAGATGTGTTTATGGAGTTTTGGGACAAAAGGGGTTCTATGTGAAATCTATCCAACCAAGACATCCTGTGATGTATCTTCTCCATCCTCTCCCATTGCTCACCTCTCTCCACTGTCCCATGGTAACTTAGATATTATGTTCATCCACTCCTCATTCTCTTGGTGTTATCACCGTTTGTAGTGTAGGCTTTCTGTTGTTTTCATCCTCTCTCTCTCTCTCTCTCTCTCTCTCTCTCTCTCCCCTTGTTCTCCTTGGCATGGTTTAGATTAGGAATATTAGGAGTAGATAGTCCCAATTGCCTGCACTTAGAAGTAGCTTGTGGCAGGTAGGATCAGGAGTAAGATCCATATTTCTCCATAGGAGATTCCTCTCTCGGTTCTGTCACAAGTCCAATAACTTGGAGAGATGGTTTCCAATGTTGTGAAAATCACACCAAATGGAGTCTGCCTTAGAACATCAGATTTTAGAGAGCCTGATGTGCATCCAGGGTTGCTGTGATTTTGCATTAATAGTTTTGGAAGGCTTGGTGGGATAGCTCTGAGAGGTCTTTACCACTTCATCTTCATTGCAGGTTCGATGTGTTCCTGGTGAATATTTCAGCCTTTGGATGGCACTTGCAAACACATATGGTGACTCCATCTGGTCAATAACCCATCCTCTGAAGTTGCAGATCTTCCTTTCCATTCATTTTCATTCATTTTCCATTCATTTTATTCTTCCCATCTCTTTCATTCTATCTCATTCTTTGAAGCTATATGCAATCAAGACTTCATTTCCATCATGGATTTCATACTTGCAACAACAGCAATAGTACGTTCAACCTCCAACAGGTTTTCACAAATCCTACAAATCAGCATGCATGATTCATATTCAGAATCACTATACCTGTGCACAATAGCAATGTCAATACCGGGTTGGCTGATGGAGCTTATCAAAGAGCAAGGAGTATGCATATAATGAAGACAACTCAGATGAAAGATGCTGGTCTGTTGGAGAAGATCCAAAAGATGGAGGCTAAACATAGTGCAGTCCAGGGGCATCAGGCACAGATGGAAGGCATTTGGAATCGGTTACAGGAGCTCCTTGTCCATGGGTGGGACCTTTCCCAAGGCATTCCAGCCCCCAAGAGAATCTTGACTTCATGATTTGCAAACGCTTCCTTTGCTTGCAAAGTGGATTGAAGAAATAGAGGCTGTATGAGCAAAGTGTATTCAGCAACCTTGTCAATGGGTAAGTCAATCACCAGCTCCCTGCCTTTCATTTTATCTCCCCCAATTTTTATCATTGCAACAGAGGCAAGAGTCAAGTTTCACATCTGCTTCCCCAAATGTTAATTCCTCTTCTCCATCTACTAGTCTTCCATTCCACCTCAATTTCTCTACCCTTTTCCCTTCCAAATCCAATTCCCCTCGAGAAGAGAAAAAACAAATGCCTTCCCCTCCACCACAAATAAGGAAACAACTATTGGATACCCCATCCACAACTCCTCTTGCCTTCCCAAGTTCATGTTGGGAAGATACTCCAAAAACCAGCAAAGGAGAACAAAAAACAGAGGAACCCAACAGAGAAGAAATAATAGAAAATCTAAAGAGTTGGGCTGATAAATTTGATTTTTCAAAGGTTCCCTTATTGGTTAAGCCTATGGAGGAGGCTGAGGTCAAGCTGTACGCCGGAAAAGTGACAGGCGAGCGTGAGAATCTACAAGTGACTCTTCCGCGTACCCGACCTCTCGAGGTCGTGCCGAGACAGCCGGTGGGGGTAGAATATGCGTTGGATTCAGACAAACTAGTTAGGCAGTCTAATGTCTTCGACACGCACTAGTGGAATTTGTGAATCTAAGGCAAAGAAGGCCCTTCTAACTTGGACTGGTGTGATAGATCGATCGGCAAGGATGACTGCTCGAAGGCTCCAATCAATATCGAGCTCTGGCGTGATTCGATCTATGGGTTGTGGAATACGTGGAAAATGACCTGGGATAGTTTCGTGTATGTCTCCAGATAAGGTCATAGGGTGGATGGTGAAAACAATTGACTCTATGGACGATTCTTTGGCCTAGTCCAGAATTCTCTAGCTTCGTTAGCCGCTATATCTAGTAAGGACAATTGTTTGATGATGATGGGTGGAATTGGAGTGGATTGGAATACTAGTGTGCGTAAGCCAGTGTCTATATCTGATTGACTTATGGATTCGTTGGGCTGTGAGATCTGTGGGTCACAACCATGGACTCTTGGATGTTGTGGTCTTGTTATGGTCATGTGCGAAATCAAGTTATAATCCCTAGTATCCAGTAATCGTATGCTTTCTCAGCTTCTATGTTTAGGACCAACAACTGTGTGATTTTCTCAGAATATCTCACAGGCGTTCGTGCAACCTGGATCCTTAGACTGGTATCTATATCTGTGAGAGTGTCTCCTGCACCTGGCTGTGGGACCAAAGGATCACAACCAAAGGTTTGTTCTCTTTCAAACCCTTCTACAGTCATGTGAGTGTTTACCTAGGGCAATCTGTAATTTGGTTGGTCTGACCAAAACGTGCATGCTTAGTCATCTTCTATGTTTAACCCTCTCAACTGAGAACTGATCAGTTGTAAATCTGTTGTTGTTCGGAATACTTGTATTCTGAGATTTTGGTCTATGTCAACTATTGCTGTGACGAGGTTTGGTTGAGGCATGATTGGCTCAAATATATATTCCCTGGGCTCCTGAGGTCCCGTGATTGTCATACGAAACGAAATGTAAATCTAACTGTAACTAAGTAAACTCTAACTACGTGGAATAAACCTAAAACATAAATAAGTTCTATTCTTCTAAGAAACCTTTCAAGAATATAATGAAAGCAAGCTATTTAAATGTATCTAGGAATAACAACTAAACAATAATTTAAAACAGACAAAATAACCGAGTGTAGTTATCAGCCTGTGCAATTTGTAGATTTATTCTAAATAAAATAGCTCATCTAATCTATCTGCAAGATTCTCGATCCTACCTCAGAAGTGAGGAGTGAATCATAGTTTCTCAGAAACTATCAATCCTCACAGCTTCCCTGGCAATATCGAGAATAGAATTCACTGAAATGAAGCAATTATCTACTCTATTTGATATGATTCTAACTAGAACTTTGAAAGCTAGAACCTGGATTCCGCAGAACAGTGGCGAATCCGATGGTGTGTGTGATCTTGTCCCCTCAGTATGATCTCCTCGTTCTTTCATGTTCACGTGGATCCAGAAAAGCGTGTAATACTAGCATCGACAGGAGTAGATATTGGGACAAGGACAGCTCAGAATGCAGACCGAAAATGCGAGTAGGAGAGGGACAGCGCAAGAGTACAGAGCTTGGCTTATGTGATTCCTAGCGGGATTTTACTGCAAGTCATGCAATATGAAGTGACCAGAACCTGAAACTATCCTGTTTGAAGAGCAAAACCTGCAACTTTAATGGCTTCCTAAGCTATTCTATTCCAATGGATTGGATAAAACAACAACACTGTTTGCACAAGCTGGATATGTGGCTTACCAACAGCTGGACAATGCTAATGAGCATGCAAATGAACTAAAACAAGTATTCTAAGAAAAATAATAGCTAAATCTAATGCAAAGAGAAATTCAGAGACAAACTTCAGACCGGATTGGGTGAAATAACAGCACTGCCTGCACAAGATGGGTATGTGGCTTACCAACAGCTGAACAATACTAACTAAACATGCAAGTGAATTGAAACTATGGCTTCTAAACAAGATAACAAGCTGGACTACTGAAAATGAGGAGATGAGAGAAAAAGATCAGTCTCTTTTGTTTGAGCACAAGCCATGCATTTATAGGAATTCAATCCCCCAAAGATCAAAACCAAACTGAACTCCTAAACAATAAACAAAGGAAAAACACTATTCCAGGGGACCAAAAACATAAATGCATGCTCAAGTCGGCAAGGAAAGCTGGTGAAACGTGATATTTCACGCGAGTCACGTCAAAAGAACGTTCTGGAAAACGTGCAAAGGACCGCCACCCTGCTCAGGGTGGCGGTTACAGGACCGCCACCCAGTCAGGACCACCGCCCAGTCAGGGTGGCGGTTTCGTTACTAAAGAGAAAGGGGCAAGAAAAAGAGGGGAAAAGGGGAAAACAAAGCACGCAGGGGCTAAGCGGGATATGTGGGATGTTAACGCATATTCGGAGAGCTTTTCTGGATCCCGAACACCTTGCGAAGAGACCTGTATCATCATTGGGGCACTTATTACGCTGTTCCGCAGTACAGTACCTTACAATTTTGGGTACGTACATATTGCCCCCTCGGAGAAGCGTTTTAGCCATGAAGAGGCATAAAACGGTGGGTCCGAGTATGGCAGTCCCGAAATGGGAAGTTAGAAGTTATACCTTACACGTCCGTGTGTTGAAATTACGCCATCCAAAATTCCCGCTACCTGCAAAATGAAAAGAGGATTCAAGTGCAGATAGATACAATAACTTGGAAAATAAATGCTAAAATAATAGGGAATGAGAATGTACCATTCGCGCGGGGATAGGGACTTACCTCCATCAGTGCTCCAAACCTGTGAAAAAGTCTTTTAAAATGAATCAGGGTGCTATATATATGAAAGTGGGCCCATTTTCCTATTCATTTGCACGAGTTGATTTGATTGATTTTGAGCTCTGGGACCCACGGTGACGGTTTCTTGCGTGAGTAGAGTCAAAACGTCCGCAGCGAGATCGTGATCATGCCTCCACGTGTGGAACACCGTCCTGCTAGATCACAGGTTGGTTTTCTTCAATTTTGTGTTTTTCCCCCTTTAAATTTGAAATGCTAAATTTGTCGTAATGGGGGGGTTATTTTTGAAAATATTAGGTTCAAAAGGTCCACCTAGGGGGGGCGCCTACTGGGTAGGCTCCATTTTTAGGTCAAATGGTCATTTTTTGTTAGTTTTAGGCTTTTTAAGATTAAAAACCCGCGTGGGTTTTCGGACCACGACCGCCACCCTGGCCAGGGCGGCGGTTACATGACCGCCGCCCTATTCAGGGTGGCGGTTACACGACCGCCGCCCTTAAGGCGGTGGTTACAAAACCGCCTCCCTGCTCAGGGCGGCGGTTCTGCACAGAATGCAAAAGAACTTATATTTGAGATTGTGTTTGTATTTTTTTACACTTCTACACATTTTTATGACCTTCTTGGTATTGTTCAGATATTAACTTGCTCTGTTTTGTGTGTTTTTGGGTGTATGCAGGTGAGAGAGGAGTATATTAGATGGAGCAGAGAGAGAGAGTGTGTGATTGGCTCTCAGGAGTACTGGATGCTCTCTCGCAGGACGAGGAGGACACACTTCAGAGGGCTGGTATACTGCATATATCGCGTGTGCCTCATGTTGCACCATCTAGTCACATCCTTTGTGACTTATTCTCTTATTGGGATGCAGATCGGAACACCTTCCGACTGCCAGGGGTCCGTGGTGAGTGGACCATCACACTCGAGGATGTCTACCATATTTTGGGGGTCCCGATCATCGGGAGGAGACTTACATTGGAGACAGCAGGCTCACAGGCACAGATTGCACAGTGGGCAGCATATATGGGAGATGCAGTTATCTCCACGGGGTCGAAGAAGGGAGTGAGAGTTCGATCCATTCCTTCTTTGCCTATCCCCGTACTTCGACAGGCCGTCATGGGGATCCTTGCCTCGAGACTGATCGGGGACAAGGGAGGGGATACATTGTTATACTGCTGGGCCCCCATCATTACGCAGATAGAGGGGCATGGCTGGATATACGCCTGGGGTGCAGATATTCTGGGGACCACCTACCATGATTTATACAGGGTGGTCCGTTTACAGGGACAGTCATTGAGCCACCCGACTTTAGTCATGAGTTGGGTGTATGAGCGTTTTATCCCTTATGGCAGAGGCGTAGAGGTGGCAGATCCTGGGGCTGTGAGGGCAGCCAGATGGACAGATATGTCGGTGCTTAGAGCACCTCACCAGCCAGTTGCCTCCCTTACTACTGCAGACATGGAGGTGACACCGTACCGGCTTATGGCCGGCATATGGGGAGAGGAGACTCTTACCTTGATCTCTTGCTCCACCACAGGGCAGCTCATTGATCGAGTGGGACGAGTGGAGGTACATCCTTTTGGCAGAGTTCCTCAGCAGTTTGGCCTACCATATATGGGCATGCTTCCCCCAGTGGTGCCAGTTTACAGATCAGTTTGCGAGGCCAGAGGGGGGCCTAGAGGCCGTGGTTGGACAGTGATCACTCCTGGCATTCCCATTACAGCCAGGAGGATAGTTCGGGCTAGAGGGAGAGCTGGTGTGCCTCGGGCACCTTTACTTCAGATTGCTGCGGGTCCTACTCATAGTAGCGATGACCCCATAGATATTGACTCTGACTCTGAGGAGCTTACAGAGGGAGGGTCGGAGGAGCAGACTGATGACAGTGATCCTGAGTGGCATGACACTCAGGACATTATGCAGGTAGAGAGGGCTGAGCAGAGCGCAGAGAAGGACACTCTAGTTTCAGAGGAGCCACTCTCTCAGGGCCATGGTGGAGAGGACGAGTCAGTTGCAGGGTGACATGTTGCCCCTGCCACAGGAGCAGCCCCTCAGTCGGCAGCGGCATCCGCGGCGGGTGCTGGCCCCAGTGATCCATCTTGGAGGCCCGGTGATCCGAGTAAGTTATCCTTTCTTCCTTCTTTAACATTTGTTTAATTTAGGATTTGTTTTAATTGCTATCTCTCCTTGTGTTTTTATCTTGTATCTTTTAGCCTCTTGCTTGGTTTCTGATTCATTTTTCTCCTTTGTTTGCAGAGACTATTGACGAGTGGCGGGATCTGATCCGCAGGGTATGTACCGATTCCCTGATGATCCCCATGGATAGGACCCGCGCGGAGCTATCCGTAGATGCCGGGGAGCCCTCAGCAGCTGGTAGGCATACTGATGTCTTCGCTCCCATTTGGCACGTGGCCAGGATGGTGTCGACCCTGCGCACAGAGTTAGCAGGCTACAGGATGGCTGAGCACCTTATGAGGAGCCATTCTCATGGTGAGACCGCATGGCTGCCCCTCGGGACCCTGAGCCCTCCGTACATTCAGAGTGCCGGCGTAGCCGGAGTCCTAGGCGAGGGCGTGCACCTTCGGAGGGGTCACGTAGGGGTTGAGAGGCCATTTGGCCCTTGTGTATTTTGTACTATTGTATATCACGGGCTCTTTGAGTGTTTTGATCATGCCTAGTGCATGATGGCATTGTATATAAACATTGATTATTTATATATACGCATTCGTTTTGGATCAAAATCTTGGCACTCATGGCTTCTTTTCTATTTCTAGCTTCTTTGTATATACTACGATGTATGTTTGTATGCTTTTTAGAATGTATGCAATGGATAACAGATGGTGCAAATGTTTACTTTCTTTTTGTGTTTCATGATGCTGATACATGATATTGCAGATATATTGTGATTTTGAATCCTAGCTTCTGTGAGCAATCCGGATACCTCATGTTTGTTTTGGCAAAGTGATGAAAACAACCAGTATGATGAACAGATTAACTTGCCCCACTCCCAACTCCACACAACTAGTAAGATGCGAGGGCTCATCACCAAGAGCCAAGAAGGGCGCAAGTTATGAAATGTGGTGAAATGATAGTGATGAAAGACAGACAAAGCTTTGGCGGAACCAAATTGGAAGCTACAAGCTTACTCTACCCGAATGACTTCATAGTTTAGAATGCACTTGCTTTGCGGTTTATCTAGACTTAGACCCGTAGATGGCCACATAGTAGACAAGATCTGGGTTTTTAGGATTTTAACTCTCTTGGAATTTTGAACATCTGATTCATTCGTTTTTGACTCAAAGTTTGAATTGTTTGTTTATGACCTTTTAACGTTTGCTGTGTCAAGAGGACCCCCTATACTTTGCCCCATGCTACTAGTAAGAAGCGTGGGTTTATCACCGTGGGCAAGGCATAGGTGAGTAAGGGCATTTCCATCCTTTCCCAACCCTACGTCACTAGTAAGAGACGCAAGCTCATCACCGAAGGTTGGTGGGGCAAGGAAATGTGTAAAAATAAAATTTTCTGTTTAATCACTTTTTGACTTGCTTATTTGAGTAAAATGTCAGTATATGCTTATTTCCAAAGAGATGTATATATGGGATAGATGTGACACCATGAAGCTTCTAGAACAGACCATAGGCAAGACACCTATCCTAAGAAGAAATCAAAGTGAGAACAAACTTGCAGATCTTGGTATGGTTACCGTTAAGACTTTGTCATGTTTGATTTATTTGATAAAAGATTCCGAGATGATTCGATGGTATATGAAGATGGAGAGATATGATTAAAGAGCTTAATGCCAAAAATATCACGAGTTTGTAATGAATTTCTTTGAGAATAGATTCCTTGATCACAATTTATGTAAGAAACAAGTGGACAAAATGATCTAAATCTATATGAAGATGCAATGTAGATAATTATACAAGTAGTGCTAGTTGCTTATGCGTAGAATCGCTTGAGGTGCAGGGAATTGACTGTTTCACCAAATTCCTCACCTTCTAGCGTACATAAGAGGTAAGCACCATTTCCGTAGTCCTTCATGACTCGGTATGGGCCCAACCATTTGGGCCGGAATTTCCTTCCTTCGCCGGTCTTCTTGTCGATCCGGCTGTCTAGTCTTAAAACTAGATCACCTTCGTATATATCACGTTCATAGACCTTTTTGTTATACTGCTGGCACATTCGGTCAGCATAAGCTCTATGCCGCTGCTCAGCATCTAACCTAGTTTCATCTAGGCTTTCTAGTTGTGAAAGACGTGCTTCTCTGTAAGCGTCTTCATCCAGAATCCCTTGTAATGAAATGCGGAGACTGGGTATTTCGACCTCAAGTGGGAGAACTGCTTCTGCCCCAAATACTAGCGAGAAAGGAGTTGCTCCCGTTGGTGTTCTTATTGAGGTTCGGTGGGCCCACAAGGCCGGATATAACTTCAAATGCCAATCTCATTTGTTTTCTTTCACCGTTTTAAGGAGAATGGCTTTCAGTGTCTTGTTTGTCACTTCAGCCTGTCCGTTGGCTTGAGGGTAATACAAGGAAGCCGTATGATGGCTTATCTTAAATTTATTGCATAGTTCGTGAACCTCTTCATTTTTAAAAGAAGTTCCATTATCGGAGATAATGATTTGCGGGATACCGTACCTGCAAATGATTTGGTTCAAAATGAACTTGGCAATCACAGAACCAGGTACAGTAGTAAGAGGCATGGCCTCCACCCATTTGGTAAAATATTCAGTGGCCGTGATTATAAAATTATGGCCGTCTGTGGATGAGGGAGAGAATTTCCCTATTAAGTCTAGACCCCATGTAGAAAAGGGCCATGGAGTTGCGATTGGTTGTAGAGCTTGTGCTGGCATGTGGATCTCGTGGGAGAATTCTTGGCACTTATGACACCTGCGTGCAAACTCTATCATGTCATGTTCTAGAGTGGGCCAGAAATAGCCCATTCGATGTATTTTTCGAGCGGTGGCATGGCCACCGAAGTGGCCTCCACATATACCGCTGTGAGATTCATGGAGAATCTTCTTGGATTCCTCTGTGTCGACACACCTTAGGAGCATTCCATTGAATGCTTTTCGATAGAGCACCTGCTCTATGATGACGTATTTAGCTACAATTATGCGTAACCATCTTCTTTTTTGTGGTGTAGCTCCTTCTGGATATGTATGGTCCATGATATAGTTAATGATGTCAGCGTACCAGGGACACTCAGAGATAGCGGGTCAGGTTTCGATGTAGTATACGCACTCATCTGGAAAGTCTAAATCTACTAGATCACCTCCATCTAATGGGTTGTCAGCTAACCAATCCACAATGATTTGCCCTTTAACTGACTTCTGATTTACAAATGTTAATTCGAATTCTCCCATTAAGGTTATAAAACGTCCAGCCTTTTTAGACAATGACCCTTGTGTGAGGAAAGTCCGTAGATGGTCCGTTTTTACCATGACCTTCGTTTCTTGATTCAGCATATAATGTCTTAGGCGTTTAGTGGCAAAGACTATGGCAAGGCATTCTCGTTCTGCTTGTGTATAGCGTGTTTCATAGTCGAGCAGCGTTCGGCTAATGAAATAAATCACACGTTCTCTCTTGTTATCGTCTTCTTGGGCCAACATACAGGCCAACGAGACATTGGTAGCTCGTGAATATAGAATTAACGGGTGATCTAGCTTAGGTGGCATTAGCGTAGGTGGTGATAATAGAAAATGCTTAACTGCTTCAAAGGCTTCATTACAGTCTTCGGTCCAATCAATGCTATAGTCCTTCTTGAGTAAATTGTTGATTGGATGAACGACGAAGCTTAAGTCCAGGATAAATCTCTGGATTGTGCCCAGCTTTCTGAGAAATGATCTGATTCCAGATTCATCTGAAGGTGGAACCATTTCGAGGACAACCCAAATTTTGGTTGGGTCAACATCTATCCCTCGTGACAATATGATATAACCTAGGAGCTTCCCTCCCATTACACCAAAGACGCATTTCTCTGGGTTTAATGTGACTCCATATTCTATTAGACATGAAAGAATGACGTGGAGTACTTCGGGATGGTCACAACGCTTCTTGGCCTTACCCAATAAGTCATCTACATAAGATTCCATGATTTTATGAATTAGATCATGAAATATGTATGTCATGGCCCGCTGGTACGTAGCACCGGCGTTTCTTGAGACCGAATGGCATAACAACGTAGCAATAGGTTCCCCAAGGAGTTATAAACGTGGTTTTAGCTTGATCTTGCTCAGATATTCTGATTTGATTGTATCCCGAGAATCCATCCATGAGAGACAAAAGTTCAAAACCAGCCGTTGCATCAACAATAACATCTATGGATGGTAATGGGAAGTCGTCCTTAGGACATGCTTTGTTGATATCTCGAAAATCTATGTAGATGTGTATCTTCCCATTCTTCTTGAGAATGGGGACGATATTAGATACCCATTGGGAGTAGTCGACTGGTTTGATGAATCCTACCTGGAGGATTTTTATTACCTCCTCTTTTACCATGAGAGCTACTTTGGGCTTCATGGGTCTTGATTTTTGTTTAATTGGCTTTGCATCTGATTTAGTGACGAGGTTGTGCACCGCAATGTGGGGTGCAACTCCTGTCATCTCCTTATAATTAAATGCAAATGCCTTCTGATGTTCTTTGAGAATCTGAGTATGTATTTCCACTTCTTCTGGGGTTAAGGATGATCCTAATTTCAATATTCTCAGTTCATCTTCTGTCCCGATGTTGACATCGATTGTTTCTTTGATCAAAGAGGCATTACCCTCTTCGAACTCAGGTGGTGCTGGAGGTAAATCCAAACCCTCCCCATTGTCTACTGCGTATATGCTAGGTTCCATTTGTGAGGGGAAATCCATCATGGGATTCCCAAAACAGGAAGACGAATGTGGAATTAAGGATAAATCTAACATATGATAGGAGAGATGTAGTGCCGCATAGGCGTTTAAGTATTCCAAAGTGGCCATATTATTATCGACATGGTCTGGGGTGGTAGATTCACTTCCGCTTGAAAGGGGATTTGTCATTATTTTTATCAATGGCTCATCACGAATGGACACCGTGAACTGGGTATCTTCTAACTCATTACTTGGAGTAAAACGTGATGCTGAAGTTGCTATTGAATCGGCGAGAAGATTTTTCTCTCGCGGGATTGCTTCAATGGATATGAAGTTAAATGCCTTGCTTAAATTTAATACGGCTTCTTTGTAAAGCTGCAAGTGTTCGGCTTTGGTTTCGTATACTTCAGAAACTTGGTTTGCCACTAATTGCGAGTCTCCTAAGACTCTGATGTTGTTAACACCAATTCTCTTGGCTAAAGTGAGGCCAAGGAGGAGGGCTTCGTACTCAGCGCCGTTGTTTGTGCATTCAAAGTTTAACTTAAAAGTGAATGGGAGGACTTTCTCCTCGGGTGAAGTAAGAATTATACCTGCCCCCGCTCCATAACGGCATTTAGCTCCATCAAAATGGAGAGTCCAATACTTAGTCGGGAGTATAGATGTTGGGGCATTTGCTGTGTTTGCGCACTCTACTTCTACCATACAGAGGTCCTCTGCTGGAAGGGAACCAACACCTAGGGAATATCCTATGCCTACTGAATCAAATGGTAAGAACATTGGTGAATCTTGTTCTATCAACTCAACGATTTTCGCAGTAGTCCCTAATGATACTGTTTCTTTAGTTTTATCTTTAGGGGTTGGAATTATTTTGGCTATGCTGATAGTTTCAAGATCCGTCGTAGGTACCAACTTTTCCTCTGGTTTTGGGTCAGTGGGTTTATTAAGTTGGTTTGTTGGAATTTCAAATTCTGAGTGCACCCCTGGTCTTTTCTTTAAATCAGCTAGGTGCAAATCGAAAGGTTTTGGATCACCTTTGGCTACAAATACCTTTCCTAGATGCAAGAATCTTACTTCTTGAAATAAAGTAGAAGGGATTGCCTTCATTCGGTGTATCCATGGTCGGCCGAGTATCATATTATAATTAGTTTCCCGATCTATAATATAAAACTCAGTCAGGATTGTTTTGGGCCCTAAGGTGACCGGCAGTATTATAGTTCCTATCGAAGTGGCTTTAAGGCTATCATAGCCTCTCAATGTATTTCGAGTAGTGGAACAGTTTGTTTCCCCATATCCAAGTTTTTGGAGGAAAGAGAAAGGGACTATGTTAACTGCGGCCCCATCGTCAACCATTGCCCGTTTTACATAGTTATTATAAACCCATACTTGTAAGTGTAAGGCTGGATCACCTCGGCGTGTGATCTCAGCATCTGTGGGCATTTTACTTATTTCGAATTTGAATTCGACATCCTTGTCCGGCTGCCCCGGAGGGTGGATATCAAAATCTACGTGATTTACTTGTGTTTCAGGAGGTGGAGTGATGTTAATTAGATGACCTAGACCTAATGCTTCTAAAAGAGCAGCTCTGTGAGGAGGAGAGTTCTTTAGTAAATCTAAAAATGAGATGTGCGAGAAGGTCTTTGTTAGGTCATTAATTAAATCATAGGCACCTACGGGTTTTTCTATTATTTGCTGACTCTTATCTGTTTCTGGCAGATGACTTGGGCTCGGTTGAGAGAAATATTCTCGCGTTCTTGTTATAGCTTCGATAGGTAGTTCAACGTCTAATTCTACCAAACTGACTATCTTGGGTCTCGGTTGACTTCCTAACTGTGGTGCAACTGATGGATTTAATGAAGTCGAGGCTTCGTGATCATTGTTTCCTGTCATTGCACTTTTGTTTGTTCTAGTTGGATTCAGCCTATTGCTATCATGATTTGGGAGCGGATCGTTAAAGATCTTGAGGGGAGCATTCTGAGGGGAAACTGATCCTGCGAGCGTATTTGGTTGTGATGACACGGGATCTGCCAAAAACAAATCTGTGAAGAACTGTCTTTGTTCTTCTGGCAAACGTTGCATAAATTTATTGTAGTCACGACACGTTCTAGTATCGTGACCCCGAATTTTGTGGAAACCACAATAAGAATTGGGGTTGTAATTCCTGTTTTGTTGGTTCGGTGTGTATTGTGGCCTAAAATTCTGATCAAACTGTTGCCTATTAGGATTAAAGTTTTGGAATTGTTGTTTCTGGTTTTGACTTTGGTTTTGATAACCAAATGAGTTTTGGCTTGGCCCTTGTATGGGATTTCGCCATTGTTGTTGTTGTTGTGGATGATTAAAATCCACTGTATTGATCATCGGGGTAAAGTTGTTGTTTCGTTGGTTGTTTGTTTGTGACGGAGTATTAACAACATTTACCCTTTTGGGCTGGTTGGTTACTCCATCCGTTGTTACCCCACGATTTTTGTTAAGGATTTTGGGTCCTTGATTGACATTTGTGATAGTTGTAGTGTTCTGAGTGGAGGTGATTAACCTCCTGTTTGTTCCATATGTCTTACAACCACTATCTATCGCTGCTTGGTCTATTCGAAGAGCGCTCTCAAGTACTTCATCGTAAGTTCTTAGTGGGAACTTCTGGACTTCTTCCTTCACCTCTTTGCTGAGAGAATGAAGGAATAAATCACATAGTTCCACCTGATCCATGTTTGGAGCACTTGCCGAGGAGTAAAGGACTGTACGCCATCTTTGGATGAAATGGGCGACAAATTCATTGTGTTCTTGTTTGATGTGTAAGAATTCCCTGATTCCTGTTCTCAACAATTTGTTCATGTCAAATGCCTTAATGAATTCTGATACGAGCTGTTTAAATGAATGGATGGAGGCTTCAGGTATTCTATAATACCAGTCGAGAGCAATGCCTTCCAAGGTTTTGGGGAATATTTTAGCAACAACCCCATCCCAAGGGAGTAATTCTCGTATGGCTGTAGCGTAAGCCTTGATATGTGCGTTTGGATCTCCCTCACCTTTGTACTTGGGTAAATTGGGAAGGGGTCTTGGGAGCATGACGCTTCGTATGGTGAAGTCTAAGGGCTCCTTCAGATATTCTGAATAAGTCCCTATCGCATAGTTTTCGACCATTGATGGTGGTTGCTGAGGGAGTGGTGGTGGGATGGGTTGTTGATATGGTGCAACGTATGCATTGGTAGGGGCATAGGGAAGTCCCTGTGTTTGAGAAAACATGCCAGGAGAGGAGAACATATCTCCTTGTGGTGATTTGGAGTACATGTTTAAGTATGACGGGGTATTGTCTAGTAATGGGTTACTTGATACTAGACCGGGAGGAATAGTGTTAGAGATGACAGGCCTTGTTGGCGTTTGTTGTGGATAGTGAGGAGGCATACCTAACGTGCCTACGCCTGTGAGGAGATCTACTTGGCCAGAGTGGTATGGAGGATTGGAACTTCCTGCTTGTATGAACGGAGAATTTTGACTTGCTTGAGCAAGTTCTAACCCTCTCACTTTTTCTACTAACGTTGAAATGACTTCATTTGGTGAAGTCATGGTGCTTTGCCTGAGCGGCGTTTGTTGTATACCCTGGTGTTGTATAGGCATGTGATAGCCTGTCATGAACTGATTGCTATCTTGCCAAGTTTCTCCAAGAGTATTTCCTATATGCAGTGGCATAGAGGTATTTTCTTGAAAAGAGACCTCGGGTTGTATTTGTAAACTTCCTATGGGTGGGTACATACCCCGAGAATGTTGTTCACTCCTAGGATAACGTATTGACCGTTCATCATCTAAGACCAGGTATGGGTCTGATTGTCTACTAATTTGTGGTCTAAGTAGCATTTGAGGAGACGAACCAGATTCTCCGGTAAACGTCATATTGTTCGAGCCTGAAGGCTCTGTTTGTTGTGTTCGAGGGGGTTGATCTAACTCCCCTGTTTGAAAAGATGAGTTATATCTGTTTCTTGGGGTTTGTGTTGACAACTGATTAGTTGAATAGTTTTCGCCCCATACTGAGAGCGAGGGTGATGATTGCCTATTCTGTTGGGCGTAGTATGCCTCGAGACCCAAGAGGGGTCTGCCATATTCATCGAATCCTGACATATTCGGGGGGTATATGAATACCCACATAAATAATGGGAAGGAACGAAGGTGATTTGTGAAAGGATACGTGATACTATGACTCCAGGTGAGAAAGTAGGAAGTTTTACGTCAGCTTCACTAATTTCGTTTGTTTCACGTCGGGTTCACCAGTTTTGTACATTGGAAAAGTGACAGGCGAGCGTGAGAATCTACAAGTGTCTCTTCCGCGTACCCGACCTCTCGAGGTCGTGCCGAGACAGCCGGTGGGGGTAGAATATGCGTTGGATTCAGACAAACTAGTTAGGCAGTCTAATGTCTTCGACACGCACTAGTGGAATTTGTGAATCTAAGGCAAAGAAGGCCCTTCTAACTTGGACTGGTGTGATAGATCGATCGGCAAGGATGACTGCTCGAAGGCTCCAATCAATATCGAGCTCTGGCGTGATTCGATCTATGGGTTGTGGAATACGTGGAAAATGACCTGGGATAGTTTCGTGTATGTCTCCAGATAAGGTCATAGGGTGGATGGTGAAAATAATTGACTCTATGGATGATTCTCTGGCCTAGTCCAGAATTCTCTAGCTTCGTTAGCCGCTATATCCAGTAAGGACAATTGTTCGATGATGATGGGTGGAATTGGAGTGGATTGGAATACTAGTGTGCGTAAGCCAGCGTCTATATCTGATTGACTTATGGATTCGTTGGGCTGTGAGATCTGTGGGTCACAACCATGGACTCTTGGATGTTGCGGTCCTGTTATGGTCATGCGCGAAATCAAGTTCTAATCCCTAGTATCTAGTAATCGTATGCTTTCTCAGCTTCTATGTTTAGGACCAACAACTGTGTGATTTTCTCAGAATATCTCACAGGCGTTCGTGCAACCTGGATCCTTAGACTGGTATCTATATCTGTGAGAGTGTCTCCTGCACCTGGCTGTGGGACCAAAGGATCACAACCAAAGGTTTGTTCTCTTTCGAACCCTTCTACAGTCATGTGAGTGTTTACCTAGGGCAATCTGTAATTTGGTTGGTTTGACCAAAACGTGTGTGCTTGGTCGTCTTCTATGTTTAACCCTCTCAACTGAGAACTGATCAGTTGTAAATCTGTTGTTGTTCGGAATACTTGTATTCTGAGATTTTGGTCTATGTCAACTATTGCTGTGACGAGGTTTGGTTGAGGCACGATTGGCTCAAATATATATTCCCTGGGCTCCTGAGGTCCCGTGATTGTCATACGAAACGAAATGTAAATCTAACTGTAACTAAGTAAACTCTAACTACGTGGAATAAACCTAAAACATAAATAAGTTCTATTCTTCTAAGAAACCTTTCAAGAATATAATGAAAGCAAGCTATTTAAATGTATCTAGGAATAACAACTAAACAATAATTTAAAACAGACAAAATAACCGAGTGTAGTTATCAGCCTGTGCAATTTGTAGATTTATTCTAAATAAAATAGCTCATCTAATCTATCTGCAAGATTCTCGATCCTACCTCAGAAGTGAGGAGTGAATCATAGTTTCTCAGAAACTATCAATCCTCACAACTTCCCTGGCAATATCGAGAATAGAATTCACTGAAATGAAGCAATTATCTACTCTATTTGATATGATTCTAACTAGAACTTTGAAAGCTAGAACCTGGATTCTGCAGAACAGTGGCGAATCCGATGGTGTGTGTGATCTTGTCCCCTCAGTATGATCTCCTCGTTCTTTCGTGTTCACGTGGATCCAGAAAAGCGTGTAATACTAGCATCGACAGGAGTAGATATTGGGACAAGGACAGCTCAGAATGCAGACCGAAAAATGCGAGTAGGAGAGGGACAACGCAAGAGTATAGAGCTTGGCTTATGCGATTCCTAGCGGGATTTTACTGCAAGTCATGCAATATGAAGCGACCAGAACCTGAAACTATCCTGTTTGAAGAGCAAAACCTGCAACTTTAATGGCTTCCTAAGCTATTCTATTCCAATGGATTGGATAAAACAACAACACTGTTTGCACAAGCTGGATATGTGGCTTACCAACAGCTGGACAATGCTAATGAGCATGCAAATGAACTAAAACAAGTATTCTAAGCAAAATAATAGCTAAATCTAATGCAAAGAGAAATTCAGAGACAAACTTCAGACCGGATTGGGTGAAATAACAACACTGCCTGCACAAGATGGGTATGTGGCTTACCAACAGCTGAACAATACTAACTAAACATGCAAGTGAATTGAAACTATGGCTTCTAAACAAGATAACAAGCTGGACTACTAAAAATGAGGAGATGAGAGCAAAAGATCAGTCTTTTTGTTTGAGCACAAGCCATGCATTTATAGGAATTCAATCACCCAAAGATCAAAACCAAACTGAACTCCTAAACAATAAACAAAGGAAAAACACTATTCCAGGGGACCAAAAACATAAATGCATGCTCAAGTCGGCAAGGAAAGCTGGTGAAACGTGATATTTCACGTGAGTCACGTCAAAAGAACGTTCTGGAAAACGCAAAGGACCGCCGCCCTACAAAGGACCGCCGCCCTACTGAGCAGGGCGGCGGTTACAGGACCGCCACCCTGTTCAGGGCGGTTATAGGACCGCCGCCCAGTCAGGACGGCGGTTTCGTTACTAAAGAGAAAGGGGCAAGAAAAGAGGGGAAAAGGGGAAAACAAAGCACACAGGGGCTAAGCGGGATATGCGGGATGTTAACGCATATTCGGAGAGCTTTTCTGGATCCCGAACACCTTGCGAAGAGACCTGTATCATCATTGGGGCACTTATTACGCTGTTCCGCAGTACAGTACCTTACAATTTTGGGTGGACGTCTTGATGCTCTCCATGGAGTTACTTCCTCTATCTTGGAATTGTAACGCCTCCTTTAGTTGGCGTCATGATCTCTCAGTCACTAGCATCCATGGGTCAGTGGGTCCATTGAAGACTCCATTAGGCTTCCTTATTTCCAGACCATTTGGGGTTACATCCAACACCCCTATTTGGTACTGCCTTTTCATGCATACTATGAGCATTGAGTAGAACTGCTAAAATATGCAAACACGAAAACCATTGTCAATCTTGCCTATTACAAGAGCTTAAGCATGACCATCAAAGTGTCCAAACGGTCATCAAATTTAACATAGTGACATGAATCGGTTCCGATGCAATCCCTCTTCCCCATAGGATGTATGCTTTCACCGTAAATATAATGTGGATACCTTGGAAACATTTGGAGTGTAGGCTTCTGAAGCCGAGATTTTCATTTTATTCACTCATACAGGCAACTTATGTTAGTGTCAAATCGGTGTGCATGGCTGCCCCTCTTGAGATATAGGGAAGCTTGATCATCCCTACATGTAGTCCATTCATACATACTGTATATAGCATTCAACAAGCTAAATATCTAGTTCATGTAGGGGTAGGGTAGACTTAGTAGTGGTACACTCTAAGTTAAAATGCTCCACAACACAATTGTACATGTCTCATTTGGAGGATTATGATTTGGTCTTTGTATAGGCATATGTCGTTTATATTTGCAATTAGCTCTATATTTGGTTCACAAGGATAAAGGCTCTTCACTATTTATGGCCTAGGGAAAGATATGTGTTGAAGTTGGCTTATAACAGTTGCAAAGCCAAGTCTAAACAGCAAGGCCCAAAGCAAATGGTCTGTGAGTAAGGACTGAAAATCGTTTCAAACACAGTCCATTTTATGGACACTTGTACATGGGTGCCAAATGTCTTACATGTCATTTTCATAATCTCACAAAATTTGACCCATTTGTCAAAAATAAATAACTACTATTAGTACCGGTGATGAACTATTGGGTATTGTGTGATCAATACTCAGAGTCAGACAATTACATACCGTCAGAAAATGTCATCAAGATAGCTCTACATGTCTCCCCTAGTGGTAATTTTAGTTTTAGCTCATTTTGATGTTCAAAATTTGAGTTTATCTTAGAGCAATAATTCTATGACTGGATCAAGGTACAAAATAAATTTATCCAAGAAGATGCTTCAAGATTCCGCTGGGTTGCTTAATGGTTAGCAGGCAGATGTAACCTCAGTGGGTTACCAATTAGTTATGCCAAATTTCCGATGTAGATAGCAATTTTGGTAGGGTGAGAGTCTTTTGAGCAATTGATTTGGCAACAACATAGAGGAGGTCGTCATGAATGATTCAGACCTTACACGAGCTGGAGTTCCAGAACCAGGCATAAGTAAATTTATCCTCGAGTAAGAGTCAAATTCGAGGTGTAAAGAAGAAATAAAAGAAACAGTTATCCTGGGTGTTTCCAAAGTCTTAAATTTCCAAGGGGTCAAGGGAGGACTCAATTATGGAATTGCATGGTCAGAGAGAAGGGGTACTGCTAAGATCCAGGAGCAAGAAAGTAAAAATTGTAGAAAAGGATTATCTTGTATTTTTTAAAGTCTTCGGGCTCAAAATCAATTCACGGTGAAATTTCCATTTGAAAATCGACTAAGTATGGAAGAGTCCAGTCAGATGGATTTGCCACGTTTCCCTAATGGCACTGATTTGGTTGGAAGGTTCTATCCAAATTAGAGAAATCAAACAAGTTCAAATAACGAGTCATAAGGTATAAATATTTACATGGCATGTGGTCAGCTAGAGTCTAAAAGTGAAGCTTCGGGGCAACGGGGGGTTTTACGAAAATTCATTTCGCGATAAGGTGGGGAAAAGTGTGAATTACAGACCAACAAACCCATTTTTTTTCTAGGAATAAATTTGGCTGTCAGGTTCCCATTCAAAAGCAAAATCTGGAGATGCCCATCCATTTGTACGAATAATTAAAAGGGGAATATCTTTCGTACTCAAGGGATCGAAATATTGCATGAATCTAAAAGCATTGGTAATATCTCAGCCTCATTTATGCCATGGAGGTCTGAGACTTTAATTTATTTGAGGAGGTTAGGTAAATGAAACATGGAGAATCAAGATCTTTTGGCCTTCAATGCAGGATCCATTAAGTCTTTAACAAAAGATCAGATTTTGATTTGTAAATATTGTTTCCTCTTCCTTCAAGGTGCCCAAACCAAGGAATTAAAGCATGTAAAGATGGATTTGGGGCAAATTTTATCAAAAGCATTCCTTGAGTATAAAAGTTAAGCTTCAACCTAATTTTCCAGCTTTATTGTCTCTCTTTATAAATAAAAATGTCTCTGATAAAAATCTATAAAAGTCTAATAAGGGTAAAAGATTCATTATAAATTTGTTGTTCATTCTTCTTGCCTTATCACCTCCTCTCTCTTTCTTCTCCAGGTTCAAATGTGGAGTTGAAATAGCTTCCTCCCTAATCAGAAAGCTTTTTAATGGAAAAAAGTCTTGCCTCATTCCCAAAAATGGTGTACTGTGTGAACTCCTGGAGCAATAAAATATGAGATTTCGTTATGAATTTTGTCCATCCTTCACTCATTTTGTTAATGGATAGCTAAAAGACTTTACCTCTCACCATTAGGGTATAAACTTGTTTTACAAGGATTATGACTATGTCCATTGAGGTTTTGGGAGTTGTGTCATTAAGGAGGTTTATGGTGTTCTAGGTGAACTTTATCCTTGGTCTGTGATGCAGGGGTCAATCCTCTCTATTGCTCACCTCTCTCCATAAATCAGGTAGTTGGGTTTGTGATTAGCATTTCCCTTTTCAACGATGCTATCAGACTTTGTAGTGTAGGATTTCTTTATTATGAATGCTCTCTCTCTCTGAATTATTGGTCACTTTCATCATTGTTATATTAGGAGTAGATACGCCTCATCCTTTCCTGTCCACTTATGAATTAGTTTATCCGCAAGGATTAGGAAGAGGAACCATATTTTCCACAAGAGGATCATTCCCATTAATGCAAGTCCCATCAACTTAGGGAATTTAGATCCAATGTTATGACAAATCACACCAAATGGACCCTCCTTAGAAAAGGACAGATCCATAACTCATTTGGGGGGTGGTATTGTTGATTTCATTACTTAACAAATTTGCATGCTAAAAGACTGTACCTAGCTCGTCATCCACAAGGATTGGCTCAAGAATCAAATCAAATTTATTATCATGCTATTTGCATCTGTTAAGTAACGATTAGCTCCGAAAACTTCTATAGCCTGATGTTAATATTCCCATTCTCATATTAAAAGGAAAATGGCCTTCATCATTCGGGCTTACGGTAGATGTTTAATGGATTTAGTATTTGCCATAATGTGGTTTACCACAAATTTTAAATGATCCAAATTCAGGTCTTTGGAAAGTACACAACATGGAATTCCGTACAAACTAATCATACTTGTATATAGTCGAAAGGAGTTGTTGTCAGTAGACTTATATGTGATTACTCTATTGAGTATTTAACTATAGTTCACGAAATTAATGATTTTCAGAGGTCATTACAAAAATGTTTGGTATGCATGCTCAATAATCTCTTAGGGTGACGTTAACATGCTTGCCTTTTAAACATTTAGCCACTCAACAAATGTATCAATTAAAAGGTAAATGAGTTTAACGTAAACTATGTTTGGCTTCTTCCTCGGTTCACCAAAAGATTCTAACCTTAAGAAAATCAACATTATCCTTACTGCACACATGATTTTCCAAACCTAGGATTGAACCACATAATCAAGAATAATGTTTAACCATGATACATTGAAACTAAAAGATTTTGTTCCCCAAGTATGTCACTAGAAAATGAAGTGACATTAAAATCAAGTGATTTGGATCTTATTTCGAACTTAACTAGAATCCTAGGTCTATCTGTGTGGAAATTGTGTACAGTTCATTATGAAGGTTTTTTAGTTTCCTATGTTAAAAATCCTGTGGGAGGATAAATATGCACAAATTTTATACTGGTTAACTCCATTTCATTTAGATTTCTTTATGCCACATGCTCAAGGTAAGGAACACATAACAGATCAATTATTTAATCATGAAATTCCACATTGGAATTGCACTATAAGCATATCTAAATTTAATTCCATTTAACGCGTATGTATCGAACGTCCTTGATGCGTATCTGTAACCCCCCCCCCTTGAGGTTAAAAATGGCCGCTACTCCCATGTAATTCTGAACAAGCTCCAAAACAACTAGGTCTGAATAAAATATGTACAAGTATACTTCACTGGCTGACCTTTCAATAGGTTCAAAGTGATGTTCATGGAACAATCGCTATACATGGTTTTAGTTTCAGTTCCAATGTAATCTATGTGCAATTTATCATATAGTATCCTTAGGTATATTTATATGAATTAGATAGCGGAATAATATTACATTGCAAATATTATATCAATAGAATATAGCATTATGTATATATCTTCATATAACTGTGTGCCCATATATTCCATTTGAATAGTGTGTGACGACTGTAACATGTATGTGATAGCAATTGTCATTTCAATGCCAGCTATGAATAATATGATATGTTCTGTGAGCCTACTAACACCTTACGCCAACTCCCGAATAATTATGACTATATTTGGGAGTTACTGTCAGGTTTAGTGTGTTCCTAGAACGTCACTTAATTGCAGGCATTACAATGAGGAGGACACCCATTATAGTTATGATAAAGCTTCAAGAATTCCCATGACTCAAATATTGTGACATCACTATAGGAATTTAATACACATTTCATTAAGCATGCAAGACTCAGCATTCTCATTCATATAGCCAAATTTACATTCAATGAGTCACTATTGTAACATTGGGCAAGCAGAATATAAATCGTACCTTTTACAACTATATATATATAAACTGGAACAACTAACATACTCACTTAATGCCATCTGGGAAACTGATTTCAGACCACGATCTTAGTTCTAGAATCCAGCAAAAGTCGATAACAGAGGCATGAGAAAGTCAACCAATCGATTATCCCTACATAAGAAGACAATTAGATCTAGCATAATCAACGTTTCTTCTAGTTTCTCATGTCTAAATAATACCTACCATAATTGGTACAAGTATTAAGGACTCAAGGTTACGGAATATATGTCAGGGTCATTTGACATAACAAGGGGCAGTACCGTAACCAGAGGCTCAGGAGCAAGAATTGTATTTGATCAAATGGTCAATATCAATCATTACTGGCTACAAAATCGTGTGTACTAAAGAATTACTTACATGTTAATATCTTCCATCAGTATGGAAGTTAGCTAGAATTACACTGGTATACCTCACGCAATCTTAATGGCAAGCTCCTTCAACAATTTTCCTACTAGTTCCAAAAAGAATAGCTCAAACAATATTGAATAGTATCTCTGATGTGTCTATAGAATGACAATGTTCAACAGCTATATTGCCAAAGATGGATCATTCAGAGTCAGAAATGAGACTTAAGTGTTTTCATATTATACTGCACAGGGTTATCTACATTATTAATAGTTTCGGGGTAAAAGTGGAAAAGGTAACAATTAGCGGAATGGTTTTAACTAGACCCATAATTTCTCTAATCTGATTACCACGTAAATGACCTAGTCAAACAAGGACCCAAGGCCTAATGTGACCCCTACTCCTAATCTATCACAAGGATAGGATTTATAAAAGGGACCAAAGGTCACTGGAATTTTCTTAGTATAAAATACAAGATTTGTGCATTTCCGGATCCTTAGCATTTTTGTGTAACACAGGTTAGGAACAAACAGCGAGCTGATACGAAACTCAAATTTTCAATTTTAACTCTCCTAAAAGTGGGGAAATGAGGTTGAACAAGCTCACTAGAGGAGTGATGAAGAAGCAATGAAAATATTTGGTAAAATGAGGTCAAACTAATGCTTGACACACATATCTACATAACAGGGAACACATAAAATGCTTGACATATCTTGTATGGGACTCAGAGTGTTGTTTTGCAAGTTTATGGAAATAACATTTTTCTAACTTTGCAATCTAGATAATATGGTTGCTTTAGTTAACTCATCTAGCTCTCTTCAAAACCAATGGACATGAACACCAAGTTTTGACACCCTAGGTTTAACATTCCATGAGGTTGTGTTCGTGACATAGTTGAGGGTCGATTTGTAAGTCAGTAGTAAAATCACGAGGTATTGTTTTATTAATTGCACCAGTCATCTAGTTAAAATATCCAAATGTTTGACTATCTAATACTTTAATATTTAAACAATATTGGAAATGGATAAAAAAAATCTACGAGAATTATAAAAGATAAAGGTAAGGAGACCATGCATGTCCAGGAATGACATGGTGATAGATGTGCTCCACGCAGGTTCACCAACATTTTATACAAATGTTACTTAAATACTATACTTAAAGTTAGATGTTGAATCTTGTTAATGTTCTATGAAATTTCATAGCATTCTAACTTTACACTGGAAAACCATTGTGTAGAAACACCCATTTTTTTGGTGACGACTATTTTTTATGGATGATGCTGGCAACAAGGAACAATTTCAGCAACAATCAATATACTTCTGATAAATCCCCTAGCAAGACAACTATTTTTACGGAAAATACTATTTCTGCAAAAAAATTTGTAAACAACAATAAAAGTATAGCAACAGTCATTATGCTTGATGGATGTCCAATCCTTGTTCTAAATCCTCCATTTTTGCACAAGGTGAAGGATGCTGGAAAAGGATGTGAAGCCTAACTTCACATTTTATTGAAAGGTTCCAAGGCCTTTTCAACAAACCCATTTTATACATATCTCACTATCATTGCAGTCGATGATGCCACATATCAAGCATTTAGTCGAATAGTTGACATGGCTAGTGCACGCTTCCACATTTTGCATACATACCTATTAGATCACTTGCAACTACAACATCTGAAAAATTCTTGTCCCTTCTTCATTATACTTTGGTTTCCTAGAATAATTGCAGTTCGTGCCACATTTATTTAAGGAATTTAGTCGAAACAGTTCATATGCCAAGTGCATGCTTCCATATTTTACATAAAAATCTCCAAGAGCACTTGCAACTACAACATCTGAAAAGAATTCCTCTATCTTTATGCTTTAATGGATGTCTGGACCCTATTCGAGGGCTGGTATTTTATGAGAGGCTAGGAGAATGCATGAGAATGACTGATCACGTAGGAGACCTATTTATTACTCGGATTTAATAGTGTGACTAACTCATGAGAAACCCATGTCTCCTCCATGCTGCCATTGTTGCAACTATCCAAATATTGTTAAACTTGCAACATGAAAAAGGGTTTCAACTTGGTTGATGCATCTAAATCTCAATTAATGTTTTTGTTATAGTATCATGCAATGAAAATGACACACACACCAAGTTTTGACACCCTAGATTTAACAATGCATGAGGTTGGTGGTAAAATCATGAGGTATTGTTTTATTAATTGCACTAGCCATCTAGTGAAAATATCCAAATGTTTGACTATCTAATAGTTTAATATTTAAATTTTATTGCAAACGGATAAAAAAATTCTACGACAATTATAAAATATAAATTTAAGGAGACCATGCATGTCCATGAATGACATGGTGAAAGATGGGGTCCATGTAGGTCCACCAACATTTCGTACAAATGTTACTTGAATACTGTACTTAAAAGTTATGTGTTGAATCTTGTTTTAATGTTCAATAAAATTTCATAGCATTCTATTTTGACACCGGAAAACTACTTCCAAGAAACCCCCATTTTTCCGGTGACGACTATTTCTATGGATGTTGCTGGAAGTAGTGAAAAATTTCAGCAAAAATCAATATGCTTATGAGAAAGTCCCTACCAAGATACCCATTTTTAGGACGAACACTATTTCTATGGATGTTTCTGGCAGCAATAAAAAAATTCTAGCAACACTCATTATGCTTGATGGATGTCAATTACTTGTTCTAAATCCTCCATTTTGGCATAGGGTGGAGGATGCTAGAAAAGGCTGTGAAGCCTAGCTTTGCATTTTCTTGAAAGGCTCCAAGGCCATTTAAACAAACTCATTTTATACATATCTTGTTATCATTGTAGTCTATGAGGCCACATTTTAAGAATTTAGTCGAATAGTTCACATGGCAAGAACATGCTTCCACATTTTGCATACATACCTACTAGATCACTTGCAACTACAACATCTCAAAAATTCTTGTCCCTTCTTCATTATGCTTTAGTTTCCTACAATCATTGCAGTTCATGCAACACTTCTTTAAGGCATTTAGTTGAAACAATTCATATGCCAAGTGCATGCTTTCATATTTTGGATACATATCTCCAAGAATACTTGCAACTAAAACATCTTTAAAAAATTCCTCTATCTTTAAGCTTTACTGGATGTCCAGCGTTGGTATTTTGTCATAGGGAAAGATAATGTAGGAAAATGACTAATCACGTTGGAGATTTGTTTGTTACATAGGTGAAACAGTGTGCTTCTCCTCGACGCTGTCATTGTTGCAACTATCCAAATACTGCTAAACTTGCAACATGAAAAAGGGTTTCAACTTGGTTAATGCATCCGAATCTCAAATAAAGTTTTTGTTGTATTACCATGTAACGAAAATCACAGGTTTGAATGGATGGATAGGATGTGACGTCCTCCAGGACCTGTTAAAATTACTCTAGACGCCTCCAAAAACCACCTAAATCCTCACTGCCACCGCCATGCCTGCCCACGTGGTTTAACGGCCGCCCATATCAACGTCACTTCACAATACATTTTTTTTTAAAAACAATTATTTTAATATTAATATTTGTGGGCAGTACAATAGTTATAACTAAGGCAAAAAGAAATCACCAAATTTAAAAATATTTTTCAACACTCTACAACCAATGTTATGATAATTTAAATTTTTTTTTTGGTGAAATGGAATATGACTAGTGTTATAAAGGATTTCGGGTTTATTTTTATTATTTCATTCTTCTAATTAGATAAATTTTAAGTGAGAAAGAATTATTATTCTTGTAATAGTGTGAAAAATGAAAATTCCAAGTATATCGATAATAATTCTATCATTAAATTCAAAGGTGACAATTGTAGTTTAAAAAAATTAAATTTAGTTTTAAATAGAAACAGTAAAACATCATTATGAAATTTGGGGATAGTTTTAATTTTAATTTTTAAATTGGAAATTCTTTCCCAATTTAATGGCTAAAAAATTATATGGAAAAAATGGTAAATAATGCAAAAATATGAGGTTTACTCATATAATGGCATAAATGTAGGGATCCATGCTATAGAGTATTAACCAACAAAAATGACTATTACATCCATACCATCAAAAGAAGGGAAATCGCGAGATGAAGAAATAACTTTAACATCCATCGATATCCTTCCTCCTACTTCCATATCCTATTGTTGCCTTTCTCAACCAATCAACCATTTTTTTTATTTTTTCCCTTCTCTAGGGTTAGCCATAATAATTCATAATATGTATTACAATATAAAAACTTGTTATGGTCTTAATGGGTTTGAGCCATACTTTGAGGATCTTCCTACTAGCTTAAAAACAAGACGGTCAACAATAGATTTGAAAGTTGCAATAAGGAAAAAGATGATAATTGAACTATTAGAAAATTTCTTATAGAGGATCATATATTTATGCATCTCTACTTTAAAATTTAGGCATGCAATTAGGAAAGGAATATAAAACACTCTTAGGTGTATAAAATATGATTCAACATCATACTGAGCTATTTTAACTTTTAAAAGTGACTTTTCATTAACCCTCAATTTACACTCAAACTATAAAAGATTAACTTAATAATAACTACGTGCATTTAAATCCAAAATAATTATTAGGATATAATCCCATGCATTTTAAATTTTTTTATACCAACAATAGGTTCAAAAAGAAAATAATGTTGATTTTCATGTCCAAAATTATAACAGCTACCACAACAACATTCAAAAACCAAAATTGATCTATCACATCTAAAATTCAATGGCTTGGTGTTCATTTTTTATTTTTTGTTCTGTTAGAATCCAAAAATATTAGAAAAATTTATTGTTAAATACCAATTTTTCTTTAGTATGTTTACATGACAATGTTGGTTTACCCCATATGGATGACATCAAAATACCACTGTAAAATCTCGAAACCTGTGCTCAATGTTGACATTAGCATTTATAGTTATACAATTATATTGATTGACTTATTTTATATTAGTTTTGTACTCTATAGTCTAAAATTAAAGTAATTATGTTTTTATTTTATGCGAAATATTTTTTATTACCATATTAGTATTTGTTATAATAAGTGATATAAGTAAGTTGTCTAGAGAATTAATAAAGAAGTATTTTTGTCAATGCAATCTATAAGAGTAAGATGGATTAATTATTTGGAAAATTTTATTCAACTAGTTGCACATTAAGTTTTTTATGTAGTTCTATAAGGTATATTGTTGTCATGGTCTTGTGTATGGGTGCTTCTTAGATATTGTAACATGTTTTTTGTATTACCTATTGTCTACTTTCCAGATTGTGGTTTTAGATTACTATATTGCATATTTGTTGGTTTGAAAGGTTTTATTCAAATTAAAAAAAATTGATGTAATTAATGGGAAAATGGTTGTGTGTGGTTAGAAACCTATAAAATTGTGATCGACATTAAATTTATATATTATAGTCACTTAGTATTGTATATAGTGGGTGGTATATAATTTAATTTTATAATTGATGTATTAGTGATAGGCCAAAGTTTTTTGTTTTATTTTAGTGATAGTGATAGATGATACATAGTATATTCCAAATACATTTTAGCACAATGTTGAAATGTGAAAATATCAAAAAATAAATACATAATATTCAATAGAAGCATTGTTTGTCATCAAGTTGAATTATTTCATAAAATTTATAAAGAGCATTTGAAAATTGTGATATATAATTTTTAGTATAATTAATATCTATAGATTTTTTAGTTATCATAAAAAATTTATGTTATTTTTTAATTGTTATATCATTTGTGCATGTCATCTATTATGGAGAAGGGGAGCATTTTTTTGTTCTCATAAGGTATTGAAGTTTTTTTTTTTTGATAAAAGGTGAAAAGAGGGTTGAGGGGACCCTACTCCATTACATAAAATACATATGGAGACAAAGATATATCAATAATGATCAAGTGGATCCAACCTCTTCCAGCGGCACACCAAGGAAACAACAAACAACAAAATAGGAAAACAAGTTAACTAATAGACCCCTTCCCATGGGATCTTAAATTTCTATTAAAGGCTTCATTTACATTTTTCCCTTTCTTCTTTTGACTCACAGTAGTCTAGCCCATATCGATATTCGGATCTTCATTTTCATTTCTATGAACCAGTATGATGATTTCAAAGTTCTCCTTCTCCATAAGAACATAGTGCTTAGTTGAAACTAGAGGGGGATTATTTCCATCAATTGAAGTAGAAGGAGGAAGGGGTTCCTCATTCTTAGAAGTTGACTCATCCTCACTATTTTAAATAGCCTCTGAATCACTTTCCAGGGGACCTTTAACAACCAATTGACAAGGATCAGAATTCTTCCACCACGAAGTTCTACTCTTGACGGCTTTCCTCACAATCTGAAAATTTGAAGCTAAGTGGACAAGAGAGAAACAAGTTCTACATCTGAAGGGGAACCCTTCATAGTCTAAATTCTGAGTCCAAATCCTATCCTCCACTTTGAGCTCAATAGATGTAAGGAAATTTGTAGAAATATTCAAATCCACTAATATACGGGCATAGGTGGTGTAGTCATAGGCCGAAGTCTTTGGGTCAATAACCAGACATTTACCCAAGGTATTCCCAATAGACAAAAAACATTTCTCACTCCAAAACTGGAGGGGCAAATTTGGTAATCGAACCCAAAGAGGCTTGACACAGAAAGTTTCGCTCAACGGATTAAAAATAGGGAACCAAGGTTTCATCAGCAAGAAATGGGATTGAGAATTCCACACTTTACTAAAGATCAAATCCTTATCAGAGGTTTCAGAAAACACAATAATAAAAAAACATATAGATTGAGGGTAAATGTCTAGTTTACCTGACATGAGAGGCCTCCAGTGATTAGAAATCCAACCACACATGCTGGGAGGCTTGGACAGAAATTGTTAAATCTGCATATCAGTCCATTTTTCTTGAAATAAGTCTCATATTACAGAACCTCTTCCCCAAATCGAATAGAAGGAGGATTCGTTACAAACTCCATGGGTTTAGCATGGTTCAGGGTAGCAAATCTGGCAATAGCCGCAAAACATTGTTTTTCCCCCTTTGGGCCAGAGGCAATCTCCTTGTTTGTATCCATATTCAATAACACAGGAATGCTGCTAGAAATAGGGGATGAGCTGTCAAGATCCGGAGCAAGAAAGCCATGGCCGGTGAGTAGAAACCGTCTTGGAGCTACTCCACCATGATCTTGATTGTTGCCACCTTCATTTCTAGCACCACCTCTGACATTTCCGGCCCTAGGGTTAGGGAAATGCTCGAGCAGAAGCGTCACCATGTTCTCATACAATACAATATAAGGTATTGAAGTTGCAAATGGTAGATTGTATCTAATAAAAATATTCCTTCAAATTATGATATTTATGTTGGTCATATTTTTGATAGACATACAAATGAATTATCAACCAATGGGTAGACGCTTCTAGTATGACCAGTGATGAAAATGTTCCTGTATGGATAGGTATGGTTGATGGGTATGGTTGATGGGAGCATTGTAAAGTAAGGTGACAATATGGTTGAAAAAGTGATGGTGCATTGATGGGAAGCGAAGGAAAATATAATACAAAAACAAAAAAATCAAGAATCTCTATGGAAAAATAAATGGTGGCATAAATGAAGAGAAACACCAAACATTGTTTAGGACAATGTCAACTAGGAAAAATAAAAAGATCAAATACTAGAAAGGATATTAAATTAAAATAGCAAATTGTTAAATCTGAAGCCATTCAGGAATACCTTGCACAAATTTAATGAGATTAATTAATGATTTTTTGTCAAGTGAATCAATAGATGCTTTACATCCCGCCAAATTTGGATTTACTAAATGTAATGAACAATGCATTTCTTTGTTATTACATAATATTAGCTTGGGATGTGTGTTGTTTGAAATTTCTACTCCATAGTATGCTCAATTAAGAGCTCAAATTTGTACTATTTTGTAGTACTTCAAGACACTTTGTTTTTGTATTATTAGAAAATTATTTTTCAAATTCAATAGTCATAAATGGATTTGGGTTGCAAACTAAAGGTTTATGAATGAGTGATAAGCGACAATGCTTGGTTCTTTCATGGTTTTCCGGGTGCAATATTTATAAAATTGTGACGTGTTTCTTGATGATATGCTCTTAAAGACATTTGCAATGGATATAGATAATAATAATAATTCTTTTATATTCCACAATGTTGGGTAACCTATTTTTAAGTCTATAAGAAACCTATAACATATGAGACTACCTCGTACAAGGAATACACACCTTACCGCCTATAGGGTTCATAATTTTGACAGCTCTTTCAAGAGCATAAATTCTTCACCATTAGGAAAACTTAGGTGCATGTAAGGATACTATTGTTAATATTCTTAAGGATACAATATTGCAAGGTAAAACATTCATTTATATCTCATATCTTTAAAGAAAAATGAGTCACAAGAGTGAAAGTTTCAAAGTTATTTTTGGAAGTTAATTTTACGAATGAAAGATAACTACCACAATCTCGTGTTTATGAAAACACATGAGCTTAAAAACTAACGATAACATATTGTGCAATGTTTTTTCATCAATTTGGAACATGTTTCCTCATTTCATGTGACAATTAATTGAAGAACCATTTATAGATAATACAAAACTTTATGATAATTAATTTTGTGGATTTCTAACAGTGGCTTCATCTTGGAACAATAGAAGAAAGGAATCACTAAAAAGTTTTAAATACCCACAAAGCTCCATGTCATGATATGGACACACATGGATGTGTCATGGTTCGCGTATAGTTAAAGAAATTATCTAGGAATAGATACAATATATATTTATATATAATTTTAAAAATTAAAATTATACAAAACTGAAATAGTATCTCCAAGGCTAACAAGCAGTAGCTCTCAATATGACAATATACTTAGGAATATTTTGATCTATCTTTGGCAATTCTGTGTTGAGCTTTAAAGCATGATTTCTTATATGGACTGTGAATGACACAAAGAATACCTCAACATAAAGAATATGTTCAATTATTACTAGAGAGATAGAAACATGTGCTAGTGTCACAGTTCACACACATTCATAAGAGTTATCCAAGCATAGAGACAAAACTATAATTTTAGTTTTTTCAAAATTAAAACTATATGAAATCAAAATATTATCTACAAGGTTGCCAAGTGCTAGCTCTTAATATGACATATACTCAGGTATTTTTGAATCTATTTTTGGCAAGTTTTTGTTAAGATTAAAATCATGATTTCCTATATGGACTATGGATGACATAGAAAATAATTCAGCAAAGTTCATTAAGAAGGGGAACTTTAAGTTTTCTACGTTTTTTTAAAAAACATGCACAACCATAATCTAATAATAGTAAAATTGGAAATCAATAATAAGAACAATGGAATCTAATAATGTTGATGATAAAATCTAATAAAAGCAATAATTGAACCCAATAATAGTGATGACAGAATCCAATACTAACAATAACATAATCCAATGTAGACACTAAAAAATTAATATTTCACCAAAATTTGTGAAAATTGTTGGCCAAATTCAATCAAATATTGTGAGATTCAATGAAATGATCTACAATAATAACATATAATTTTGTGGCAAGAGTGTTTGATTTGAAAATGTAAATATAGTTTTTCATCATGTGGTCTAAAGATAAAATTTTGTAGACACCTTTTTCAAATAATTTATATTCTTGTAGTATGAAATTCCAAGTTATTTTAGGGTGGCTATGTGAAATATTTTGCATCTTTTCCAATTTAAAGCATTTTGAGAACACTTCTTTTCCATTTCATATTGTTTCAACATATTCATGTGAGACAAATTACACATTATTTTTTTAAGGTAATTCAAGCATGGGTAGGAATCCTTGCCATATTTATTTAATACATTTGTGGAGTTATTTACGTACTTTCAAATTTTATAACCCTAACATTGAACAAATAGTCTTGTTCTCTTGTCGCATAATATGTCATCAACAATATTACATCTGACATATATCATTATAAATACATCTAAAACTACAACATCAACTCTCCTTGTTAGAGTGGATCAACTCTCTAAATCAAAGTTTGGAGTTATTACAATAATGTAAGGTTTTATAAAATACACTCAAAGCCTAATTTTATAACAATTTAAGAGAGAAAAGTATATTAAAAAAATCAACGATGTTATCTAAACTGCGACATGGAAAATTGTCCCTAAGAAGTTGAGGGGACTCATCAACCTATTAAATTTCAAAGATGTTTTTTGTTCTTATTTATATTTTATATTTTCATGGCCCTAAAAGAAGTTTTTCAAGAAATCTTACATCGAAAGAAAAAACAAACTTAGAAAGGGGAGGTGCCCCTAAATGCCACCTAGATCATCTTTGGTGTGTAGTGTTAGTTGTGTAATAAGGGAATGAGGGCGCCGGGCGATGCTTCTAGAGAATGCAGATAATCTTAGACAAATATTCGAATTACCATACTTTGACAATACATTGCTTGACCTAGAGAAAAAGAGAGCAGCGAAGGGAAATGGGCGGTTTGGTTGTTGGGCAACAAGAAAACTAATGTTATTTTGTCTCATCTCTGTTATGGTCTCTTCGTTTTCTCTGATCTGAAGTGTCATTTTGTATCTGTTAGAACGTAGCAGAGATAAAGTGTAAAGAGTTACATGCACGCACGATGCGAGAGCTTGTCGCAATGCAGATTTTACAAGCATACAATATATTTTGTCTCGGAAACCGAATGGACGAGCGGATATGAAGGAGCCTCTCCAATGTACTAAGATCTGTAACATTCTCCACCACATATTTCTAATCATACTACTGTGGAAATCTTGTCTTGATTGATACTCATGGCACCCTGCGTACGTTTTTCCGCAGAAATGGGGCCCCTTAGCTGACCTGGAATGTCGCTCCGACTTTTATCTTGGTTGGAACCCTGCCAATAATTAGCTCGCTTTTGTAGCAATGGAAACTAGAGTGGAAAATTAAGAGCATTGGTTTTCAGGTGAAGGATACTACGTCTGCCACTCGGACAACTTCGGCGTTTCATGGATTACTGTTTTGAATTAGGGTTTTAATTTTTGTTACGTCAACTTTTTCTTCCTTAATGACGCAACTATTGATAGTCCTAATGCGAGGATTTAAATATCTACGCTTTATTTTCCGTTTTGAAAAAGGTGAAGGGCACTAAATATTTGCACGAGTGTATAAATTTAAAGAAGAGTCCATTTCAACTACGAGCGTGGAAGAGAAAAGGGGGATAAAACATAAAATTAAAGTCGGTGAGATCTTTCTTTTCACAACTTTGTGACTAGTCTAGTGTGTAGTATTGTGGGTTTGTTTTTTGTCTTTCAAATTAAGATTGAAGAAACGAGTTTGAAGTTGAACACCGAAACAAAAATTTGTGCTTACGACTTTTATGGAGCTCAATTCTATGTTAGGTCATCTCTTTAATTAATAGAGTTACACATGTCTTATCTTTATAGTTAAAAAGATGTTATAGAGAACCTTGCTTCCATCGAAATAAATAGTAAAATATGTTGTATCTGATTTCATGATACACTAGACATCTGAGGACAAAATATTTATGTGACCCATGTTCATTATTGCAATGTCAACACATGCCTTAATGTTGTAATTTATCTAACTCCATGCAAAGCCGGCGGGAGCATACTTACAATATATTGGCCCAAAGAAATATTACACCAATAGGGAGCCCGAGGTATATGAGAGTTCTTAATACACACATATGAGCTATTTGAAGGCATTGCTCCTAGCAATGCATTTTTGGTAGCAAATATTCCAAGGGTTCTATCCAAGTTGATTTTATTGAAGTCACTAAAATATGCACATATTACTATTATATTACACCTCTAGTATGTTGTTATATACATGATTTCGATGTTTGGAAACTAGGCTATGGTAACAAATCTTTGGTCGTTTTCATACTTTGTATGAATCTACTTACGTCTCTTATATGACATTTACATATTTTTGGTCGCATCACACGGATCCATGTTTATGTAATTTACTTTGTTTCTATTTGTTTGTTGTGAGATAGAACCACCCAGACACTAATGTCCTTCTGGGTGCTTCTATCTTATTTGCTTCTCCTTTGTCAGTTTGCTTTGGCTTTAGGCCTTTTCTTATCTTCTTTTCATGACCTAGGTCAGATTTTGGTGTCACTATGTGTAGAAATTCAAATAAAAAACTCATATATGAACACGACTTGCTAACTATTCTAAGGGGCAATTGGGCTATCATTTTCTATGTCTAACCCATACAAAAAACAACAAAGGGACAACATTATTCACTGCATAGGGGGAGGCTATTATTAATTGTATATCACACATTCTCGCATTGGGAGAAAGTAGTTGTAGCCCACTATTCTTTATGGGACTAGTAATAGGGCATCCCAGCTCAAGGGACACGATTTCAATCACATTGGACAAGAACTACATGGAGTCTAAAATGTAGTGTAGCATTTGGCACAAAGATCACATTGGAGTGACCACTGGAGTCAGTCTAACTCTCTCATTTGTATTTTTTATTCAATCTAATGTGCACTTGAGTTTTATGTAGCTAGTTAGGGGTTTTTTGCAGGTACAAGTGTGACAATTCAGGAGTACGGCGAACCTGACACGACCTACATTGAGGTAATAGTGACATAGAAAAAACCACATCAAGATTTGTCCCTAGGACACTAGTGCCCAGAATAGATGCCAACGCCCAAGTGACTGTCTCCTCTCTCAAGTACTCTTGTCCCTGAGGTCTTCACCTGCCAATTTTAGAATCAAAGCTTACAAAACCCATAATTTTCCTATTGAGATCATTCACCTACCTAAAATTAGTCCAGACCTAGAATGAAAAATTGAGTCATTCACAAAGCCCTACTTATCACTCGCGCTTGCATTTCCTTTACTTCTTCTTTCTTGTTTACTATTATATTTACTTATTCATCAATGTCCTTATCTTAGATTTAATTTCATTAAATCATTTGGTGAACCTGTTCATTGATCAAACCCTATCTTGTTGTAGGCTCTTTTTTTTTGTATTATTCATGGCCTATCAAAAGATGTTTTGAAACCGTCCATCCATATCTGGTTGTCCTAAGTATGACTCCATTCCTATGACTGGAGCTTAGCCTTATTTCAGCAACGATGTAGATGAAGTCTCTTTCTATCGCTAGTATCATATTACCTCTACCTATAATCCAGATGTACCTCATGTGTTTATCGAGCTTTATAACCATTACCCTGATGTTTTATTATTACTCCCTATAGAGGCTAGTAATGATTTTGATTATGAGTCTATTACTACTAATGAGACATGTATAGAAGATCTAGTTGGTTTTGAAGTGAAGGACTTGATAATGATGATTCACTTTCTCCTTCTCTTGAATTGTCAATTCTTCATTTGTATGGCCCTTTCCTCCTCATTGTCATCCCCTTACTTAAGCACAAATCCTTGGGACTAGTCATGCTAAGGCCCATCTTTCTATTCTAGATCCTTCTCCGTCCCCTCCACCTTTAACTTGTCTGTTAAACATTATGCCTTAATAGACTTATCTTTGTTCTTATCTTGAATTCATGGCTCCATTTATTATTTCTAATCCTTTTTTTCATGTTCCTACTATTTCTCATTATGTGTTACAATATGATTTTAGTCACAATGCTTGTGTTACTACTGATGAAGTTTCTAACAATAATGTATAAACGAATGATGATGTTAAAGAAAATTCACATGTTGTTTGTTCTCCTCATTTGGTTGACCTGTTTGACAATTGTGTGCAAACCTCCATTCTTATTTAGGACCCATGCATTCCTACTACTAGTTACCCTCTTACTGATCCTAAAATTGAATTCTAACCTAATAGTGTCTATGTGACAACCTACAATGGAAAAATACAACCCTTTAATGAGCCCCTCAATGTGTATGTCATCCCTTCCCAAGAAGTTATTTCTCTTATACATGTTATTTTTTATTTTTAAAATAAGCTTCATATTATTACTTTTGAAAGTATGGCCTACTACGCTAGTAATAAAAATACTTCCCTTTACGGAAATCTCATTCCTAAGAAGATTTACAAATCAACATTCCCTAAGAGTTTTAATATGCCTACTTTTTCACCTTTTGATGGGATGGGTAATCCTTATTTAAATCTTGAGGATTTTTTATTAGCTATGGTTTCCTTGTCTAATGATAGATTGTTACTCAAAGCTTTTCCTGGTAGTTGTACTTATATTACTTCTCAACAATGACATCACTTTCCTAGTGGATCTATTAATTCTTATTTTGATATGGAAGATACATTTCTTAGACTCTTTATTTATAACAATGGTTATAAAGTTATATATGAATGTTTACCTTATTTTCATAAAGGAAATAATGAACCAATTCAGGATTATATATTACGTTTTCAAGTCTTGCATGCATCACTTAGTTTTTTATTCTATTTACCTAGAAATGCAGTATATATTTTATCGTGGCTTAGATCATCCTCAAAAAGAATTTTTTTATATGATAAATGTAAATATTTTACGCTTATTTGCTTCAAAGTTATAACATTAGAAAAAAAATTGGTTAATGAGAATATAGTTATATGTGCTTCTACTTCCTGTAATGCTACTCTACCTAGAACTTCTTCCATTCCTACCCCACATGGAACTTCTTCTTATATTCCACCAATTACACCACCTTCATCATCACCATATCCTCGTAAATATAATCATGCATATTCTCTATGCTTGTGTAGGCCTCCACCTCAATTCACTCCACTGCATAAGCATGAAACATTATACTTTCCACCTTTTTTTGGTACACATTATGTTTTACACACCTTTCTTGATGAGAAGTCGATTCGTTTACCTTCTAATGAGCAACATCCTTATCGATTACGAAAAAATTGTAATTTCCATAGGATAAATGGTCATCATGAAAATTATTTCTATGCTCTTTTTGATCGTCTTCAGTTTTTTAAGGGTCAAGGTGTTATTTTTTATCATGCACACCATGCTAATATATCTTCTTCCCCTATGCCATGATGCCACACACTGACTTCTTTAACTTTGACTACCTCTTGTCCTCCTTAGGTCATCTTGTCTCCTTATATGACTATGCATAAGCCATCTACCTCACTTCTTATTAAATCCTCATAGTGCGCCCCAAAGGAGCACCACTCATCAATATTAGGTTCACGTCCTTCTAGTGATGTTGCGATCACTTTGAGTTTATCTTATGGAACATATACTCATGACATCACTTTCCTAGTGGATCTATTAATTCTTATTTTGATATGGAAGATACATTTCTTAGACTCTTTATTTATAACAATGGTTATAAAGTTATATATGAATGTTTACCTTATTTTCATAAAGGAAAGAATGAACCAATTTAGGATTATATATTACGTTTCAAGTCTTGCATGCATCACTTAGTTTTTTATTCTATTTACCTAGAAATGCAATATGTATTTTATTGTGGCTTAGATCATCCTTAAAAAGAATTTTTTTATATGATACATGTAAATATTTTACGCTTATTTGTTTCAAAGTTATAGCATTAGAAAAAAAATTGGTTAATGAGAATATTGTTATACATGCTTCTACTTCCTGTAATGCTACTCTACCTAGAACTTCTTCCATTCCTACCCCACATGGAACTTATTCTTATATTCCAACAATTACACCACCTTAATCATCACCATCCCCTCCTAAATATAATCATGCATATTCTCTATGCTTGTGTAGGCCTCCACCTCAATTCACTCCACTGCATAAGCATGAAACATTATACTTTCCACCTTTTTTTGGTACACATTATGTTTTACACACCTTTCTTGATGAGAAGTAGATTCGTTTACCTTCTAATGAGCAACATCCTTATCGATTACGACACAATTGTAATTTCCATAGGATAAATAGTCATCGTGAAAATTATTTCTATGCTCTTTTTTATCGTCTTCAGTTTTTTAAGGGTCGAGGTGTCATTTTCTATCGTGCACACCATGTTGATATATCTTCTTCCCCTATGCCACGATGCCACATGCTGACTTATTTAACTTTGACTACCTCTTGTCCTCCTTATTAGGTCATCTTGTCTCCTTCTATAACTATGCATAAGCCATCTACCTCACTTCTTATTAAATCCTCATAGTGGGCCCCAAAGGAGCACCACTCATCAATATTAGGTTCACGTCCTTCTAGTGATGTTGCGATCACTTTGAGTTTATCTTATGGAACATATACTCAGGATATCACATCCATTGAGTCACTTTTGCATATTCGTTACCATCTCTCTTGTTACAGGCTATATATTCAATTCATACTATACACTTTCACGTTTATCCTATAACGTGATCATTTTTTTATTGCTTATCTTTATTAAAGGTCAAATCCATATTCAACAGACATTTTATCTATATTTTCCTATTTAGTATCATATTTCTAACCTCACTTTAACATCTACGCTATTATTCTCAACACATAAAAAATACATCACCTAAGCTACTCAATATAACTCAATGGAATGAGCATAAAAAAAAAATCATATATACAACACTTATTTCATTAAATCTCATTTTGTTCCAGTCAAAGCAACAAAACAATATAGCCAATATTGGAATCCAAAACTACTTGTTTTGGATTGCAAAATGTTAACTATTGGAATTATCTGGACTCTAAAATTGCACATATTGGATTCCAATATTGCATATATTGGAATCCAAAATCACATATATTGGGATCCAAAATCACATATATTGGAATCCAAAATCATATATATTGGAATCCAAAATCACATATATTGGAATTATGAATGTTTTGTAATAAGGTTCTTATTAGTGTTTAAATTTCTTTAAGATTAAACTATTAAGATATGAATAATTAAAACGCCTTGTGGCCCAGAGGCCACCAGGCTAATGAAATTCAAGAGATTGGAGATACTTCCATGTTCATGCAGTATGATGTTATTGAACCACAGCATAACCAGAGAATTATTAATGATATTTTGAAGAAATTAGAAGACGATGACAATTTAAAGTAGGAGAATGTAACTAATTGTAAAACCAATCCAGATATATATTTGTGTATTCAATTATAGATATGAAATAAATTTAAATTTCTTTACTAAATATAGAAATATAGGAGAGAATTTTAAGAATTGTTTTAATTTTATTGTAACACTATTCCCGGAGACTTGGTGTCCAACATTAATAAACAAAATCATAGTGAAGCTCCAAAAAATAAGATCCCTTGAATTCATTTTTTGATCAAATATAAGCCAGAACATCTTTTCTTTTCCTTCAATGGTTGGAACAAAGGGCACAACATGGTGTTAAATTTGACACCCATTTAGACATTTTTTTTTATAATTTTTATCCATAAAATAGCTGAAAATATTTAAAATAAAATACACACACACACACACATGACACACACACACACACACACACACACATATTAATTATGTTAAAAATATATTTAAAAAACATTTAAGTATATATAGTAGAATTTTATATTTATTTTATGAACAGTGTTAAAAGGAAAAAAACTATTTTACAAATTTTCAAGGGAAAGTTTTTCTCGATAATTCACCAAAGAAGTTATTCAAACATGTTTTCATCTTATAGTCAGTTAAAATATAATTCCTCCCATCTTATATTCTCAACAATCTCAACATAATAGAATGGAGTTACGCAGTACATTCATAATAACACATGAATGTATATATTATTGGCAATGTTTAAATAGTACAATCATAGCAACATTCTAACAACGTTTTTGAAAAGATAAATAGTTATTTAGCATTTTCTTTCTCCAAGTATTTGATGCCTTCTTTCACATTCAATTCCCGAGACACTATTTACATGATATTTTTTTATACAAATTGGCCATCAACCATTTATCTGTTGTACAAGATTTGCATCTTCTTTTCATACCCGGCATAAAACTTTCAAGAGGATTTCCCTTTGCACCTAATGTAATACACAAAGTGTTTTTTAAACTATATGAAAAATCTTTTCTACTCCAAACCTTTTCTAGTTCTCTTATTGTTATTCCCTCAACCATATTGCAATGTTCCTTTCCCCAAGTGATTCTTGGATTCAATACAGTCGATATTTTTTTTATTGAAGTTCATTGATATCTTTTTAACATCAACAAAAATGAGACTGTTGGAAAAGAATCCTAGTTCACAGTATGGTGATAGTAATTTTATCAATTATGATAGGCCACCTCGTAGGTTGAAAGTTTTCATGCCGAACCTGAATGAAATTTTCCTATTGTATGTTTTGTTTATCTCATATAGTAGATCCTCCATGTCTAAAACAAGTAAATAACTCTTATCACTACCTGCACAGAACTAAAAAATATTTATTTTCATCAACTGAATATCAATTATAACCAATTGAAATAAATAACATTTTAGCGTATGACTAATAGTTATCGATTGATACTGTGGCTTGGATTACACCGCCTTTACATCATACTAGATCTGTTGATGTAAAAGCTATTTCAAATAAACATTCATCAATTCATTATCTATTTCTTGTTATTGAAAATGTGAGCATAATGTATTTGAAATAAACGTTAATGAATTCATAATTGATTTCATGTTGTGGAAAATGAAATCTTTAATGGATAAACATAGTGGTTTCTGTGGTGATATGGTAAGTACATTATCAAATTTTTGCTATCTTAAAATTTAAATCCAGCGGTCTCTAGGCTACGCTTATATTCTTCAAACCAACCTTTAGCGGAAAATAGTCCTCAACTATTGATGCGGATTTGCGACCCATACGCTATGCCATCATTAGATGAATTACACTTAGCTAGACAAACTTTAATGAGGCTAGCCAAGTGCTACTTTACATATGTAAGAGATGGATCAAGCCATATGTCATTTTGTTTATGATGATGTTGAATGTTAATTTAATGTAAGTAGTTAGTATGCACTAGTGAGTCAGTGAAACATTATAGACAATATGCAATTATAAATCAGTGAGATATTTATGAATGTAAGGTTTTTTAGTCTAACCATTACTGTATTGAACATGGATGCATAGAGTATGATAATTTCTATACTTCGTTTTAAATTGTTATCATAGCTTACAAATGGATTTCCTTAAAATATTTCTTTTACCGTATGCCAAGCATATAAACTCGTGTTTGTTAACTATTATTTCCTATAGATTTAAGGGACTTATAAACGATTTTGTTTTAAAATACACATGACTAGCATACCAGGTTGTGAGTCTGCATTCATGCTAGATAACTTTGTGCCATCCATAGTTACGTTCTATGGTTGTTGGTTGTTTGCATGATCATTTATCGTCTTCTAAATTTATGGGGCTTATTAGTGGTTTTTTTTTGGAAATTCACACGATTAACATACTTAGATCTGATGGCATATTCATGGTCATTATTCCCACATCCTCCACATATGTCATATGAACTTTAAAAAACATAATTTTATTATAAATTTGAAAACCATGAAAATTGAACGTAGAGCTCATTAAACATATTTATAAAATGATTGAAGGTAAAACACCATGTTGAAATGGTTGTGTAGCATCAAGGTGAAAGGGTTGTACATAAGCTTTTTTAGCATTTTGATTATCTGAATAAAAAATTATGTATAAGCCACATATATAGCTTGAAATCCATTGAATTAATAACTTTTTGAAGTTATCTTTGGGGATAAACCTTTCTTCATACGAGAATAGTAATGTTTATATTACGTTATTTTATAAACCAATGCAATGTATAATATATTATATATATATTATATATATTCATTTATATTATATTATTTAAAAGGCATACTAGTAATATTATGATTTAATTTATAATCTATATATATATTTAAAATTACACAAATGAGATATATATACATATACCACCAAGTTTATGTGTTTATAAACCAAAAGACAATATTTTAACTTAATCATTTTCCACTTTGTAAATATAATACTACCTTACTATATCTAGTTGTTTATTACGGCTGAAAGTTTAGTTACAATATGTGTACCACTATTATCTTATATAATCATTTAATACTTAGCTGACCTAACTAGTTATCCCTGTTTTCATTATTGGAGACCAAGCTACAACATTTCAAACTTAAGCTTAAATTTATGGTTGGGGACATTGGGTGACTCAACCAACCACCTATAGCAACCATTATATTGCACCCCTGCTCACTTGCGTGCAAGAACACAACCTGGCCGCAACTTTCAATTAATCATGGATTTTGCAAATCTTAAATCACCAGTCTACTGGTATCTTATCTGCTCTGGGCCTTAATAACTCGGCCTCGGTAAGATGAAGATACAGGCGGTAGCAAGGGTAAACTGGGTCCATTCTTCCCAGGCCTACGTAGGAGACAAAATGGTAGATTATAAATTGAAAGCTACAGGCCAGATGGAGGCTTTTAGCCACTGCCGAAATGTATTAACCCTGGCCGTTTACGTGCAAGCTCCACTAAAAGAAGGCCGCTTAACTGGATTTATTCCACTTTAGATTTTTGTAAATCATAAGATTTTCACAATCGGCCTGCCTGATTCTGTCCTGGCCGTGTAAATTCACGTGAGGGTTTAGAAGCAGGCCACCAGACCACGTTGAATCTGTTCAGTATGTGAATGACATCCTCAAATTCGGCCTCCTTCGTGATTAAGGGAATGGAGGTCGAATACGGAAGCTGACAGGTTTTGAGAAGGGGGGCAATCTGTAGATTCAGCACCTGAAAAAAAAAACGGGATTCTCCACAAGTCACATGCCAGGCAGCAGGCCGAACACAATGTTACCCGACCAAACAAATTTATTACAAAGATTTGCACTGAGATCTCCTGTTTAGACAAGAGGGGTCAACCAAATCCTCAATGTTCTCCCAGTATAACAAAGTATGTTCAGTATTGAGATGGATGTCCTGGTAAAATGCACCGAATCCTCCTTCGTAGATTTTGCATCATATCATTGACGAATGGAGCACAAATCCTTTGATCAAGGCATCTCCTGGCATCTCTGATACTACTCAGTACAAGACTGGAGGGAAATTATTTACATACTGTTCTCTACTGAGACCCTAACTTATTTTAAATGGTGCAGCCTCGTGGAAGAAAATCCCATAGAGGTGGATCTGTTACATTTCAGAATATACATGAAGCAAATTTTGGCTTTGCAAATTAATGCGAATCGTCTTGGAGAAGAGGTGGGTCAGTTTCACAAGAATATTCATGAGCACAAGCATCTGTTTTTCAGAGACACAGTGAGCTCGCAAAGCATTGTTGGTACGTTTTATAATATCATCTATGCGTGCCGGGTCTTAGGATGGAAGTTTGGGAGCTTAGGACACTATGTAGGTTATATGTAATTAATATTATATCTTGGTTGTAGTTTTGATAATATACTTTGTTAATAAATAAATATTAAAGGTATATTGTTATAATTAGAACTTAAAAATAGTAAATCCATTAGTTTAATATTACCTAAATATGAATTGTATTGAAAATATTAATTTCCTTATTACACATTAAGGAAATATGGGTAATTAACTCATTAAGCTTAGTATTTTTGCATTAAAATCTCCTTCTACACAATTTAATAAGCATTGCATGGGATTTCAAATAGGTTGATTTCATTTCCTTTTTAATTTGCAATAATTTTACAATGAGATTCTTAAATGATGAAGAAAACATAATAGAGCTAGAGCATAATTTACTTTATTGGCATATGGAAAACTTTAAAACTTAAGTCTTTCCATCAACAATACAAGAAGAGAGTAATGCACTAATATTCCAACTTTTCAATACATCTCTTTCAAAACAAAAAATGGAATTTAATATATATTCTTTTGTAATTTCTTTCCAACATTCCACAAAAGAGTTCAACAATCTTTCCAATAAGTTTTAAAGCAAGAACTACTAGCATTTCAACAAGATCAACTCATTCATAAGGGGTTCTAAGCCAAGTCAATACAACTTTTCCTTTCAACATCTTGCTACAACACTTCCTACTTCATGTGGAAACAAATTTACAATATTGGAAGCTAAAATACAAAGCAATATTACATTTTTCCTCCACTCAAGGTGGGTAAAATACATGGTGGTTTCACATTGTCATCAACAAGGTTCCAATGCTCCAAATATCAACAAGGTGGCTCCTCCATAGTTTGCTTGATTCACAACAAAATAAGGGGAGAGGCAACGCTCTCCTCCCAACCAAAATACCCAATGGAGAAGAGAAGCCATCCTCTCCATTAGCCCCCGAGCCCCAACCACATCACAATGGGAGAGAATCCAACTCATGGCAACTACAAGCTTCCACATAACTAAACATAACATTTCACATGCATTCCATAATCCTTCAAAACAAGATCAACAACACAACAAGAGGGAAAACAATCACAATAACAAGTCACAAGGCTTACCAATAAATCCACAAGAGTAAGACATATGGGGAGGCCACTTATGCCTTCCAATGGGAATGGGTGCCACCTAAAAGCCTCCAATGCAAAACACAATACCCCTAACAACTCTTATGCCTCCCTCAAGTACCCCTTATCCCTCCTTTCACTCTTATGCCTCCCTCAACTCTTATGGCTCCCTCAAAGTAAAACAAGAAGAAAATGCAAGCATTTCTCTTACAAGGTGGGCACCCAACCCAAACTCCCTCCTCAAGAACATGATCTCTTATGCCTCCCTCAATTAAACTCCCCATAGTCTCCTCTCACTCCCAACTTAGGCATTCTACCCATTCCCAACAAGCATTTCAAACAACAACATTCAACACAACATAAATATACATTCATATAACAAAAAGGAAACATAATGCAAACAAAGGTGAAGCTCCTACCTTTCCATGGTAGAGCTTGCTCCAAGTATGAAGTCTCAAATCCCTCCAAAGATCAAGCAAGCATCCACAAGCTCCCACAAAATTCCCACAAGTATCAACAAGCTCCAAAAATCCACAAACTCCTTCCAATTCCTCTCCTCTCCAAAATACACAAGACTAAAAATGAAACTTCCAACCCCCAAAACAAACAAGAGGATCAAATAAATAGAGAAAAGAGAGGGAGGGATGATGTGGCTCCAAGTAGGATGCCACCTCCTTTTCCCTCCACTCCACATCATTTGGTCAACATCAAATTCCAATGCACCATTAATAAGTGGTTGAAAGAAAGGCAAGCACCTTACACACTCCAACTAAGCCCACTCCCTCAAAGGACAAAATTAAATTTTGAAAGAAAGTGCAATTAATATTTTTACCCTTTTATCCCCCCAAAACACCTAAAAGACCCTAAATTTGGCCTTCCAACCCATAGGTAGGGTTGGCATGGGGTTTTAAGAGGTGTGGGACAAGTTTGACTTGTCCCACAAGCTTTGAAATTTGGCCTCCAAGGCCAAATTCGAGTTTCCCATGTGGGGTAGAGTGTGCTACACTCAAACTCAAACACACATCAATCCACACAAAATCCCAAGTAAATCAAATCCTAATAAATGAACTCTCTTAGGTCACATCTTTTAATTAGTTTAGGACAATTTCAAATTAACTTAATTAACCCACTACAACCCATGGCTAACAAAGGGGTAAACTCCAATCCAAGGAATATGAATAATAACACAAGTAAAATTTCACTTACTAAGAGCAACACATACTAACATAATAAAAGGGAAAAATTAAAACAAAACAACACATGATCCCTAGGTCACAATTTTCCCTTTACCAGATAATTCTAACACACACACAATTACTTGTTGCCATGGTGACCTTAGCTGGATTCTTCTCGAATTCCGATGTGGTTGGTCTCCACTCCCCAATATTGTTGTGAATATAATATACCTGCAGAACAGAAAATACCTCCTTCGGCCTGTTGGCCGCATTAAAACATTCATGCCAAATATACAATATAATCTAAAATAAACGACACATGATTTACTATCATCTATGCAAGTACGATATCACTAACACTTTCTAGCACATTTCTATTCCACATTTCATTTATATCAAAACGATCATCACATTAGTCCAATTATCAAGTTCTACTCAATATGATTAAACATATCACATGTCATAATTAAGATAAATAACCCTGTCAAAAGTATACAAATATCGTCATCAAATGTCCACCAGTAAACCATATGCATCATATAAAGATCAAATCAATAACAGTCCAATGTCTATGATATCTACTAGCATGCTAAATCAAGAAGCCATAATAAATCCATAGTGAAGTAATCAGTCTCGAAAACAACAAAACAAAATGAGGTCGAAGGGAAGTGGGCACTACATCCCCCTCCCCTTAGACTCGACTTCCTCCTGGAAGTCACTGGAAAAGGTGTGGAAACTGTCCTCGTAGCAAAGTAGCATCCTCCCAAGTAGCTGCAGTCTCATCATACCTGTCCCATTGGACCCGAACCTGATCAATCTCTCTGCCGTGAAGGCCCAGGGTCCTGCGATCTAAAATGCATACGGGCTCCACCATCACCTGCCCCTGATCCTGCACCTGCAATGCAGTCCAATCTAGCACATGAGAAGGATCAGAAATATATCTCCTAAGCACAGAAACGTGAAACACATCATGGACGCGTGATAAGCTAGGTGGCAATGCTAGACGATAGGCCAAGGGACCGAGGCGCTCCAAGATCTCAAAGGGACCCACAAACCTAGGAGCAAGCTTAGAACCTTTTCCATAACGGATAGGGCTCTTATGCGGTCTGACACGAAGAAACACCTTCGTGCCTACCTCAAAACTGCGATCTGTCCTATGCTGGTCTGCATACTTCTTCTGTCTATCCTGCGCCTCCTGCAATCTCTGTCTGATCAAGGCAACCTGCTGCTCCATATCCTGTAATAAAGCTGGCCCAAGGGAAACCCTGTCCTCAATCCTGTCCCAACTAAGAGGTGTCCTGCACTCTCTACCATATAATGCCTGAAAAGGAGCCATGCCTATAGAACTCTGGAAACTATTATTGTAGGCAAACTCCACCAAATACAGATACTCCTCCCATCTCGACTGATGATCCATCACGTACATCCTGAGCATATCCTCCAAAATCTGATTCACCCTCTCTGTCTGTCCATCTGTCTCAGGGTGATAAGCTGTGCTGAAATTAATCCTCGTCCCGAGGGCATACTGCATGGTGGTCCAGAAATGGGAAGTGTACAAAGGGTCGCGGTCGCAAATGATCTTCCGCGGAATCCCATGTAATCTGACAATCTCATCAAGGTATACTCGTGCCACAGCACTTGCTGTATAGGTGGTCTTCACTGGAGAAAAATGAGCTACCTTCGTCAATTTATCCACCGTGACCATGATGGCGTCGTGATGGTATCTCGACGTAGGTAACCCAACGATTAAGTCCATGGAAATGGTGTCCCACTTCCACTCCAGTATGGCGTGAGGATAGAGAAGGCCAGCTGGATACTGATGCTCGACCTTCACCCTCTGGCACTCTAAATAGCGTGACACAAACGAAGCCACATCTCTCCGAAGTCCTCTCCAAAAATACAACTGTCTCAGGGTGGCGTGCATCTTCTTCACCCCGGGATGGGCTGAATAAGGTGCACGATGAGCCTCTGTCAAAATGTCATGTCTCAAGCCTCCATCTCTAGGAACATATATCCGACCTCTGTGTCTGAGAAGACCATCTGCCTCTAATGAAAATCCATCAAATCTCCCCTCAAGGGGTCTCTGAGACTCAATCTCTGCTCTGGCTGCAAGGTAGAAACTATCATGAGGAAGCTGCTGCAAGATCCTACTCCGCAAATCTGTGCCCACTGAGGTGGCCATAGCCACATGTCTCCGCCTACTCAAGGCATCTGCAACCACATTCTCCTTCCCTTTCACATGCTCTATCTCCATGTCATACTCACAGAGTAACTCCATCCAACGCCGCTGACGAGCGTTGAGATTGGGCTGCGTGAAGAGGTGGCGAAGACTCAAGTGATCAGTCCTGAGTGTAAATCTCCGGCCAAGAAGAAAATGTCTCCACCGCACTAAGGCATGTACCACTGCTGCAAGCTCAAGGTCATGGGTCGGATAATTGAGCTCATAATCTTTGAGTTTGCGAGACTCAAAGGCAACTACTCTACCCTCCTGCATTAACACACCTCCAAGTCCTGCCAAGGAAGCATCTGTGCAAACGTAGAACTCACCCTGAGGATCTGGCACTGCAAGAATAGGTGCTCTCGTGAGGCATTCCTTCAGTGTACTGAAAGCCTGCTCACATCTATCTGACCATAAAAACTTCTTCCCTTTCCGCTGAAGAGAAGTGATAGGGTGCGCAATCCGAGAAAAGTCCTGAACAAACCTCCTGTAATACCCTGCTAGACCCATGAAACTACGCACCTCGGTCACACTAGTGGGTGCTGGCCAATCCATGATGGCTCGAATCTTGGAAGGATCGACTGCGATACCTTCCCCAGAAATGATGTGGCCCAAATACTGCACCTCAGGCTGAAAGAACGCACACTTCTCCAAGTTCCCGTAAAGGCGCTGTTCGCGAAGACACTGAAGAACCTGGCGAAGGTGCTCCTCGTGCTCCTCACGTGTGCGTGAGTAAATCAGAATGTCATCAAGGAAGATGAGCACGAAGCGATCAAGGAAGGTCCTGAATACCCCATTCATCAAACTCATAAACACTGCGGGGGCATTCGTCAAACCGAAAGGTACCACTGTGAACTCGTAGTGGCCATATCTCGTACGGAATGCTGTCTTGTGAATATCTGTCTCCGCAATCCTGAGCTGATGGTACCCTGACTTAAGATCTATCTTAGAGAAAACTGTAGCCCCCTTCATCTGATCAAATAAATCATCAATGCGTGGAAGGGGGTAACGATTCTTGATCGTTACTTTATTCAGCTGACGGTAGTCAATACACAACCGAAGAGATCCATCCTTCTTCTTTACGAAGATCACTGGTGCACCCCAAGGGGATACACTAGGACGGATTAGGCCTTTCTCCAGAAGGTCCTCAAGCTGTAACTTGAGCTCACATAACTCAGGAGTAGTCATCCGATAGGGTGCTCGTGAGATAGGCTCTGCGCCCGGAACTAGATCTATATGGAAGTCGATCTCACGTGGGGGAGGTAATCCCGGTAGCTCCCCTGGGAACACATCGGAAAACTCTGACAAGATGGGATGATCATCGAGGGAAGGTCCTCTCGACTCATCCTCTTATCTATCATTGACCGTAATAGCAAACATCTGACAACCCTGTCGCGCACACCGCTTAAGCTGCATAGCGGAGATGGTGCGAATGGATACGGCCCTCCTAACTCCTGATATCACTGACTCTACTCCAAGATCATCTATGCAAGCAATAGTCTTATGGTAACAATCCACTCTAGCTCTGTGAGCGGACAACCAATCCATGCCTAAAATGATGCCATAAGATCCTAATGGAAGGATCCGAAGATCAGAAGTAGTGGTGAAGGGTCCCAAATCCACTACACACTCCTTGACTAAGGAGTCTACAGAAATTTTGGCTCCAGAAGCCATCTCAACGTCCCAACTACGGCCCTGCCTAACTGCCACCAGCCTACAACGCTCTACTAAGGATGGTGCAATAAAAGAATCAGAAGAACCAGAATCAAATAATATAGAGGTGGAAATACCACCAATACTACCTGTCGTCTCAATCACAGTACTCTGATGCTCAGCCTGGTGGTTCTCGACCGCTGCGTAGATCCGATGACTCCGTGCCATATCTCCAACAGTAGGCTCTGAGCTCTGTGTCTTACCCTTGTTAGGGTTCTGTGGGAAATCTCTCCAATGATGTCCAACAACACCACAACCATAACAGCTGCCTGGTCCTCTCCAGTGGGAAGCAGCTCCAGCTGGTACTCTAGATGACTGAGATACAGATCCTGACGATCCGGCTATGGACTGCTGAGGTCTCTGCTGACGAGCTCCTGCTGACTGAGCTCTCGGTGCACCCTGTGTCCTGATGGGACCCCTAGGAGGAGGCCCCATACTACGTCCTCTCTGTGCATCAAATCTCTGAGGAGGTCGGTAAGGTGGGCGGGTCTGCTGCTGCTGCTGCTGTGGTGGCCTGAATGAAGCTTGCCCTGAACTCTGTCCACCCCGTGGAGGAGGAACTGACCCCTTCGACCTACCATCCTGCATCTGCTGGATACGGCTCCGAACTCTGTCTCTAGCCTGCTGCGTCTTCCCCCGTGTCTCCTCTGCAATATAGGCCTTCTCCACGGCCTCTGCTAATGTCTGTGGGCAGTGAATGCGCACTGCGCCACCTAAATCCAAGTTCAGGCCCCGGATGAACCTGTGAATCCGTACCTGCTCATCCTGCATATAGTCGACGTACTGGAGTAGGTCCAGAAATCGACTCTCATACTCAGCTACTGTCATCGATGCCTGACGGAGGTCATGAAACTCGTCTATCCGCTGCTGTATAAATCTCCTGGGTAAATACCTGCTCCTGAAACGCTCCTCAAACAGCTCCCAGGTAATCGTCTCCGAGTCAACATGGAGCTTCTGCTCCTCGGTCCTCCACCAGACTCCTGCTCCATCCTTCAGAAGATGGATTGCAACACGAGCTTTCGTGTTGCTAGTACAAGGGCAGAGCTTGAAGCATCCGCTCAAGCTCACCAACCAGGCCTCTACCTGAAAACCACCTGTATCACCCGAATAGTGAGATGGTCGTAGCTTCAGGATCTCCCTGATATGGTCTGCAGCTGACGTATGACGAATCCTAGATCTCTCTGAATGCTCCTCCCTCTGTCTAGGGCTCCGAGACCTGTCCCTATGTCCTGAGATCCTGTCCCCATGTCCTCTCTGTGGTGACTCTGCCCTAGCCGACTCCGCACGGAAGTTCTCTGCCCTGTGCTCCTCACTGTGTCGAGGGGATGCCTGGGCATCTACTGATGGCTCCAAACTATGTCTAGCAAGTCGTCCTCCCAAGGGCTCTCCGTGTATAGTGGCATTGACATCCTGGAGTGTCTGCAAGATCTGAGGTAGAATGGCTGCTACGGCCTGCTCTGGCGGTGGTATGTCTAGGTCTATATGAAGAGACCCCTCGCCCAATCCGTGCCTCCTGCACAGATCAAGGCGAGAGTTAGTTCATTGTTCTAGGTCTTGTGTCAGTTTTCTAAATTTGTTGTTTACCTATAATTATCAACATTGTGGTTTTATATTTTAAAAACAAAAAGTCAGCTCTGCACTAAGTTAAATGTTCCTGTTTCACATTTTCTGCGTGTGCCCAAGGGTCCAAGCTTCGAACCCCCAGCTCTGATACCAAAATGTAACGCCGACGCTCAAAAAGACGACGCTCACGACGACGATGACGATTCTCGGGTGAGTCGACGCTTGAAAACCACGCCACAAACAATTCAACCCGAAAATGCGACAATTTTTTTTTTTCGAGTTAATTAAACTAATGTCTGATAGTATCCAACAATATTTCTAGAAGGTTAACTTAGAGTATGATATAATTTTTTGAAATGACTACATAACCACAATTCACAATAGTTTGAATACATTATAATATATATATATATAAGGATGTATATTACTTTATATTATATCGCAAAACTAATGATATCATATTAAAACAATTACTCATTAATTTATATATTTCTTATTTAAGGCAAGAGTAATTTACTTTTTATTGAGCATTTTCAAGATTCAAGTGGTATATGTTTAGATATATACCGACTAATACCTTCATTTTTATTTGTATGGTCCATAGTAGTGATTATTATATGAAAGATGCATTGTTACATATCATACGAATATATTATACTTGGGTATATATTTAATACTTAAACTGACCTACACTAGTATATCCCATGATATTAGGCATTGTTAACTATGTAAAGTCTTTTTAACATGTTAAGAAATTACAGGAGGCAGTCGGTAAATACTTATAATGGATGGGGTGGTGGGTGATACAATATTATATAATGTCAAAATTATGTTTATACCACGTTTAATCCTTATTTCGTTAATAATATTTGTAAATATGCTACAAGAATAGCAAGATTCACTTAATTTTAAGTATGAAATGGTTAATATAAGTACACCTACAATCTTTGATTGGTAGTAACGTCTCATTTGACAAGGTTAAGAACACCAACTGGCCTGGCATGAATCTACTCCTATGGCGCACTGAATTAAGATTTGAAATCTCTTACTCTAGGAATGGCGTAGCAGCCCAGGACCTCGAAAAGTACTACCTAAGGTTCATTTTGTGCAAGTCACTTGCCGCATGTACATTATACAAAATACTTTAGATGAAATTTGATTTAAAGTGTGGTGGTTATCGGATGCGCTACATTTATGTGGAGGTTGTTAAGAAGTCAGAATCGATGTTGGAGAGACATTCTTAATGCATCCTAGGCCGCGTGAGCATGAAAGGGAGAAGGAGCAGTTACCCTGGATGAGAAATGGTTTAGGTTGTCTAACTAGTGTTAGGTGTTCCCCTACGCATTGCGTGCTACAAGGTGATGTTTGGTTGAAGAAGGGTAGCTCCAACAGGCGTAAGGGTTCCAAATTTATAACCTGTCTTTGAGGCCCTAAACAAGCTCGTTGTCCAACATGTTGTCATCTGTTCAGTATCAAATGCATGTCTTCACATTCAGAGTTCTACCTTCAAGGTCTTTATTGTCAAAATCGATTAAGGGACAGGCGAATCTCACAGCCAACTTCGGCCAGTAGTAAAGGCAGGCAGATCATTCTCTATTGATCTATGGCCGCAGGTAAGACGTATTGGAGGATAATATGCATAGAGGGTGTAGCAGGGTAAAAGGTGTTTATATTCACCCAAATGTTTCAAGGCCATTTGGGTAGGAATGTTTGAAAACAACCATCCACTTTGCCTTTACGAAGAGTGTTCTCATTCTGTAGTATCGAAGTGAGGGCCTTTAAACAGCAGGTCGACCAACAATGTTGTTATCTGTTCAGTATCGAATGCATCCTGGAATTCCCGGGAACGAAACCTTGCCTTACTCCAAGGTAGTATTCTTTAAATCAATCGATCAAGGGACAGAGAGTGTTAAGACGTGAAGATCTTACAGTCTCAGTCTAATTTGGAGCTTGTTTATCACATGAGGTGTTGATTTCCATTGAGTAGAAAGATTCAGGAACACAGTACTTGCCTTCGGCAATATGAACATATCAAAAGTTGAGAAGAAACTCCCATATTACAACAGTTTGACTGATGTTTAGTTTTGCTTTACAAATGACTTTATGGAGATGCCAGTTTTAGTAACATCGAGGAGTGAACTGAATCCTAATCATATAGGTGGATTATTTCAATCAGAAAATTCATGGAACATTTGTTTGCACAGTTTATCGCAGAATTTGAAAAGTCGTTCTGGACCGAGGTCTTACGTAGGTATTCTAGTTTATATATTTATTAGATATTATTTATTGGCTGTGGTTTTTTGATAATATACTTTGTTGAATACAAATAAATATTAATAGTATATTGTTATAATTAGAACTTAAAAATAGTAAACACATTAGTTGTAATATTACTTAGATATGAATTGTATTTAAAATATTAGTTTCCTTATTAAACATTGAGGAATATGGGTAATTAACTCATTAAGCTTAGTATTTTGCATTAAGATCTCCTTCTACACAATTTAATAAACATGTATGGGATTTCAAAAGGGTTGATTTCATTTCCTTTTACGATTTGCAATGGATTTTACAATGAATTCTTAAATGAAGAAAAACATAGTAGAGCTAGGACATAATTTACTTTATTGGCATAATGGGACCATTAAATAAAACTTAATTCTATCCATCAACACTACAAGAAGAGAATAATGCACTAATATTCTCACTTTTCAATACATCTCCTTGTAAACAACAAAATGGAATTTAAAGTATATATTCTTTTGTTAAATTTCCCAACATTCCACAAAAGGGTTTTCAACAATCTTTCCAATAAGTTTTAAAATAAGAATACTAGCTAAACAAGATTCAATACAACTTTAGATTCAAAATCTTGTTACAACATTTCCTTCACTTTGTTATGTGGGAACAAAATTACAATAATAGAAGCTAAAATACAAAGCAATATTACATTTTTCCTCCACTCAAGGTGGGTAAAATACATGGTGGTTTCACATTGTCATCAACAAGGTTCCCATGCTCCAAATATCAACAAGGTGGCTCCTTCATAGTTTGCTTGATTCACAACAAAATAAGGGGAGAGGCAACGCTCTCCTCCCAGCCAAGATACCCAATGGAGAAGAGAAGCCATCCTCTCCATTAACCCCCGAGCCCCAACCACATCACAATGGGAGAGAATCCAACTCATGGCAACTACAAGCTTCCACATAACTAAACATAACATTTCACATGCATTCCAGAATCCTTCAAAACAAGATCAACAACAACAAGAGGGAAAACAATCACAACAACAAGTCACAAGGCTTACCAAGAAAGCCACAAGAGTAAGACATATGGGGAGGCCACTTATGCCTCCCAATGGGAATGGGTGCCACCTAAAAGCCTCCAATGCAAAACACAATACCCCTAACAACTCTTATGCCTCCCTCAAGTACCCCTTATCCCTCCATTCACTCTTATGCCTCCCTCAACTCTTATGGCTCCCTCAAAGTAAAACAAGAAGAAAATGCAAGCATTTCTCTTACAAGGTGGGCACCCAACCCAAACTCCCTCCTCAAGAACATGATCTCTTATGCCTCCCTCAATTAAACTCCCCATAGTCTCCTCTCACTCCCAACTTAGGCATTCTACCCATTCCCAACAAGCATTTCAAACAACAACATTCAACACAACATAAATATACATTCATATAACAAAAAGGAAACATAATGCAAACAAAGGTGAAGCTCCTACCTTTCCATGGTAGAGCTTGCTCCAAGTATGAAGTCTCAAATCCCTCCAAAGATCAAGCAAGCATCCACAAGCTCCCACAAAATTCCCACAAGTATCAACAAGCTCCAAAAATCCACAAACTCCTTCCAATTCCTCTCCTCTCCAAAATACACAAGACTAAAAAAAATGAAACTTCCAACCCCCAAAACAAACAAGAGGATCAAATAAATAGAGAAAAGAGAGGGAGGGATGATGTGGCTCCAAGTAGGATGCCACCTCCTTTTCCCTCCACTCCACATCATTTGGTCAACATCAAATTCCAATGCACCATTAATAAGTGGTTGAAAGAAAGGCAAGCACCTTACACACTCCAACTAAGCCCACTCCCTCAAAGGACAAAATTAAATTTTGAAAGAAAGTGCAATTAATATTTTACCCTTTTATCCCCCCAAAACACCTAAAAGACCCTAAATTTGGCCTTCCAACCCATAGGTAGGGTTGGCATGGGGTTTTAAGAGGTGTGGGACAAGTTTGACTTGTCCCACAAGCTTTGAAATTTGGCCTCCAAGGCCAAATTCGAGTTTCCCATGTGGGGTAGAGTGTGCTACACTCAAACTCAAACACACATCAATCCACACAAAATCCCAAGTAAATCAAATCCTAATAAATGAACTCTCTTAGGTCACATCTTTTAATTAGTTTAGGACAATTTCAAATTAACTTAATTAACCCACTACAACCCATGGCTAACAAAGGGGTAAACTCCAATCCAAGGAAAATGAATAATAACATAAGTAAAATTTCACTTACTAAGAGCAACACATACTAACATAATAAAAAAGGGAAAAATTAAAACAAAACAACACATGATCCCTAGGTCACAATTTTCCCTTTACCAGATAATTCTAACACACACACAATTACTTGTTGCCATGGTGACCTTAGCTGGATTCTTCTCGAATTCCGATGTGGTTGGTCTCCACTCCCCAATATTGTTGTGAATATAATATACCTGCAGAACAGAAAATACCTCCTTCGGCCTGTTGGCCGCATTAAAACATTCATGCCAAATATACAATATAATCTAAAATAAACGACACATGATTTACTATCATCTATGCAAGTACGATATCACTAACACTTCCTAGCACATTTCTATTCCACATATCATTTATATCAAAACGATCATCACATTAGTCCAATTATCAAGTTCTACTCAAAATGATTAAACATATCACATGTCATAATTAAAGATAAATAACCCTGTCAAAAGTATACAAATAACGTCATCAAAATTCCACCAGTAAACCATATGCATCATATAAGATCAAATCAATAACTGTCCAGTGTCTATGATATCTAGTAACATGCTAAGTCAAGAAGCCATAATAAATCCATAGTGAAGTAATCAGTCTCGAAAACAACAAAACAAAATGAGGTCGAAGGGAAGTGGGCACTACACAAATAAACAAACTTCCCTTTCTATTCATTATTATGTATATAACACACAAACTTTTGAATTTCATGTTTCTATCATAGCTATTCTATAGGCATCCAGCGAGGATTTATAGTCGACAAGACTTTACCCTTTTCAACATGGATGTTTTTATTTCATCTCTTAACATCTTCTTCCGCTAAGCAATGACTTGGTATTAGATTTTGCTGCAATTTATAAGGACTATTCCAGCTATACTAGTAAGCTAAAAACTTTGTCCAAGATCTTCAGCTTATTACAGTCTCATAATACATCTCATTGGTGAGATGTTGCAAAAATTCTCTGTTAAAGGGACTATGAATATTGAAAGTATCTTTCATGTTAACACAATTATATCTGATAAAGAAAACTTTAATTCACAAAGGATATGCACATAATTACAAGGATGATAGAAGAGATTTGTGGAAAAATCCATACTGTAGATGGTATATTGATCAGCGTTTTAGTGACATCACATCCTTGATCCAATCATTGTCTACAACCTGAGTACAGGAGAGTAAGTATTCCACCTAATGATCTTAAGCTCCCTTTTAAAGATAGTTTACTCTTGAATTGCAAACAAATGTTATTTTTCCAGTTGACTCATCACCATAATAGTACAGACAACTGGTGGTAGTGTGAGTCATGGAAGATAGAATTTTTGAATGACTAATGCGATTCACTACATGTTTATGCAATGGCATAATTTGAACTTCGGATGCAAATTTATCTTATAAAGTAGAACATAATTCACAATCTCATACTGTTGTCTCTTACTCATTCTGATGATTGTAAGAATCATAGAGTGTGATCCACAATGGGATAAACCAACCTCTGCAGGTCCTAGTTTATTTAGTAATGCTCTTCCACCCATGCAATATGGACTGTGAATATATGGGTATATCTTTAATATATTCAAGGATGCTTGACCTAATAATTTTTGTTTAACACCTTGGCATTGGTCTTCCAGGTTAATATATAACCTATACTTCAAGGCAATCTGAATGTTATTTTTGACTATCCATAGAATTGATTTTTCATTTCGATAGAATTTGGAGAGATATTCAGGAGTAGACACAATTGTTAATGTACTTCTGTAGTTTGAACAACCTTTTTTTTTCAAAATCCCATTACAACATGGGACAACATATATGTATTCACATATTTTGAGTGAATATGGTTTCTATCATATTCCTTGAAGCGTAGAATGCACTTTTCCTAAATAATGTATGAAAATGGGAGTACTCCAGATCCAGATAAGCACTCACCATGTTTTCAAATTCGTTTGACCATTTGGAAATGGAGTTGTCAAAACTCAGTAAATTACCTTCACCAGGTTAATCACTACTGGAACTTCCATGATTGTCATCTATAACAAACGGCCTTTCCATGGGAGCATTGACGAATCTAATTTTAAAGGTAAAAGGAATGGATAAATTCCACTCAGACTAATCACTTGATTTTTTTCCAAACCATTACCGTCTATCACTGAATGGAAACAGAGCGCTTGAATATCTGGCACAAATCAACGGAAGGTACATTTTACCTCAAATAGCTCCGTAAAATAAATTCCATAGTAGATCATTTCTCGCTCGCTTTAAAGTGTCTTGAAACTCTGCATTGAAGTTGAGTTAATGAATTAATGATATCTCGGAACCTAGTCGCAGGGACAAGTAATCTCTCGAAACTCCATTTAGTATGTAATGACCTTTCCCGAGAGTACCGCTGCCTGTGCTCCATGGTGGAAATGACGCGCTAGGTAAGCGGATGTGGATCCGTCTTATGTAGATCATTGCGGCAACAGCCAGGCCGTTTTAGCAGCTAATCCTCCATAACGTTCTAGATTAACTCAATGATTGGGAACACAATTTTTCTTCAGGACTAAGCTTGTCATTTATCATTCTTCAATGATGCGATTGAAATGTACGTTAGAACTTCATTTAGCCATTTGAAAGGATTACAGTGATGAGTCCCTGCCTCTAAGGGCTTTCACAACATAATCTAGTATACGCATGATGCGGCTCATTACTCTATATCCCTTTTAGCTGTCTTTTAGCCATTCTAGCAACAACATGTTAAGAGCAACGTAATGATAATATTGAATCTGCTTATCACTTCCTGCACGTCACTACTGATGGAGGAGCAGTGATCCCGCAGGATATTCAAGAATTGTAAACTATAAATAACATATCTAAGCAGCGTGGGAATCGAGTTTCAGTTCATTTAATAATGGATTTTTGCAGGTAAAAACTCGAATTGATTTTGATGTTTGTGTACTTCAGATGTGATCATTGATGCGCGCATCGGATTATACTGACGTCCATTGAGGATTAAATTGGTGTAATAAAGTTATACCTCTCGAATTTGATGTTTCATAATCAATAATTGTACTGGAAGATATAAACAAGTTCAATGGTATTTGTAAATTCTCTCTAAGAAGTGCACCCTAATTCGAGTGATAAATGCAAGTGTTACTATGCATTTTCTTGCCAGACACTTTCCCCTCTCGATTGCAAGTGGGTTCAACTACATCAATTTCCACTTATGTGCTTTATTTAGTGATGAAGTCTTTCTTCTAGCGATTATGTCAAGGCCGGTTCCTTTTTGAATTTATTCCAGGTAAACTGATATTTTTGGGTTTTAAGGGTAAAAATGGATATATCTATTTTTGGGGTTATAAACCAAAAGTATTGAGGGTATTTTTGACTCAAGAAACATTATCTACAATTTTCATGTATGTCATAGAAAAAGATTAAAAGCACGGTCAAATGAGTTTTAGGCTTGATTCTATGGGAAAATTACTTATCTTTTTGTTTAGGGATAAATCATAATAACACTACAGATAATTAGTACACTAAGAACTATGCAGAAACACCAATTTAGCTGGCAAGGTTAATAACATAAGAAAGCTTAATTAATTCAGGGAATGGCAACATTCAAAAGAAACAATGTTTTTAATTATACACACCATTGCACTTTGTATAACCAGTAATGGCAATAACCCTGGGTCTCATTCAACTCTTTATAGCAAAACTGGATTATAATTCTTTAGAACATACTATGAGTACAAAAGTCCTCCTATAAAAACATAGCCCTTTTGCTTTGCCAATGCACACAAGTTGAAATATTAAAAATTATTCACCCAAACAAATCCTCTAAATCAATACAATAACTTATAAGCTACACTTGCATGTGATATTATTAGGGTGTTATATCATGAATAAATAAAAGAATAAAATAGACAATGTTGTTACAGATAGGCATTAATGAGAGCCTTTTAAATCCCAAAATACAGTCCATATTCAAATTTGACTTATCAAATAATGATGCAATGAAACGGGCTATGATCTAATATTTGTAGCAAGAATTTTAGGTCTTGTATCATGTAACAAGTACTTAATAAAGCTGCATGCAACCCTATTCCTTGCAATCTTGTGATTATAACAAGGCTTTGATGTCCAAGTTTCCTCTACATGCAAATAAGCAATGGTATTATTCTTAAGGTATAGTAGTCACATATTTATACTCAATTTGATGACATGTGCAATACATTATTTCTGATTCTAACATGCTTTTAATCTTATTTAATTAGCAATGATGAATAGAATCACAATTATACTGTGCAGTGACCCCCTAGTGATGCACATGTGCAAAACATAATATCCACCTTTGTACAATCTTTACCTTACAAATTTTATAATAAATATGCTTGGGTCATTGACCATTGTTGTCAGATATGGTCCTACTATAACATTGGGTCCATAGAGGAGACACTTGGTAGTGAATAGTGTAATAATTGAGTTACGTGGCCCTGTAGACATTTGGAGATTGGTTCTCCTTAGGAACTAAATCATTTGCAGAACCTTACATTGATAAGATGTTGTGAGTGCACTAATAGGCAGGTAAGGGATGATGCAATTCCTTAATACACACTGTACATGTTGATGACGATTTGCAATTATTGCCAAAGGCTGCATCTAATATGTCAAAAATGTATAGTTTTGGGGTGTTTCCCTGTGAGAACTGTGGCATGTAATTAAACACTGTTTCTTAATTATTTAATCCTGGTAAAGGGTTACATATGATGTTCAGTGGGAACTATGTTGTGATATGATTCCTTGGCATTATGCATGCATTATAGATAAGGTTGCGATGTGATTACTTATCATTTCAAATGGGATATATGTTCCCCTCCTCAATGATGCTCAGACCCATTGATATCTATGGTCGAGTGGAAATGTATTCAAATCCTTAAGGTCATAGGGTTTCAATTACTTTGACGTCGACACATGTAATGGATTTATACATTAACTCCAGAGTTGACGTTAGCAAACTTGACATCCGGTCAAGTTGTACCATTCTATTTAAACATTTCGTGGAATATTACGTTTGGGATCTTTGATTATTGATAGCTTTATGAGGCTACATAAGCCCTACAAATCAATCACTCCTACACTCATGCCATATCAACTTGCAAATATCAACTAGACATGTGATGTTATATGCTTAATAGCTTAAATCATTTCTGACCATAATCATTTTCATTCATTTTCATGACTTGCTCACATGCGAGTTAGTTATTCTCTAAGGTAATTCTAATTGTTCATTATTCAACTCTGACATTTTATCTATTATTACGAGCATCAAAACTTAAGGTTGTGGAGGCATTTGTTACATTTTTATACTGGAGGGGTACTTCCTTGATACAAAACAGTTAATGGATGTCGTAACCATGAGGAAGGTAATGCCTGGTTTGACATTATTTACTCCAGGCATTAGGTCTGATATTTTCGAGGCTCCAAAATAAAATTGCTAAATAAACATTTTTATGCTTTGGCTAGCTGGCAGTTAGGTGGCGAATTATGTCTCTTGTTTGGCGTGGGACAGTGGGAGGCGGTGGAGTGTGGGACGCAGCTTCCTTTTATTAAATTTTTTATTCGCAAATCTTCTATTGACTTCAGTGGTCTACACGCCTTGCTCTGTCCTGGACGCGTGATTATGTGGTGAAGGAACAGAATATCTTCAACAAAGACAAAAAATCTACCGGTTTCTTCTCCAAGAAACACAATGTTGAGATGGACCCTGCTTTATTTTCTGAGCAAATTCCATTACTATGCATTATATTTCTTATCTTTTATTAGGCTGCACAGCTTTGGCTGGTAAAACTATTCACCACATCATGACCATCCCTGTGTGATTGATGAATGTGTCTTTCTTTTCTCTCTCTCTTTTAGTCGTTTGGTGAAATGTATTGTCATCTGTGTGTTTCTTTCTTTATATTATTGTGAGTCGGATCTTCCACAAGAATAGCGGTGCCATGGGAGCTGAGCGATGGAGTGAAGAGACGGTTCACACTAGACCACGGGGCTTAGTTTGTCTTATGTAATAAATGATGGTGGAATAGCGTTGGGAGAGGGAAGACTTGGTTCATACCAGACCCACGGGTAAATCCTTCTGCTACCGAACTTATCTCAGAAAATCAATGGCCTCCAGAGAGAGTTAAGTGCAACAGCTGCTGCAGGGCGAGCCCAGGGAGCCATTGGTGTTGATCCTACTATTTCTGGCTGCACGCGACCACAGTAGTGAACAGCTGTTGCAAAACCTTGCAGCCGTAGTAGAAGGACGAGATAAAGTTTTAGTTGAAGCCTTTTTGAGTGCTTCCAACGAGCAGGCTTCTGTCCACTATGTTGTTATCTGTTCATGGAATGCATCCTCAAATTCGAGATCCTGTAGGCAAGTTTTTGATGGCTGAGTTTGCTGCACCACTGTTAGCTAAAAACGTGTAAGAAATGTTTTCCAGCGCCTGAGCGGCAATGGGTTAATATGGTGGTTATAGATGAAGCTACAAGCTGTTGCAGTCAGGCGTGTTACTTCTGTTGTTCATTGGTCTATTTGAAATGGTGTGAACTCTCTTGTTGACAGCGTGGAGGAGACAGTTGAACATTTCATGAGCAACTGAGGTCCTTATGTTCTGTCAAGAGAATGGTTCATCTGCATAGCAGTGAAGCAAGTAATGAGCTGCATTGAAGCCTTCTATGACTGCTGCCTTAATCAAGAGGTTGTCCAACTATGGGGACTGTTATCCGTTTTTTTTTGGATATGCATCCTTCTAAGTCAGGATTCTCCTTCAAGATTTTTGGTTATCAAAATCTTCTTAAGCTGACTCAGACCAGGGAGGCTCCTCATGGCGATGAAAGAGCACCAGAGGTTAGGAAGGAGATCGATGAAGGATAGAGGAATTAAAAAGAAACTTGGATGCAGTTGGTTTAAAGGCAATAAAATGGTGCATGCTTTTGTGTAGGTGGCAGATCACACCCGCGGGCACAGGAGATCTATGTAATGTTGGAGAAAATGTCTTGGGAGATGAAGGTAGCAGGATATTTCTCAGATCCAGAGCTTGCATTGAGTTGTATAAAAAACTGATTCGTGACAGTGGGAGTATTACCAGAAGACCTGATGAAATTTATTGATAAGTTTCTCTATTGTTTTCTTGTTGTCTTTCGATGTAACTCGTGGAAGAGTATCCCATGGAGGCGGATCTGTTTCAGATCAGAATATTTATGAAGCACTTTTTACTTTGCAATGATATGAACATCTTCAACGAGTCACTATTTTGGCAGGCATAAAGGGTGCTGTTGGAATTATCACACCTTGCAAGCTACAGCTGAAATGTTTTGCTGCACAAGCAACACACTTGATATTTTGTGGCAGCTTCTTCACAGGTGAAAATACATTTGGTTTGCTTTCTCGGGGAGGTCATGGGTTTTGACAACGAGAGTATCATAAATATACAATCACTCCCTGGAGAATATTTCTGTCCAGTTGGTAGGCAGCGTGTTTACCCTAATGAGGCTGTGCAAACCCAATGTACACATCCTTTCTGCAAGCCTTGCCTAACTTATGTGCTGAGTACTACTAGGGCCTGCCCTTATGACGGGTATTTGGTTACTGATACAGATTCGAAGGCAGTGCAAGAGGAAAATCCGGTATTGGCTGATGCTATAGGCCGTGTGACAGTTCATTGCCTGCACCACAAGAGCGGCTGCACTTGGCAAGGGCCTCTTTCAGAGAGTATAGCTCATGGTAATGGTTACCAGTATGGTTCATCCCCTGTTGTATGTAATAGATGTGGCACCCAGTTTGTTCACCGACAAGGACAAGAGCATGGCCGTTAACAGAGTTTGGACCTTCAGCAGGCTGAGGAAGAGAAGTTGCGCTGGTTGGGTTGCTGTTGCAGGCCCTGTCCATCTTGTGATCGACTGCGGGAGCTTAATCAGGCACGATATTCTCTATACCATTAATTCTTATGCTGTTATTTAATTGAATCATTAAATAACTCTACTCTTCATATAAATGTCTCGTGTGATGGTATGTTGTTTGGTTTCCACTTTCCTGGCTCATTTGTATTTTTTTGGCGTTAGAAATGATTGCGCTGGTTGAAGCCTTTTATATTGTTTTCTGGGTTTTAATAAATATTAGTTGGGTGAACTTTGTTCTTAAGTCTTATAAAACAAAAGAGGTGGGGTCCTGTAATGAACACCCCCTAGTTCCTTATGTTGGTCTCACGATTTGAATGTTTTATCAAACATTGTTGTTGGACTCAACCTTATAGTTCCTGTTTTGTTCTTATTCTTGTTTCGGTTCGAGATCTGTAGTCCTGGGTTATGTCGGGTATTTGCGAATTAGGGATTGAGTACTGCGAGTGCATTGTGTATAGGTGAATGATGCTTTTCCTGTCTCTATTCTTTTCTTTTAGTTGTTTTAGTTTCTAGTAACCCTTCCCGGTTGGCTTGGTGTGTGCTTAGCTTGACTGATTATCGAATTGAGCCAAGTTGATATTACTCTCAACTAGGTTAGTTGCTTTTGTTATTTTTTTTAAATCGCTCGAAGAAATACTTTTATTCGTCAAGCGTCATGGTTGATCTTCATAATTTGATATCAATTCATGTTCACCGTTTGGAGATTGTTTTCTTTGGAACCACCTTCTCTCCCTTGGTGACTGTTGTATGTTTGAGGAATGTAGCTGATCCTATGGAATGCCTTCTTTAGACGTTACTCACATTTCTTTTAGATAGCTTAAAATGTCAGAGGAAATACTCTTTTTCGTACCTTGATTTTGTTTCACACATGTTGGAGGATACGAGATCTACTTGATCATTAGTGAGGAAGTTACAAATCTTAAAATTGGGATGCTGGTTTTATGCGTGAGAAATTACTCTACGTCTTGCTCCGTAAAGATGCTTAAATTTCATTCTTCTGCGACTTAGAGGTTGGTGTGTTTGGAAACTCATTGGTTGACTGGTTTTTGTGATGATCGTTGTGATACGACCTCCTTGCTGTCATTGTAGTAGAATGGTTATGTGTTGACCAGAAAGGTTTAAGTCAACTTGTTGTTGACGACAGATCCTTTGGAAGCTATGTATCCTGTGTTGTGTTCTTGTGAATGATTGAGTAACCCTCTTGTAAGATTTATAATGGTTATGTTTGGTCTTGCCAAGTTTGTCCTTTTTCTTAAGACATTCTCTTGATTAGAAGAAAGTTTAATAGAAGGATTGTTAGGATAGGATGTAACCCATACGAGGTCATTTGTGCGTTTCATCCCTTTTCTGTCCAATTTATTTATTCTGTACTGACATAAAATTAACTGTTATAGGCACATCATCTTAATATTAATAAGTCATGTTGGTTTAGATATTCTCATGTCGATTGATTGTTTGGGATCTTCCAGTGGCATAGTGAATCCTTGGCTTGGTGAACTAACTTAAACAAATAGGGACAGATCACGTTTGAAATTAATTCTCTTCCTGTAATTGTTTTTGTTTCGAAATGTTATCTTGTTAATGACGGTCATTATTGTGATATGGGTGAAATTCACTATGATGTTTATTAACTGCTCCTATGAGAAAATGATAATTAAATAGAGTTAGTGCCGTCCCTTTTATTTAGACATTTTATGCTTTTGGACAGCTCTTTAATTGCTCTTGTTTAGACTCTTGAATTATTGTTTTCTTCTTCAACGGTGCTTTTCTTCCTTGAAACAGTTAGATAACAACATATTGTCTTAATGTTATAGCTTTTATCGTGCTCAGTTCTTGCGAACTGACATGTGCTAACAAATGTGCAGGAGGATTTCCTGAGTAGAAAAGAAAAAAAAAGAGAGAGAAAAAGAAACACGTGTAGAAAGTGGATTCCAGCCTTCTTAGGAACTGCTGTTGTACGAATGTTTTTCTTTTGCTTTACAACATTGGTATGGAAATTGTGGAGACTATCTAGAAGGCATTGTGTTATAATTTTGTATTGTTCTCATGTAGGTTGTTGTTATCGTTTGAAAGTCAATTTGAGAAATATTATTGTCAATAAGATTAAATGAACTTGTTTTGACATGCGTATCCTTTGTTGAATTTTCACTTTTCAGAATATGATTTATCCTTGAATTGTCAAACCTAATTCTAATTATCCAAACTTGAATCATCTTGCATCGCTCTAGTTACCTTGGTCTTGTGTCGTTTGGTAGAGGACTATGTTTTTGAACCTAGCAAAAAGAAAACAAGAGAAACAAATATACCTTGTGATCCCGCGTAAACAAATCAACAATCTTTTATTGTGGTGAGTCCTTAGAACGGTCTTAAGGTGAAATCAATGATTAAATTCTTGGAAGATAACAAGATTATAATAAATAGAAGGAACTTGCCTAAGAAACTCTTCGATCTGTCTTACCCGTTGAAAATGTAAACAGTATACTTATTTCTATCTCTTCAAGTGAAGCCCAAGTGAAACCTTTAATTTTTCTGATTAGACTCTTGACCCCAATGAAATCTTATTAACAACTAATAAGATCTTAATGATGAATCCAAGAGTTAGACAGTCATGTACTGGAATAAAATAAAATAAAATAAAATTGACCGCTTGAAAAGGTAAAACATATATGTTCAAAAGCACAACGTCGAAAACAGATTGATAAAGTTAAGAGCCTTGAGAAATTAACTGCCTCCTCACAAATGAATAAGTTAATCAAGTAAATGAAGTAACCTCTTGCTATCCAATAATTGGTTTACACTGTATATTAACATTAACAGGGTAGGAGAAAATTCTTCAAAGGAGACATGAACTTCAGATTCTCCTATCATGATCTCTCTGGGAAAAGTAAAGAATGTAAAAGCACTTACAGCTAAAACATGATTCTAAAGAAACCTTCTGTGGGAAAACCTTGTTGTAAAATTGCATACTTTAGATGAACCATTGTGTCCTAAGTGTGTGCCTCATGTTTATCTGTAACCAATGTGGGTCCGTGTTGTGGAAAGCATGTCTTTAGTTGATTGTGTTCCCTAGAGAACTTGTGTAGTGTCGTATTATCTTCAAGTAAGTCAAAAAAAAAAGTTATCCTGTATTTCACTGTGTTGTCCTTGTGTTGGTATTTTTGGTGTGTTACATTTTGGTATCAGAGCGTAGGTTCATGCTCTCGAACCTATGGGCCGGATTGGTGTTATATGATGATGTTACATGGTGGTGGTGGTGTTACATGATGATACTGCATGATGATGATATGTTGCATGATGGTGGTAGATATTGGAAGAGTAATGTGCTTTAAACGTGATGTGATTATTGTCGTAATTGTGATATTGTGAACGCACATTATGGGTATGTCACCTTGTGCGTGTTTGTGATCATGTTGATATGTTTGGGGATGGGAGTATTCTCTCTCCGTCTTGTGGATTCTAGGAAGAGTTCACGTGTGAATTATTGTTTGTGATGTGTGAAAAGAATTCTAATGTGGATGACATAGTGTTGGAATATTGTGACATATTGTGATATGTAGGTGTATCAATGTGTTGTATGACTAGATTGATGTTAAAAGAGATGAGTTGTATCATGATGTTTTTACCATGTTTTGAAGAAATGTGTGTACCACCTTGTTATGTAGCAATGGATGTTATGTTGTGATGTTATTATGTTCATCGTATATCTGAGTTATGTGATATGTAATGATTCATGTCGTGATTTAGGGTCATACGATGAGAGTATGAACCCTATCGTATTGTGATTGCACTTTGGGTGCAGAATGTGGTAAAGTGATGTATTGCGCCCTGTGGATGTATGATTGTGATCTACCCTGTATACATACCATACGTGAGACGTTATGGTAGTTATGTGTGTGCCACCGTTATGTTAGTTAATGTTGTTGTATGTTATGTTGTGAACCTTACACTAACCGATCCTGAGGGAAATCGGTAGAAGTGTATGTTGAGAGTGAGGAATGGTGTACCATGGGTCAATAACTCGAGCTAAAACTCGGTTTAGTAGATAACATGTGATTCTTTCCTCTCTCCCTATGTGGTTGTATGTATGCAACCTTAGTAAATCTATGACTATGTTTAGCCTTGTCGAAGGGTGGCGGGATGATTCAAATGGAGGTGATGACAGTTGTATTATTGATATGTATTTTACGAGCTGAGGCTCGATGTTCCGAGTGCTAGCAACTCGTTGAGTACCCCTTGGTGGCCAGATAAGGCCACACAGTTATCGTAATGTGACATTATTATAAGTTGATTTTATTCGTAAATTGAGCTTTTACTTTATTTTGCAAGGACCAGCATCTTTTCTTGATTGCAATGCTTTACAATTTTGGGCATTTCCTTGGTTTGTGGCACTAACATGGGGATTTTGATACTAACTTTGGCTATTTGGCCATTTATTTTAGCTTGATTTGGGGTCTTCTTTTAAATTTGGAATTCTTACCGCCTTGCCCAAGGCTTGTACTTTGCCACTTGGCACTTTGACTGGATTGTTGTGCTGGTTCTAATGTCGTGATGTGTGGAATAGGGTCATGGGATGCACCATGGATTGGTTGGACCTATGGACCCGCTTCGTTGTATGGGGGTACGCCCCAAGGGGTACATATAACTAGCGGGTTGTTGAACCACGCGTTATTATGTCACTTGGGTTAGGAGTGTTCGAACTCTATGTGTCTTGGACCATAGGGAGACAACCGGCCTCCTTGAGGGAGGCATAAGAGACTTGAGAGTTTTGAGGGAGGCATAAGAGACTTGAGGGAGGCATAAGAGTTTGAGGGAGGCATAAGAGACTTGAGGGAGGCATAAGAGTTTGAGGGAGGCATAAGAGACTTGAGGGAGGCATAAGAGTTTGAGGGAGGCATAAGAGACTTGAGGGAGGCATAAGAGTTTGAGGGAGGCTTATGATATTTGTCTGTATGGTTGATGTTTCAGGATATATGTTGAGTTATTGTGATGTTTGGTAGTGGTCTTTTGATGTATGTGTTACTCATGTCAGATGGATATGTGTTGTTACACTCAGATGTTGTGGTTATGTCATTGATTCCCTTGTGGACACTATGTACCTGTAGCATGGTTTGTGTTATGTGCCAGTCTTTCATGTTAGTGATGTTGAGGTATGTCTGGTGGATTGTGAACTCTTACACTAACCGTATTTGAGTATGTCAGTCGGTAGAAGTGTATGTTACCTATGAGTGAGGAATGGTGTACCTATGGGTCAATAACTCGAGTGAAAAACTCTTTTTGTAGATAACAATCCCGAAGTCTTTCCTCTCTGCCTATGTGGTTGTATGTATGCAACCTTAGGGTGTATCTATGACTATGTTTAGCCTTGTCGAAGGGTGGCGGGATGATTCAGATGGAGGTGATGACAGTTGTATTTTGATATGTATTTTACGAGCTGAGGCTCGATGTTCCGAGTGCCAGCAACTCGTTGAGTACCCCTTTGGTGGCTAGATAAGGCCACACAGTTATCGTAATGTGACATTATTATAAGTTGATTTTATTCGTAAATTGATGCTTTTTAACTTTATTTTAAACAAGGACCAGCATCTTTTCTTGATTGCAATGCTTTACAATTTTGGGCATTTCCTTGGTTTGTGGCACTAACATGGGGATTTTGATACTAACTTTGGCCATTTGGCACATTTATTTTAGCTTGATTTGGGGTCTTCTTTTAAATTTGGAATTTTTACCGCCTTGCCCAAGGCTTGTACTTTGCCACTTGGCACTTTGACTGGATTGTTGTGCTGGTTCTAATGTCGTGATGTGTGGAATAGGGTCATGGGATGCACCATGGATTGGTTGGACCTATGGACCCGCTTCGTTGTATGGGGGTACACCCCAAGGGGTTGACATATGACTAGCGGGTTGTGAGAGAAACTACGCGTTATTATGTCACTTGGGTTAGGAGTGTTCGAACTCTATGTTGGACCATAGCACAACCGAGAAGGCATCAGTGGACTCCCGAGGGAGGCAAAGAGTTTGAGACAGGCTAAGAGATTTGCAGGGAGGCATAAGAGTTTGAGGGAGGCATAAGAGTTTGAGGGATCCTGCATAAGAGACTTGAGAGGCATAAGAGTTTGAGGGAGGCATAAGAGACTTGAGGGAGGCATGTTTGAGGGAGGCATAAGAGACTTGAGGGAGGCATAAGAGTCTTGAGGGAGGCATAAGAGTTTGAGGGAGGCTTATGATATTTGTCTGTATGGTTGATGTTTCAGGATATATGTTGAGTTATTGTGATGTTTGGTAGTGGACTTTTGATGTATGTGTTACTCATGTCAGATGGTTATGTGTTGTGATGTTGTGGACATGTCATTGATTCCCTTGTGGACACTATGTACCTGTAGCATGGTTTGAGTGTTATGTGAGTTTTTCATTGATGCAAATTGAGGAAATGTCTGGTGGATTGTAGTACTCTTTTGTTTGAGTATTTCTGTATGTCAGTCATTGATGTGTGATGAGTACTATGTTATGTGGACTGTGCCTATTCTATTCCGTAATTGTGTAACCTTTTGTGGTGTAATACAATCTTGAAGTATATACTTGTGTGCTTGTGAATCTGTAGGGTCTTGTGAACCTGATAGGGTGTTGTGTTAGCAGTTCATGTTGGGCACCCACAATAAGGAATAAACAAAACTCTTCAATGATGAAATTTTAAAAAAAGAGAATTAAACTAAGAATAATAACTAATGGAAAGAGACTAATGAAATGATAAACAAGAAAGAACTGCCAATCTTCACAGAACATTGAAAGTTAAAATTTCTACCAAATGTTCCTAAGGCTACCCCATGGCCGTGCTTTAATGGGGAACTAAATTTTAAACCTTAGAGTTTCATACTTTCTCCCTTATCTGTTCCTTGGTTGCGAACCATTTCTTTTCCTCTGTGTTATGTCGCATCGAGGACGATGCTTTCTTAAGGGGAGGAGAATGTAATGCCCCGTTTGTCATTATGATTTTTGTGCGAAACTAAAGCGTATTTCTTCCCCACAGCAATGGTTCCAAAAGTATGCTACAAATAAACCACTCCCTCATTGGTTGTGGCTTGGATGGCAATTATGTTTTCTGAATGTAACGTGCCGAAGTGGATTAATTGAGTGTGGTGGCAGCAACTTCCTTGTATTTAATTCTTTCTGATTGCCATGATATTGTCCAGTGGTCTGCACCCTTGAGCCAAAATTCCAAAGTTAACGACGTTGCTTGTTTTGCATCAAGATGTTTGAGGATCAACAAAGAGCTTAGGTCGAGGGCGTCTGCCAGTCAGATTCTCCTTTTGACTTGTGGCCGACACAGGCAGTTCAAAAAACAGAGCGTCTGTTTATGTTACTTGGTTGTCTTCTTCCACGAATGCTATGTCGCGCAGGCCAACGTATCAGTCATCACCATTTCCTATTGCACAGAAGCTCATTGAATAGAGTGGATCTCAAACATGTGAGCCTGTAGTTCAGAAGGAGGAGACTATGTTGGTTACTCTTTCATTTTGTGTCCAAGTTTGCAATGAGAATATTGTCGTGTGTGGTTGGAAGATCTGTCCAAATCTTGTCAGATCTGTCCTTTGGATCCACCTGGGCGAGTGCTTAGGACTGGATCGCTGCAGTCCTGACCTGGTGGATGTCAGCACAAGAACACGTGAAGAATGAATTTCTTGGACGGTGGAATCAGAACTCCATGTTTGGTGAAGCGCCAAGATTGGACAAATGGCCAGCTCGCCAAATCCAATCATGCTGAATATCCTTCTGTCTAAATATATCTCAGAAAGAAGGCCTCCAGAGAAATCTAAGATGCACTGCTGCTACTGGGTGAGTGCCCACGAGATCCAGATCTGACCAATGGAATCCTGTACATATGTTCTGAGTTGATATTCGTTCAACCACAGTCATGATCAGTTGTGTATTCCTTGCAACCACGTAGATCCAGATCGAGATAAAGTTTTAGTTGAGGCTGGTGCAGATTTTCAGAAAAAAAAACTGGCAGGTCGCTTCTGTCCAAACACGTGAGGCTCTAAACAGACTTAGCAAGAAGCTCGACTCCTCTGACAGGATTTTACAGCCAATCAGGACGAGTTGTCTCTGCTTTGCCTGTTGGAAGGAACCAAGGTTTAAGACGCAGCTGCCTTGCAGATCTTCGATGTGGATGGTAGAGATCCAGTTACTGGAGGGGATAATGTTACAATGCTACAAAGCATGAATCTCGACGTGGCGTGTTACCTCCACTTTCATTGGGTGCTGTATGGCTGTGTTCTTGTGATCTACAATGCAACACATGGCTACGCAGCTGCAACAGAATGTTAAGCTAGGCAATAGGCATGTTGCAGTTGTAGACATCCTTTTGAGATGACTGAATGAGGATCAGCACATGGTCCAACATTACATTACCATTGACAAGGATCCTTTCGTATATGAAGAGCCTGTTCGTGGAATTTTACCTGCAAGATGAACTCTATCAAGATCATTACGCCTGAAAAGGATGCTTTAGAACAGAAGCTGCTCTGATGGCAAATGGGGTGAAACCCCCATATTTGGAAGTTTCCAGAAGGCTCGATTGATGAAATCAATTTTCCAACTTAACATTCTAATAATATGAGGTACATATATTGGAGATCTTAACTCCTATAATAAGCTCAGAAACCTCACACCCAAAGGCACAGGAGATCTTTGCAATGTTGGATAAAATGTCTTGGGAGATGAAGGTAGCAGGATATTCTTCAGATCCAGAGCACAACATTGAGTTTGTATATCCAAAAAAAAAAGATTGATTATGTGACAGTGGAGTGATTACCAGCTAGACCTGATGAAATTTATTGTTAAGATTCTCTATTGTTCTTCTTGTTCTTACGAGTCTGTAACCCATGGAAGAGAACCTCATAGAGGCGGATCTTTTCATATCAGATGTATTCATGAAGCACTTTTTACTTTGCAATCTTTATGAGCTGTTCAACGAGTCACTAAGTTGGCAGGCATAAAGGTTCTGTTGGTTTTGTCGCACCTTGCAAGCTACAGCTGAAATGTTTTGCTGCACAAGCAACTCACTTGATATTTTGTGGCAGCTTCTTCACGAGGTGAAAACACATTTGGTTTGACTGCTCGGGGAGAGTCATGGGTATTGCAATTTGAGGGTACATAAATATACAATCACTCCCTGGAGAATATTTTGTCCAGTTGGTGGCAGCGTGTTTACCCTAATGAGGCTGTGCAAACCTTTTGTACACATCCTTTATCAAGCCTTGCCTAACTTATGTGCTGAAGTACTACTAGGGCCTGCTCCTTATGACAGGGATATTTGGTTACTGGATACAGCATTCGAAGCTCAGTGCAAGAGGTCAAATCCGGTATTGGCTCATGCTGAAGAGGCCGTGTGACAGTTCATTGCCTGGACCACAAGAGCGGCTGAGTACTTGGCAAGGGCCTCTTTCAGAGAGTATAGAGTGATGGTAATATCTTACCAGTATGCTTCCCCCTGTTATTCCATGTAATGTTTCATGTGGCACCCAGTTTTTCACTGACAAGGACCAAGCATGGCCGTTAACAGAGTTTGGACCTTCAGCAGGCTGAGGAAGAGAAGTTGCACTGGTTGGGTTGCTGTTGCAGGCCCCGTCCATCTTGTGATCGACTGCGGGAGCTTAATCAGGCACGATATTCTCTATACCATTAATTCTTATGTTGTTATTTAATTGAATCATTAAATAACTCTACTCTTCATATAAATGTCTCGTGTGATGGTATGCTGTTTGGTTTCCACTTTCCTGGCTCATTTGTATTTGTTTTGGCGTTAGAAATGATTGCGCTGGTTGAAGCCTTTTATATTGTTTTCTGGGTTTTAATAAATATTAGTTGGGTGAACTTTGTTCTTAAGTCTAATAAAACAAAAGAGGTGGGGGTCCTGTAATGAACACCCTCTAGTTCCTTATGTTGGTCTCACGATTTGAATGTTTTATCAAACATTGTTGTTGGACTCAACCTTATAGTTCCTGTTTTGTTCTTATTCTTGTTTCGGTTCGAGATCTGTAGTCCTGGGTTATGTCGGGTATTTGCGAATTAGGGATTGAGTACTGCAAGTGCATTGTGTATAGGTGAATGATGCTATTCCTGTCTCTATCCTTTTCTTTTAGTTGTTTTAGTTTCTAGTAACCCTTCCCGGTTGGCTTGGTGTGTGCTTAGCTTGACTGACTATTGAATTGAGCCAAGTTGATATTACTTCAACTAGGTTAGTTGCTTTTGTTATTTTGTTTTAAATCGCTCGAAGAAATACTTTTATTCTTCAAGTGTCATGGTTGATCTTCATAATTTGATATCAATTCATGTTCACCGTTTGGAGATTGTTGTCTTTGGAACCACCTTCTCTCCCTTGGTGACTGTTGTATGTTTTGAGGAATGTAGCTGAACCTATGGAATGTTTTCTTTTGACGATACTCACATTTCTTTTGGATAGCTTAAAATGTCAGAGGAAATACTCTTTTTCGTACCTTGATTTTGTTTCACACATGTTGGAGGATACGAGATCTACTTGATCATTAGTGAGGAAGTTTTCAAATCTTAAAATTGGGATGTTGGTTTTATGCGTAAGAAATTACTCTACGTTTTGCTCCGTAAAGATGCTTAAATTTCATTCTCCTGTGACTTAGAGGTTGGTGTGTTTGGAAACTCATTGGTTGACTGGTTTTTGTGATGATCGTTGTGATACGACCTCCTTGCTGTCATTGTAGTAGAATGGTTATGTGTTGACCAGAAAGGTTTAAGTCAACTTGTTGTTGACGACAGATCCTTTGGAAGCTATGTATCCTGTGTTGTGTTCTTGTGAATGATTGAGTAACCCTCCTGTAAGATTTATAATGGTTATGTTTGGTCTTGCCAAGTTTGTCCTTTTTCTTAAGACATTCTCTTGATTAGAAGAAAGTTTAATAGAAGGATTGTTAGGATAGGATGTGACCCATACGAGGTCATTTGTGCGTTTCATCCCTTTTCTGTCCAATTTATTTATTCTGTACTGACATAAAATTAACTGTTATAGGCACATCATCTTAATATTAATAAGTCATGTTGGTTTAGATATTCTCATGTCGATTGATTGTTTGGGATCTTCCAGTGGCATAGTGAATCCTTGGCTTGGTGAACTAACTTAAACAAATAGGGACAGATCACGTTTGAAATTAATTCTCTTCCTGTAATTGTTTTTGTTTCGAAATGTTATCTTGTTAAAATGACGGTCATTATTGTGATATGGGTGAAATTCACTATGATGTTTATTAACTGCTCCTATGAGAAAATGATAATTAAATAGAGTTAGTGCCGTCCCTTTTATTTAGACATTTTATGCTTTTGGACAGCTCTTTAATTGCTCTTGTTTAGACTCTTGGATTATTGTTTTCTTCTTCAACGGTGCTTTTCTTCCTTGAAACAGTTAGATAACAACATATTGTCTTAATGTTATAGCTTTTATCGTGCTCAGTTCTTGCGAACTGACATGTGCTAACAAATGTGCAGGAGGATTTCCTGAGTAGAAAAGAAAAAAAAAAGAGAGAGAAAATGAAACACACGTAGAAAGTGGATTCCAACCTTCTAAGGAAATGCTGTTGTACGAATGTTTTTTCTTTTGCTTTAAAACATTGGTATGGAAATTGTGAAGACTATTTAGAAGGCATTGTGTTATAATTTTGTATTGTTCTCATGTAGGTTGTTGTTATCGTTTGAAAGTCAATTTGAGAAATATTATTGTCAATAAGATTAAATGAACTTGTTTTGACATGCGTATCCTTTGTTGAATTTTCACTTTTCAGAATATGATTTATCCTTGAATTGTCAAACCTAATTATAATTATCTAAACTTGAATCAACTTGCATCACTTTGGTTACCTTTGGTCATGTGTCGTTTGGTAGAGGACTATGTTTTGAACCTAGCAAAAAGAAAACAAGAGAAACAAATATACCTTGTGATCCCACGTAAACTAATCAACAATCTCTTATTGTGGTGAGTCCTTAGAACGGTCTTAAGGTGAAATCAATGATTAAATTCTTGGAAGATAATAAGATTATAATAAATAGAAGGAACTTGAATAAGAAACTCTTCGATCTATCTTACCCGTTGAAAATGTAAACAGTATACTTATGTCTATCTCTTCAAGTGAAGCCCAAGTGAAACCTTTAATATTTTTGGTTAGACTCTTGACCCCAATGAAATCTTATTAACAACTAATAAGATCTTAATGATGAATCCAAGATTTAGACAGTCATGTACTGGAATAAAATAAAATAAAATAAAATTGACCACTTGAAAAGGTAAAACATATATGTCCAAAAGCACAACGTCGAAAACAGATTGATAAAGTTAAGAGCCTTGAGAAATTAACTGCCTCCTCACAAATGAATAAGTTAATCAAGTAAATGAAGTAACCTCTTGCTATTCTATAATTGGTTTACACTGTATATTAACATTATCAAGGTAGGGGAAAATTCTTCAAAGGAGACATGAACTTCAGATTCTCCTATCATGATTTCTCTGGGAAAAGTAAAGAATGTAAAAGCACTTACAGCTAAAACATGATTCTAAAGAAACCTTCTGTGGGAAGACCTTGTTGTAAGTTGCATACTTTAGATGAACCATTGTGTCCTTAGTGTGTGCCTCATGTTTATCTGTAACTAGTGTGGGTCCGTGTTGTGGAAAGCATGTCTTTAGTTGGTTGTATTCCCTAGAGAACTTGTGTAGTGTCGTATTATCTTCAAGTAAGTCAAAAAAAAAAAAGTTATCCTGTATTTCACTGTGTTGTCCTTGTGTTGGTATTTTGGTGTGTTACACAAACCCCAGCACCTAGTTGATTCGGTTCTAGTAAACCACCATGGGTCAAGTTGACAAGATGGTTTGTATTCTATGAATGTTAAAATCATAATTAAATGCAATATTTGCTAGTCAGAGAGCCTAATCTGTTCAACCAGACAGGTATTAAACAATAAATTACTTAATTATTTTGCCTCAATACTCCCCCTTAATTATGAACAATACAAAAATGAAAATTCAAATCAAGTTTTCAATCAATCAAACTGTTGATTTACATTTCACAGATCTAACTACAACCTTTCTTTCTGGATGCATAAAAAGTATCAATGCACTTGTCCTGAGCTAACAATCGTAAATGTCAAGGAAATTGGGTCTCCTTTTCCAATGGGGGTTTTCAGCCAATTGATAAGCGACCTACTTCCATGCGAAAATATCAAGACAAATGATCAACTCATAATACAAGCTTGCAAGAAACACCCTCTTGTGAAATACATGAGAAGAATGCTAATACATTATCAAACAGAATATTCTAAAGAGGCATTCGAGTAATTTTGAGGAGAGGGCAATGCATGCAAATACCTTTCAACTCACATACTTCAACGATCTAAATGCTTTAACACTAAGTGAACAAGCTATACATAAAGCTTCAGCTGAAGAAATGGTCACAATGGGTTGTTTCTTTGATGCCCATGACATCAAACTGAAAAATCAATGCAGTTAAAATCTATACCTATTTACTCTCGATTTCCTATTTTGCTCCCCCCACAATCACTAAATAAAAGCTCAATAAGACTGGAAATCATCTGTAGAATATTAACCAAAATCCATTTGTACCACTCACAGTTCACCTCAATATTTCATCTACCACATGCCAATGAGTCTTTTGGAGACCTAAACCTTGGGTAAGACTGACACCGTACTAATTTCCGGATTTTTTAAGCTCGTAACATTAAAAACATGCCTGCTTGAACAATGTAGAATCTTAGCATTTCCATATTCTTGCTCGCCAAGTTCCAATCAGTAAACCTGTTCCAGTGTCTGAATACCTTGCAAAATTAGGCAATCTTTTTCAAAACCACAATTGCATATTTAGATTGAGAAATCCTAATCCAAGCTATACCACTTAGATTGATGGGAAAATGATCCAGAAATTACTCTCATAATTGCTATGCAATCTATTTCAAATAATTCTTCAGCTTGACCCAAAAATCTATGATTGATATGGTAAAGATTAGATCATACATTTTGTCAAGCTCATTTGGATTTTAAGTCACATGCAACAGGGGTTCTTGAATAATGTTGGTCAAGGTCCATTCTTTGGAAACCATTTTGAATGTTGGAATAAACTATCTTCTAAAGTAATTGCCAATATATCTTGTATTCAAATATACACCTATATCTTCATTAGTAATACCGAGGATAGAATAGATTCAAATGCCGATAATTACCTTTAGCCGTAGTTCCACATATCATTGCCTTTCTAAATAACCAAAACATTTAAAAATGTAAACTAATTGCCATCCATTTGATATTACCAGGCCAATTGTTTTATAGCAAGCAATAAACAATGTAAAACATGATCCATAACTATATCCAACCATGAGGTTGCAATAAGATGGAGCAGCCAAATGTTAATTTGAATGTCTTATACTGGGAAATTGTAAAAACCCCCTTGCAACTTGCCTTGATCCACATGAATTCAATATTCCCATGGTAAACTTCATCTTGATTAGTCTATAAGCTCCAAATTTGAACTATACATGCTGAGATATTTCCAAATTAACAACTTCATGATTTGTTGTTCTTTTCAAATGATTTCAATTCGGGAGTGTGGAAACTATTTATTGCCCATAAAGCTGTGAAAGTACCTGGTCACTTTAATGTGATTTGTAATTTAATATAAGAAAATAAAGCAAAAGCTGAAGAATGAATTATTTCACATGTCAACCCATACAAAGCTGACTCAAACAAAGCCAAACATTTTTTAGTGGAGCATCATTCTTAAACCTTGGATAGCATGAAGAACAATTGGGTTTTTGATCTAGATTCCATTGCTATAAGTTTTCAATTGATGTAATGCTATTATGTCCCATGTTTGCCAAGTCCTGCCATGTTCAAATGCAACCTTGAACTATCTCCGTACCTGTGAATGAAGGGAGTATTGAGCTATATTGTGCTACCATATTTGATTTAAAAATTAAGGAGCATTTTTGATTAAGGAAGTATAATGGGAAATAGTTTATCTGCCAAATACAATTAGAATGACTAGCAGTGCAATATTCAGTTAATGAAATCACACAAAACATGCTTGGCATGAACCTATGCTACCACACCATAAAATCAGAACATAACTTGTACTAAGCATAACATGTTAGAACAGCAAATATGTTATCATAAATATGACAAATGTATATAAAGCCTTAGCCACGCCTATGAGATTTCCAAACCATTCGAGGGGGTACATCGTAAAATACAATAGATTGTTGTAGAGAAATATGATGATTTACAACAAAGGAATTTATTCTAGGGTCCTGGCCAATTGAGGCTGAACTCCTCAAATCGATTATGATAGAATGATATAATTGAAGGGGATCCTGAATGAAAAATGTCGGCATCTCCATACTTTATACATCAAACAATTAAGCATGGAAAATACTTGGTAGATGTTAACTGACATTATTCGATGGAATGTTGACACGTGGCAACACATTATCTTATTTCCCGTAATTTAAAAGGTTATGCTGTAGGAAGTCGTTTCAGTAAGAACATAGGTTAGAATTATATTCAGGGGTTAGAAGGTGGATAGTAACAATACAAATACATGTTCATTGTAATTTATTTAAAGCATTGGGAGGTTACCCCTCGAATGTTAATGAGATTGTTAAACAAAAATGAGCATTTCATTGTCATAATTTTTTATATTTTGGTTTCTCTCACGCAATGACAAAAAATTATGTTGTGGTCAAATAGTAATTTCCTTACCTAAGAGTTGGTTGGGAGTTGATATTTAGTGTGAGAAATGGAAGTCATCGATGCAATACATCTTAGGATACACAAGGCATTACAGAATTTTGATTAGATCCTCTAAATTATTTGAACCCATAAATAAATTAGGGGCATAAAATGTGACTAATCGTAAACTCAACCTTTGTACTTTCCTTTTCACTTGAGGTTAGCTACCTTATATGATTTGGAATTATTTGAGTAGCCAACAAATATAGATTTTTTTCCTAGTATTATTAAATTTTTTCTCTTATCATTTGAGAGGTGTTATGCCATTATGCAATGAAATGCTTCATTAAATAATGAAAAATAAAAACCTTCTTGTCAAGGCTCTTGAGGCAAATTTCTAACTCTTATTTGGGCACTCTATAATATTTAGAAACACAATATGCATTGCCTCAACCAGGAACATTTGGTAGATCAATTGGCAATGTGATAATTTAAATTTAAAGTCCAAATAGGCAATGATTGTTCAGTTCTTCCTCTCCAAATAGTATTTTGAGATTATAAAGGAGTATCAGCGTTCTGTAAATTATGATTAAATTTTTAAAAAAAATTATGTGAATTCATTAGATATGAATCTTATTGCCTCAAGAAAGTTTGTCAAATATTAAATTTATAATATAAGAAGTCTCCACATTTTACTTAATTACTGGAAATAAATGCACATTTGTGAAATTCAAAATGAAATAACTACAGCATTCGAACAAATTTGCAAAGATCAATTTATCTAATGCTGAAATCGTCCTAAAGTAAGAAATCATATGGAGCCTCCTATAGATGGGTTTAATTTAATCATAAATGAAATGCCCTATTAAGTGGTAGCTTATGCCTTGCCACGTCGAAAATGAATCTCTATTAAAACACATTCCATAAGACATTCTTTTCCTCAAATTCTTTTCTTTCAAGCAAAAAATTTTACAATTCAGGAGCATGAAGTCTGATTTCAATGCTTCCATTGGATAACTAAATTTCCACATAACAAAGGATCAAATGCTGATTTGAAGAAATTGAGCACCCACTTTTTTACAACTACTGCAAAATGACGGCACCCAGAATACTTGGTATTTTTAAAAACGTATTTTACACTTTTTTGGCCATTCCTTATAAGAATGTCTAGAACAGACCTAACCTTATGGTTGTAAACTCCGTGAACATCTCAAAGCTTCAAATATGCCCTACAAATTTGGTGTACACCTGTTGGCTTAAAATTGGAGCCCTCCATGAATTTACAAACCCAATAGTCTCATTTAGATTGAAGCTATTTTTTTTAGGGTATCCTAACCTTATCACCAACTGGAAACATGTTTTGTATTTAGTATTTGAGCCATGAATCCTTGGCTTGTAATAACATAGGTTGTGGAACCAGCTTGTCCAAAATTAACAACTCATTGACAGTTTTAATGTTGTACTTATAGCCATTTTTGTTTCATTAATTATTTCATCAAGTTATTAGGAATTTAGAATAGCTAAGCAACATAATCATTTGTTATACAAAATTTCCAGCATCTCCAAATTCAAAAAGGGTTTGGTGTGAGACCAGAGCCAATTTAATTTTACCTTTCATTGAAATAGTTTGAGCAAGTTTGCAAGGAAATTATGTGTAACATCTGATTTGAAACAGATTCACCATCTACAAAACAAAGTCTTTATTAACTATGTGTGATTACATCGTAAATTTAGTAATTTAAATCAATAACAATTGGGCTTTGCTTAATTAACATTGCACTTCAAGGGATGTTATAGGGATTGCTTTAGCAATATTTTGCATGCATTTTGATAATTCCTGAGGGAGTGGTACTTCACTGATTTAAGGTTGAATCCATGTTTTTTTGCAGGATCATGAGCATCGACAAACAGATAACCTTACATAGTTGACAACCTGTAACGACCCAAAAATTCAACACACATGACAACACAGTAAAAGACAGGATAATTTTTTTTTTTGACTTGCTTCGACACATAACATGACGCAACATGTCGTCACCAAGGATACAACCAACTCTGTGAACCACTTGTTACGGGGAGGACCACAAGGTCAGCATGGAAACGTTCACACCTATCAACGACAATATACTTTTTTTTTTTTTTGACAGAATAACATAGAAGCCTAACCATAAGACACTCTCACAGCTAGGGCAAGCCACAGTAAGAAATGATTGGAAGTTATTTATTTTGATAAGACACCCTTTAACTCATGACTTAAGTTTTCAGAAGGATTCAATATATGATTCGCACAAATTCATCTTACCAACTGAGTTATGTTCTTATACACTGTAGAGTAGTTCACTTTAAGTCTTCTCCTTTATAACAATTATTTGTTTTATATATTTATTTGATAAAGATGGTAATTTAATTCCACAGGGCCACCTATTCACACTTACGTTACTAGAACTCGTTCATGCCCTTATGACAACATCGGTTCACGTTCAACAAACTTAAGAGAAAATTACAAGGTACCCTGGATAAAGTTAAAGGAAGAAGGTCAAATGAGTTCACCCTTAAGACGTCATTAGTTCTTACTGAGGTTTAATTGAAGCTTGAGGTTTTATACGTAATTATTAGCGCTCTTACTTAGGCTTCACCGAAAGAGCTTATCAAGAGGAAGCTACTTACTTTTAAATAGGCTGAGAGATAAATTGAGTGGTTTCACAATTTTCTTCTCTTACTTGTTAAATCATATTAGAAACTAACCATTGTTTTCCTTTAAGCTTGTTTTAAGCGTTCACCAAAAGAGTAGTGTTTACTAGTTCAATAAAGGATAACACGTTATATAAAATCACTTTGCAAGGATAGTCTCACTCTTTATTACTTAAGGTATTATTTGTTTTCAAGTGGATCTCCTCTACAACATATTTATTTGAATAAAACTTTTAGGTAACTTCCGTAAGGAAAAGCCACCCCATTAAAACTTACATATAACCCATCAATAGAAAGTCTTAGAAAGATTTAAATTAACACTTAATTCTCAAGATCAAAGTTTTACAATGCTTATGCCAGTGAAGAGATTGAATATTATTTCTCACTAAGAAGAGTTACCAGCCAAATTACAAAAAAGGACAAAACTACTACTTCACGTAATTCTCCGAACAATTCCAGGCAAGAGGTCATATAAACTCTCTTTACAAGCAATGTTACACAATTTACAACACATTGGACATTTTTACAAGGAACTTCATAAATTGTACAGATGAAACCTTTACACTCTTTTCTTCTAGTCTACTCGCATAATCCATCTGCACAAATATTAACTAGAGTCAGTTCGCTAGAACTGAGCATGTTAAGACTACCCATTGCAACAGTAAGCTAACATTTTATAATATCATGAAAGTAAAATTCTAAACTCAAGAATGGATCAAATCACAAACCACTAATCAATATGTTTCACAAGATGAAGAGATTTATACCAGCCAACAAGGAGGAATCCCAATATTCAAGTGAGAGAGATATTCCAAAGACAATCAAGGTGAGACCTTATTGGTGAAGACAACAAGGCTGAGAGTATTGAGATTTCAGTCATGTAATCCTATGGATTACGTGATTGAAATCTAACACCCAAACATCATTCTATTATTATTAACCAAAAGGATAAAGATCAGTCAAATGACTTAACATATTCAAAATTGCTTGGTAACAAGACTGCATTAACACACATCCTTGTTTTAGGAAGAATATAGGCCCCAACCATATATGAACACAAATCAGTCAAAGATTAAAGTTAACTTCACTCGACTGAATAAACCAACATACATATAATACTCACAACACAATAACTGAATCTGAAGATTCAAAATACCAAGTAATTCTCACCGAACCTAATTATTTTTCTTCAAGAAGTTAAATAAATTAGATTCTATCCAACTAAATTACATTCAACAACTATAGTTGGATTACACAAGCAAGGATCAAGAAGAAGTCTTTTCACCAAAGGTTGTTATTATCTTACATCACATAAACAGTAATAAACCCGTAATCCACCACTCGTATGATCATTGTAAGAGTTAAGGACTTAGCTCACTAAAATATGTAACTGAGTCGATTCCTACCTTTTCCATTTTCATACAAGTCTAACCCAATTCGAAGAAAGGTAACCATTCTATTTTCATACATGCCTCAGTCAACACTTACTCAGAAAGTCCCTACCTGAATTATTGAAGGTTTGCTAAGCTACAAAATGGATTTAATAGAAACCCATTTCATTCGATACTTGAATTTAAACAAGCAAGGGATAGTCTGTTGAAAATATAAGTGAATCGACACAAGATCCTCTACCGTGACCCAACTCGAGTCACCAATCACAAGGTTAACAGTCAGCGAAGGAGGAATACAAAGCAAAATACTCTTCCTACGAACTATGCCTTCTCTTCCGTCTCTAAAACAACATATGAATAGTTTGGGCATACCCATCTATTTCACGACAGTCTACTCGACCTATCCTCATAGTCACTCCAAAGAAAACATCTGCTACTATAGAGTTCGATTAAACTCTTTTATCTTATGATACAGTGACTCACGTCACAGGATCTGTATTGAGCAGTCAATATTTCACTCACGTAGGCCTCTAAGAAAACATCATGCTCACTATGCGAGGTCTACACACAGATTCAGCCCAAGAAAAGCTTTTACCAAGACAAAAACAAACATTTAGCCTAAAACTGGCCATGAGTCGACAAATCTACAAATATCCACTAATGTTATTCATGGCTCAAGTTTATATCTGCTACTGCTGGTTTAGAAATCGAACTCAACGGCCATTGTTCACTATTGTCTCTAAATGTCACCCGAATTTTAAGAATTAAGCAGGAAAGCACCCAAGTTAAAGATCTAACACCCACGGTATAAAACTTCAACCATTATTTTGCTATCACATAGCAGTTACTCTTTTATTTCGAAAAGAAAAAAAATGAGGCAGAAAGGAATGTATACATGCTATCACAGTTGCTATCAGGGTATGAAAAACAAACAACTCCCAACAGTCCTTCCTTTCCTTCAATCTGGGTCGATTCACAAGGAAAAAGTAGAAGCCCATTCTAAATGCCATAACAGATAAAAAAAAAAATAGAAGGACATTCAATTCATGACATAATAAAAGGGTAGCAGAAGATTGCAAGGGCAGGTTTAACATGCCTGGTTTAAAATGCCATCTCCATATGCATCTGATTGTTTCAATGCAGCTGCTTGCCCTTAACCCAAAGTGCTCTGCGAGCTCGTGCTAGCGCCACATTCACGCGGTGAAAAACAGCTACAAAGCCAACCCCATGATTTGAAGCTCGGACACAAGACATAATGATTACATCACGCTCCTGGCTCTGAAAGGCATCTACCGTAATGATAAATAAACCTTTTCCTTCATCAGATTGGGGACAGCATCAAACTCTCGGTGCAAACATTACAGCTGTAGCTTGTAAGGTGTGATAATTCCAACAGAAAACTTTATGCCTGCCAACTTGGTGACTCGTTGAAGAAGCTCATATAATTGCAAAGAAAATTGTGCTTCATGAATATTCTGATATGAAACAGATCCGCCTCTATGAGGTTCTCTTCCATGAGTTACATCGTAAGAACAAGTAAGATCTCAATAGAGAATCTTAGTAAATAAATTTCATCAGGTCTTTTGGTAACACTCTCACTGTCACATAATCGATTTTGATACAAAAAAAAATACTTGAAGAAGGAGAATCCCGAATTTGAGGATGCAGTCGATACTAAACAGATAACATCATAGTTGGACAACCTGCTTGTTGGAGGCGCTCAAAAGGGCTTCTTCCTCACTGTAGCGTGGCTGCAGCTTGGCTGAAAAACTGTGGCAGGTCACTGCTATGGATCCCCAACAAGAACACACCTCACAGCGCCCCAGGAAGGAGGTAATACGTCTACTTCACCAGCTGTGGCTTCAAATCCAACCGCCATACACTTAACGCAGCACGGCCGTGCATGGCGAAGGTTCCCTTCGTTTCAGTTGTTGAAGGTTCAGACTCCATTCTAAACACGACCCGTCAGCTGGACAAAAAAAAACGTTGTTAACACAGTCTATGCGGCCATGGCAAGGAAAGGAACAACAAAAGAAGAGCTCCCAAACACCTGCAACACCATTGGACTGGGGTTCTCACGCCACTCATACCAAATCCCAACGACAACACTCCTCCCTGCTCACGCAACCAGAACAGGTCAAAGAAAGCAGTTAGCACATGGCGCAAGAAATTTGCAAATCAAAGGAATTAAAGAAGGTGGGGTGGCTGGCAGAGGTAAGGCTAGTGGGGGATGGCCACGCACCAGGTCTAGATGGCAGGAAGGGGGGGGGTGAGGGGCAGTAGGGCCTTAGGCACAAGCAGATAAAATTTGATTTTAAAACAGTCCCCTCCAACCTGCGCCACTCACCAATATTTTGCTTCTTAATGCATCATGGACCAAGCACATGGCCATTAAACAACTATTTCACAAGGGCGAGTCAACATCCACCACGCAAACAACTAACTCGTACACCATGATTATCATTTAGACCAATGCCGATTGGGTGCATGCCACACAAAAATTGCATAATGCGAACTGAAGCCACACACTCGAATCTAAGGATTCGATTTACTAGTGTATAAATACATATATCGTTCTACACCCATGTCTTCTAGGTATTTTATTTTTAAAATATAATCCCATGTAAATGAAATACGTAACAACAGATACTTAAAAAGGAGTGTATATAATCCAAATTTACCAGAGTCACCAGAACATCTCCAACAATAACTCAGTAACAAGTTTATTCATTGGGCTAAAGCAAGTCGAAAAACATCAGTCTTTTAATTCTCTGCAACTAACAGTGGGTTCTATCCCAACTCAAAACAAAAACCGAACCCCAAGCAATAATAAACCAAACATCCGAACTCATCAACCCTTGTCGATGGGTTAAAGTCCTTGGCTCGACAACGAATAGGAGCAGGATGGAAATGGCTTCAAGGAAAGTTATTAGCCCAATCAACCTTTGAAAAGGGGTTTACCAGCAACCTAGGAAAACTATAAAAATATTAATAATGTCGACAGTCCAGATCGACACTAATAATAGACGACAAAGATCGACTATTCATTACAATCCCCCTCTTTGAAAAAAAACAAATATAAGAATCTCTTTTTAAAAGGAACATACCCTAAAATACTAACCTGCCATACAAGCCGTCTACCAGGCTTCGAACACGCAAATTCCATTAAATATGGAAAAAGTAACGGTCGTCGCGGAGGCCAGCACAGGAAGCGTCAACAACGACACGAAGGAATTACGCACAGTTGTTTGACGCCCAACAAGGGAAGGGTCACTATGCCAAGAAACTGGGTAACTGCCAAATGGGGCATTACAGAAATAGATATTCTTACCTCATGACCATAAACAAGCTTGTACGGTGAGTTTCCAACTTATCTTTTAGTATTCACTCTATCAGCCCAAAGTGTTGAATTCAACATGGTATGCCATGTTATCTAATTGTCTTTAAGTTTTCTTCTAATGATATCTGAGACATAGTTTTTGTTAGTGCTTTAAACTAACCCATTACCTTGTGGGTAATAGTTGGACGAAGTACTTAGAATAAATTTCATGTTTAACAACCCAATTTGTTACCTTTACACTAAGAAAATCTAACTACATTATAAGAAATGATAGTGGATGGAATCACAAAATTTAAAAACTAATACCTTTATAGAATGATCAAGATTAAAGTTCTCATTGGCTTCTTTCAAGACCACTAATTTAGTCTAGCGAGTGAGAATAATATATGGAAGTCAAGATCCACTTGTGTCTTTGTGATGAATGAGGATTTATCATGCAAATAAAGTCAAGAACCAACTCCATGAATGTATGATTCACTGAAATACGCTGCAAAGGAAGAAAAACTAATCGTTCTTTTCCAAAAAAATGCACATTTTTTACACTTCTTTATCCATTCAAAACAATCCTTTAATATGTTGGGCCAATATTAACAAGCTTTCATGATCTTAAGAGCTGTAGTACGTGATGAGAAGTGACCTCCTATAAGATCCTTCATGAAATTATAGATAGTAATTGTTGCACTTCTATCATAATCAATACAACGTAACAAAACATTCCATTGATGTACTTTCTTGAACAACACACCATCAATGAAAACATAAGATATGGCTTGTAATCTAAAATACCTTTGTTTGTTCTTGTCCATAACTTCTGGATAAGGGCCATGCTACAAGTAATTGATATAATCACTCATCCAAATTTGATCCTGAAAACTAGGATTAAGCTTCTCGTTGATTGCATTTTTGGGTCTTGTACTAAAATTTTAGGTTGCTAGTATGCAACTACAACATGCTATAATGAATCTGCAGCCTCCTATTTTTCCATATTAGAAATCAAATGTTCACATAATCCTTTTCCTCGGATTATTTTTACAACAGGAATATCAACATCGTACTCCATAACTTTTGTAATCCAACCTGCTCGCTTCTCATTCAGTTCCTTATTCAATAGGAACTCTTTAACACTTGGGTGAGAAACTAGAACATGAATCTTGTTATTTGAAAGTATGTACTTGAAGTTCTTCAATCCTCTAACTACAACAAGTACTTATTTTTCAATAAAAGTTCTACCTTGTCTTGTAGTCATGTAAGGATCTTCCCAAAGAAAGCAATGGGTTGTTTTATGTTCTCATCATTAACCTGAGTTAATATGGCTGAAATGGTTTTAGCTCCTGACAAGTGCATACATCGTGAAATCCTTATCAAAATTGGGATTTTCCAAAGTAGGAGCTTGTTAAATAGCTTATTTAATAGCTTCAAATCCTTTTCTTCCTTCGTTGGTCCAAGAGAAACTTCTGTCTTTCTTTAGCATAGTTGTTAATGGTTTGACCAATGATGTAAAATATGGTACAAATCTTCTAACAAAGTTGATTTTTCCAAGAAAACATTTGCTAATATATTCTTATGATGAGGTAGGGACAATCTATGCAAATTGCATCAATTCTTAAAGGATCAATAGCTAAGCCCTACTTATAAACAATATGCCCAAGTAATTTACCTTCATGCACTGAAAAATAGACTTTTTGGGATTCAAAGAGATTCCAAACTGCCTGCAAATCTGAAAAAGTATTCCTTAAATGCATAAGATGATCATAAGAATTATTTGAAAATATAGTAACATCATCTAAATAAACCAATATGCATTTATTCAAGAGGCTGTGAAAATCCATATCCATTACACACTGAAATGTTGCACCAGCATTAGAAAGTCCAAAAGAATTCTTTTATAAGTGTAAGTCCCCCACTTTACGATGAAGGTTGTTTTGTATCTATCTTCTTCATGTACAAGAATCTGATTATATCCACTATAACCATCTAACAAGGACAACCTATCTAAACTTGAAATTGTTCTTAAAATCTGATCCATATTGGGCATCAGATAATGATCCTTCAATGAAGTTTTATTAAGATATCTAAAATCCACACATAACTTGATTTCACCATTCTTTTTCCAAACAAGCACAAGATTAACAACCCAACTTGAATGCTTCACTCGAAAGATAATACATGATTCAATTAGCTTTGACAACTTTTCCTCATTAATGGTTCAATCTTGGGATTAATAGGCCTTTGTTTTTGCCTTACAGGTTTTGATTTTGGCTATAATTGAATGGTATGTTGAGCCAAAATATGATAAAAAACTCTTAGATTTGGTATTTCCAAGAAAAAACATCTTTAAATTCTTTGCATAAATTGATAAAATATTTTTTTTCAGCTAAGGACCATACCTTTCCAATCATTAAATTTTTACCTTCAGTAAATCAAATCTCTTCGTAATTATTAGCATGTGTTGAGAAATTTCCTGTCTTTTCTGAGATGATCATTGAAACTAAAAATTTCCTCTAAAGTGACAAGTCCTTGAGGAAATTTATTTGTCTTTAGCTGTACAATCTGGTCTTCATATTGGTGCTGTAATTTCTCTTGATTAACTGCAGAAAATTTGACTTCTTGCTGCAGAAATATGCAGATTTGTTTGTCATCTTCAAAAACTTACCAATTTTCTTCATTATCAAGCACTAAAGGTCTGATAATCATACTTTATATGTGGTTGTATTTTTTTATTTTCAATCTGTTCTAGCACTTCAAAGCTAGCTCCAACTGTTGCAAGTCTATCTGCATGTTTATTTTCAGCTCTTGGGACTAATTGAATGTTAAAAACTTGAAAATCATCCATCAAATCTGAAAATCTATGCTTGTAAGATTTCAACAATGAATTCTTACAAACATTATAGTTCTTAACTTTATTTATAACTAATTCAGAATCACCATACACTTGTAACATGTTGATTCCTCTCTTTCTAGCCCATTGTAGGCCATGAATCAATGCTTCATATTTAGCTACATTACAAGTACATGAAAATTGTAGACTTAGAGCTGAAAAATACCTCTGATTTGAAGGGGAAGTCAACATCATACCTGCACCTTGTCCTTTCTTGTTCTTAGCATGATCAAAATGAAGTTGTAATATGCCTTCATCAGTATTTTCTGCTTCAGACACCAAAGAAATAGGTGTTTCTTCGTCACAAAGATAATAAACACCGAATAATCCTTCTTCTACTTCCTTTGTAAGGATCATAAGCATGTTCTTCTTGAATTTTTTCATCCATAAACAAGTTAGAGACACCATCTAATGTAGAAATCTGTGTTGTAACATCAAAATCAGTCTGATCTATAGTTGTATAATTTGTTGCAACATTTGCAACATGAGGTTCAATGTGAAATCTAGCTAGAGGTTCTGAATTTACTGTAACTTTAGTTCCATACCTCGTAGTGAAGAACAAAAATGACCAATCCAAAGAAATATAACCACCTATTTTTACTATAAAATATCTTGATAAGTAAAGAGAAAAATAGGGAGGTAGATCTACAACAGTTACATCTTGTAAAATTGAAAGATTGGGACAACCATGTAACGTTACCTACAGATTATTGATGATACCAACTATGTTTTGTTGTTGTCCCATCAAGCTGCAATACAATCTTTTCTGTTGCTTCATATTGTAAGCCAATTTTTTTGGCAATTGCTTTAGGCATAAATGTGTTTCTTACACCACTGTCAACCATACAATTGTGAACTAAATGATCACCAATAATAAGAGAAAGATAAAAAGGAGGTGGATTTATTATGTCATGAGAATTCAACACTTTCTGTACCATCCATTTAACATCTTTCATATGATCTTACTCAACTATATGGAGAACCATATCATATTTATGAACTTATTTTTCTGTTGGTTTTGCATAAATTTGTAACTTAGCAAGCTCATGAGAAAATAAATCTTTCTATCGTGGAATACTCAAAGCATCCCATAATGAAATACTGTTATGGTGTTTTTTCATAACCTCAAATAAATTAAATGAAGCTGCAAATAGTTTTAGAATAATCTGATTGAGACAAAAATGATTATTATGCTTCTGAATATCTTTAGAAACTATGAGGTATAAAAAAGCTATCTAGGATCATAACATGTGACTATTTTTAAAGTGTGGGACTATTTAGGGAAAGATCTCCAAATGCACTTGGACTTCCTATTCCTCTATTTTGATGCAGTAACTAAGAATGTACAGTAGGATCCTTTTTTTAGTCTAACTTGCTAAGCAAACAAGGTCCTAAGAATATTACAAGTTAAAGCTTTTCTAATAGAGGTGATGCACCAAAGGAATTATGAACCTTCTTTGTAATAAACACAAACCATTACAAATCCTCTAATACTCCAAAATATAACCAAGTTCTATTCCTAGATGAAGTTTTCTAACACAAGAGGGCGAATCATCCATTGCTTACCCACTCTCCATTTGAGGCATGAATAATGTTTCAAATTGTAGTTGGTCAAACAAGGCTTAGGAGGTTCAAAAAGTTCATTTGGACAAGATAACAACTTGAATGAGGTTGATTCATCAAGGTAAAAACCACTCTTTTGAGGCCATATTAACTAGTACAAGAGACATTAATTCAAGTTCTTGGTTCAGCTTGTATTGATCAACTTGATCTTTGTTAGTAAGGAACCCATGCCTATAATTCTATTTTGTTGGGCACATAAGGAATCCCATACTTAATTCTATTGATATGTGTTAGGATACACCCTCTGCTAGGCTGAGAATGAATTGTCTTCTTTAATGTTATTATTTCATTCCCCTAAGTATGTAATTTGTCTAGAGGAGACTGTATTATATATATCATTTTGAGTGTAAATCTAAGCTCCTAGTCAAAATTTATGGCCATATGAAGGTAGGGGGGCTCATTCTGCAAAAAATGCCAAATCTGTTGATCTTCCTTTTTCAGAGTACGAAATGCATGCAATTATTCTACAAAATTTCCACAATTTTAGACATAATTGGTTTCGGAATAATTATGGCATCTCTATGATAATCTAGTTATTGATTTTTAATTATTGTGGATTTTCTATAGTAAATTTATACTGTTAATAATTTGTAGAAAACTCACATCTTCAAACCTTCATTATAGAAATTCCACATTTAAAACAAAATATAGATTTTATTATCAATATTAACCACCACACCAATACTTTGCACTGACATATTTTATAAAGATTGATATTAAATTATAATATTTTGGAAATGCCACATTAAATATTTAAATTTTTTATATTATATATTAAGAATACTCGTAATATATAAATGTAAATACTCAACAAGTGTGAAATTTCAAACATTTTTCCATTTTTTACATATTGTGGATGTTCCACAATGTAACATAAATGACTTAACATAAATTGTAGTTAAAACTAACGTCATAGAAAATTCCACATATTTCAAATTTTTAGAATTATTATATACATATTCATCTTATATAAATATTTAAGATAAACAATATATCATAAAAATAGAATAGTTTTCAAACTTCATATTCAAAATTCATATCAGACTTTTAGAATATTTTAAGAAGACATTTTGAAACTTTTTAATTAAAATGTACATTATCTATGAATTTTCAATAATTTTAATATTTTTTCAAATCACTTTACAATTCAAGTTGCAAATAATATTTCCGGTACATGCCACATTCACAGTTTGGCAAATTGAAAATGTAATCAATATTCCTAATTCAATCTTAATTTATTACTCTGACTTTATGCCACTATCTAACCTTCTGAGCCATGTAACCATTTATGTCTTTCAACCGTACATGATAAATGATTATGTAGGTTAATCGAGTGACCAAATTGATCGAAAAATCACCACTTGTCATCCAATTTATCCTAGGGAAAAAATTTGCATAAACATTTAACCTTTAATCAATGTTTGACACCATGTAAATTTAGAAATCTCATTAATAAAATTATTTCTGAAATTGAATTCATACTTTTTATGATTAGGGTCACTGCATGTTTGACCATTTGTTCAAATCATTATAAGAAATCTAGGATTTAACCAGGAGTGCCTTAAGGGCATCTGGGGAATTACTTATTTATCATAGCTATTTAGAAAAGATGGAACATCTTCAAATTATTCAACCTGAGCCTTTTTCAAAACCTAATTGAATACAACAATAAAATGACCATTCCAAAACTTTCATATATTCTTTTTGCAACGAACTTTTTGACAATAAATGATTTGAATCACCCTCTCATACGTGTTTTAAAATTTCTAGTTTTATTAGAGGCTCGAATTGTTTTGGACACATTTCATATTGAAGGTTACATTCAAGGTGAAAAACCACTTTCTGATAGCCATGATGGACTGTTCAATTTATCAAACCTGAGGAAAGAGCCTCATCCATTTCTCTTTTGATTTGACCTAAGTCTCATATAATCTAGCATTTTGATTAGTATGGGTTAGTAATGTACTGTTCAGTGGATTCTGGCCAAGAATCTCTCATTGTTTGATATTCGATGTTTTATTTAGATTATACTCTCATAATTTTGCAAGAATTATCATATATCAGTCTTATGCTGAATGCATAACAAAAAGCCATCTTTGATGTAAAACCCTGTGGAACGTAGGTCTACATTTCTCTAATGTGGAATAAACATCCTTAGGGCTCAATTTTTGTAGACTTGAATACAACAGTTAATGTTTTCTGAAGTAGATGCCAGATTTCATACGCACTGAAGTGCAAGAGTTTACCAAAGATGAACTTGACATAAGATGTCAAATGATAACTTGTTTGAATTCTGGTAGTTGAAAGAAATTTTCCAATTGAATCAGGGGAAAAGTAATGTTTCTAGAGTCCATGCATGACATATTTATTCTAACTTCAATGCATCCTCAGAAGATCACATTGCAAAAAATCTTTTCTATGTATATTTTGAATCCATTCAAGATTGCATTATTCAAACCAAGAAAAATCTTCGAGAATGGCTGAATGTCCATGGTTTTTAGGTATGATGGCATGTTCCCCACAAAATATTTCTAATAAACCGGCCGACTCTGATTGTATTTTTGTCAAGAGCTCGAAACAGTCTGAGATGCGCAATAGGTTTAGACAGAATTGTTCAGATACGCCGAACTTGTGAGAATTCATTTTTTAGCCCGAAACTTCAGATTACGCCATATGAAAAAGTGTTCACGCGAATAGGCCGATTCAGCTCCATTAATGGAGAAATATTTAAGCATTGTCTTAGGATCTTTGTAATGGGACAACTGAACATTAATATTTTTTCGCAAGGCTATTATGCATCAAGATAGCCGACACATGTAAATTTTTATATTTCACCCTCATTGCGTTTCAATGTTCCTCAACTCCTATAATTTTTAAGGAGACAAAGAATATTTTTCAAGCACAAATGTTGTCTTGGTATTATTTTTTACAGACAGTTCTTTAGTAGATACAAATTTAATAAATTACATTATTTTGGGACCCACAACCGATGCTGGCAGAATGTCAGAGGAATGAATATTGTCAACTTTAATTGGAACTTCCAAAGAAAGCGCTCTAAAGACTTTTGGTCACCATCTATCAAAGATCCGATTATTCTCATTAAAATTGCTTCTTTATCATATACGGGCACTTACGTACATATGGGTATGCAAAAACGACAGCTGTATTGATATATTTTGGTGGTAACCCGTAGATATTTTAAGAAATTTTTGTTTTAAGTTTTTTTCGGCTCCATCTTAGTTAATGTAATAATTCGCAATTTCAACGCAAAAATATGACAGAAAATTAACTGCTCATTAAAGAAAGGTTCCTTGCAATAGCTGTCTACAATTCCAGAAGCAAGCCATTTACTTATTTAAAATTTCTAATGAAATTTTGTGTTGGTGAATCACAACAATTTTAAATACCACGTTGAGAAAACTTTGGCGATTCATTATTAAGGCAATTAAATAGTCAAATCTAAATTAATTTCAATTTGAGCACAAATTGATTTAATATTTGAATAAGGAAAGTGGCCGGGTTGCAAAATTGAGTTTTTAGTACATAGCTAGGGAGTGTTGCAATAATAGGCTTAATAGCCTTCTTTTGGGATCTGCTGCAACATGACAAGGGAATCACAATTATTTAGCATTAATTTCTAGATAGTTTTCACAATATTTGTCAATTTGCTCTTGGGATGAGTAGACTTCAAAATTTTACTAGATTGTCACAACTTTATTTAGATCATATAATTGTAAATGGAGTAAACAATTTCTTTATATAATTATTTGAAAAATATAAAAATGGAAATTATTTTGTAAATAATGTATATTTCTATTTAATAAATAAAATTCTGCCATTATTTGTATTAATGTTTCAAATGTTTAAAATCCCTACATATAAAATTATTTCAAACAATGTGAAATTGATTATTAATAGATAACTTTTCTACATTTTTTAAAAAGATAATTTCACAATTAATTATTGTGGCAATCAAATTGTAGCTTCCACCTACAAGTTTTATGTGGTAAGGACAATTGTAGAAAAATAATGTTGAAATTCCCACAAATCATAACATTGATGAGAGATTAGAAAATTGTAAATTGTATAATTTCTACAAAAATTAGAATCTATAGAAAAACTGTCATACATTTTGGTGAAAATTGTGAGAATGCTAACAAAAAAAAAAATTGTAGAAATACTTACAAACATCACAAAATGTGGACAATGTACAATTTAATAAATGTAGGTTAGCTATAAATTTTATGAATTGTGGACTATCCACTGGTCCCTAATGGAAATTGTGGAAAAAGCTATCAATAATATATTCAAAATGTGGATTATGCTACATTTCCAATGCCACAATTTTAATTTTTGAAATCTACCAATATAACCACAAAAATATCGTTGATAGTACCCATGTGGTATCCAGATCACACCGTGATGTTCAAGTATATAAGCTTGTATAAACATAAGGGTGCTGTGATTCGGTGATAACAGTAGTTCCTCCCATGGGCTGTATCATGGTTGCACTATCACTTTTTAAGGAACTAAGATAATATAGAAATGCATGGGCAGATTGTGGTTTAAAAATGGCTAGAATTCTTTCCCATGTTCTTGCAAATTTGATGTTAAAACTAGCCATAAATTCATGAGCAGATCTCTTCATTGTGGAAAACTATTGTATGAGAGATATATGATTAGAATTATCTTGAAATTATTTATGTAATTGATCTCCCAATTCATCCCAAGTTGTTATAGTCCCTACTGATAAGGTTATATACCATTGCAAGACTTATCCTTTAAATAATGTAGCTAAGAGTCTTATAGCTACATCCTCATGAGAAATGTTATGGACATAACAAAGGGCTGCAATGTATTTAATATGCTCAGTGTAGGTAACATGATTTTAACCAGTAAATGATGGTAAACACTTTATGGAAGCAATATGTTTGTCATGATAAACAAGAATTATTAAGGGGTTTCCATTATTAAAGAGTACAAAATTTATGGATTGTTGCGGTGGTTGTTGACGAGCCATTGTAATCACTGGGATCTGAACAACAAGATTGATACATGGTGAAGCAAGGGGAAAGGGTTATCAAAACTGATCCTTTTATAGGGTAAGGTAATACTAACTCTTCTTCTTCTTGTTGAATTTAAAGGAAAAGAAAAAAATTATGAGGAATTCATCTTACTATTGATCTCGTAGTCACCTTAGGCATGGAGCATGCTGAAAAAATTGTTTGAAATAAGCCTTATGGAGTTTCCAAATAATTTTATTTTGATTTTCAATGCATGTCCACAACGTTTTCCTTCCATAAGTGATGTTTCTTTGCTGCAAATATGATGTAATTTTGCTACAAAACTGATTCTTAGTTCCATCGAGCGTGCCAAAAACTGTTATCTTTTAGAAATGCACCCTAATTAATCGATAACAACAGGTGTTCTAAGATTTTTTTTTCCCTCACTTCTACAAATATAATGGAAACAACTCAGTGTGGTGTGTATTCATTATGTTGAGGTGATTCTTCGGGATTACAAGGGCAGTTCCTTATTGATGTATCCTAAACTAATTTTTTTGGGTTTGAAGGGTAAATAGATGGTTGCAACTAAAATTTAAATGTGGTGATACACAAAAATTTGAATAAGAAACATGCGCAATATACTGAGAATAGATAAATGAAGCACGATCTAATGGGTTTCAGCTTGGTCTTAAGGTAAAAACTTATATGTTGAGGGATAAATCATAACAACACTGTAACTAACATGCATAGTAAGACTATGCAGAAACACCAAATTTGCAGTAAGGTAAGCTAATTAATTTAGCGAATTAACATTAAAAAGAGTTAATAAAATATACCCACCAATACAAATGATTTAAAATGAAATAATTGGTTCTCATTCAAGGGAAAAACTAGCAAAAATTACTGCAGTTCTCAATACAAAAGTCCGTAAAAATTACCCTTGTGCTTTACTATTAGACACAATATATACCAAAATTATTCACCTAACCCCCTAAGAATAGCCTTAGTGCTAACTACACTTGCCCACTATTATTAACCTTCATTGTGAATAAATATAAGGCTAAAATAGATATGTTGTTACAAATAGGCATTAATAGCCTTTAAAATCTCAAAATACATCCACAGTCAAGTGTATTTTGATTTATATAAATATGATACAATGAATAAATTTGGGTGAATAATTTGGATAATTTTATCCCTTCCTTGATGTGTAAGTCTTCATCAAGATGCATTCAATAATTCTATCATGTATCTTTGATGTGACACTTGTTCTCATCATCCACTTGCAATGGTATTTTTTATTCTTCTCTATTCTGTCTTGTTGTGATGACATGGAAAAATACATTTTTTGCAAAAATAATGCTTTTGATCTCCTTGAGTTAGCTAAAATTAATCACTTCCACTTTGGGGACCACCTATGAGCAAATGTGTAAAAATAATATCCTCCTTTGTATGACGTTTCCTTATTAAATTGTAAGGTAAATATGCTTGGTTTGAATTCACTTGTTATGGTCCCTCGACCTTGATTTGGCATAGGCATACATAATAGTGTGAATAATAATCAATTAATTATTCGTCCCTCTCCCATTCATGATCATTAGTCTTCTTTGCTAAATCATTGCACAAATTAAGTGATATTATTTGGCCCCTTTAGGAATTATGAGTTCTTTTGATTACTACATGGTCTCTACTTGGAAATTATTTCCAAATTTTACTTAACATGAATTATATAGTTTCGGACCCCCTTTTATTAACCATGGAATATAATTCGGTCTCCTTTGATTTATCATTGTGGTTTTTATGGTTTTCGATTCTCTAGCATATGATTATTATGTTTTGGACCTTAAGCTAGGGTCATTTCAAACTCTAATTTCAAATGGGACTTGTTCCCCTCCTCGTGATGCTCAAACCCATCATTGGGATGGTCAGTGTAAATTGAATCAACCCTGATTAGGGTTTTACCATTTCTTAACATCTGCACTGTTTACGAACCATGGTTAAGTTCTCAGTAACCAATGGGGTTTGCATTGGAAGGTGGTGGTGGATCTTTGATCATTGATCTCTATACTATTTAATCCTAACTATTGATCTCTTAAATCATGAATGAGTTGGATTACTCAGTGGTTTGGTTGGCGAGATGAAACAATCTAACCCTAATAATTTTGTTCATTCTAACTTACTCTCCCGAGTGACAAATTTGTGGCAATTTTTTTCTTGTGATTGCATTTTTTTGTTTCATGAGCTCAATCTTGGGTTTGGAGGATTTTTACGTGTATTTATATATCTCCATTAGCCATTATCTTTTCCTTGAGCTCTAATGAGATTTTGATGAGGTAACTGCTACTATTTTTAAGATTTTGAGTTTCTTTTGAATTCCTTCACTATGTTTCGAGCTAGCAATGAACATTGTTTTTACCTTTGGCTTGGCCATTCTTTGGGAACTAAAACTACTTTTTTTATTCTTTTTGTCTTCAAAGACTAATACGTCAAAATATTTTTTGTTTTTTTAATTTTATGTGGCATTTTTGTGTTCAAAAATTGTTCTACGTATTTCCCATTTTGTGCTCCATCATTCTGTTTGTCAATGGTTTGAAGATTCGACCAACAATTGGTAATTTCTTGAATCTAGTTTGTAATTTTCGTGCAAAATGTTTAATGCTTTGAATGACCATGTGTGAACAAAGTTTTTTCCATGCTTTTATTCGTATATTTTCTCTTCGTGATTCAGAGAAGGAAAAAAAGACTCTGTTTTTGTTTATAATTTTGTCTTTTGACGATTCTGAAAAAGGGTTTCAACGCATTTCTTTGTAATGCTTTATGAAATTGTTGTGGGTACTTGACATTTGTTTGGCTTGCATACAAACGTTGTTTTGTCTGATATGAAACTGCATCTTGTACAATTATTCGTATTTGCAACACTGTATCCTACTTATTTGTTCATACCCAAAAACATGGTTTGATCATTTTGTCCTTTCATAGAGATCTGAACTGGATATTTGTGTATGGCCAATAATTCGTGCTACGTGCATTGCATTTTCTGGCAAGCTCTGTTTCTAATTTTTCGTGTAAGATTTAAAAATCCTTTTCGATGGCTATAATAATAAAGATGTTCCTCGACCTTTATTTTCATATTATCAACTATGCATTAGTGGGTATTACTATTTCATTGTTTGGTTGATTGTGTTCAAAATTCATCATTGCTCATTGACTATATTCCAGGTACACCTAAAACCGGGTTTGCACTGTTCGTAATTGTTTATCATTTGGACTATTTGTATCTTCATCTTCGTATATAAAATACTATGCTTGTTATGTTTAAGCTTTCTTATTCCACTATTTTCCTATGAAAAAAAGAGTTGAAACTTCTTTGAAGTGGGTATTTGTATACTCAATGTTGGATAAATCTGCACATATTTCTATATTCGGCATTCGAATTTTACAATGGGTACTTGAAAATATTTCATATTCTCTTCTGTCTTTTTGAGCTCTAGTGCAAAATTTTGTGAAAATCATTCACAACTGTGAAGAAAATGGATTTTTATTTCTCTGAATCTAATTTTTTTTGCAAAAATTAATGAATGAATTTCATGTACCTTGTATTCATATGGATGGCATTATTGTTGATCTTTTTCTTTACATCTTTCAAGGGTTTCTAGCTCCGTATCTAACCAAAACTAGGTTTGCATTTTCTTTTTCTTTTCTGCCATTGTTATGTGTCATGAACTTCAAAAAGTTTTATCTTAGCTTAATACCTATACTTGATTCATTCATAGAAATTTGATGATCTAAATGCAGCCGTTTGGAGATGTAAATCTGGTAATTAAAATTTGTTTATCCCTTCATTAGATGAAATCTCTTTTGATTTTGGAATAGCAAATTCCACTAAGTTGTTACCAGAATTAGATCTGCATGATCAAAAGGAAATTCCAAACACTAGATTGCAATAGTAGCAAGAAACACAAATTGAAAACTTTCTGAAACATAAGGAAATGTAAATTTTATCAAGAGACAACACAAAAGAATCTAGAATGACCAAATTTATTAGTAGGGGAATGTTATAAGAACAATATTAGAGCTTGTAAGTGGCTATACATCTGCAACCAACCTAACATGATACAAATTTGATCCAAAAAGGTGTTAAAATGGTTCTTAGGTGGTTTCTCAGAAAATGGGCTTCTTCCCAAATTTTCCCATTAAAATTCTAAGTTTTTCCGACCCTTTACATGACAAATTCATGCAATATATACATTTTCACTCACTCACTCACTCACTTTGCCTCACAAATATTCCCTCCAAAAGTGGAATATAAAAAGCACCTTTGCTTTATAATATTTCTAGAAAATGACATTTAACAAACTCACAAAAAGTTGTCAGTTGTTCTTTCAAAAGGTGAATCATTACAACAGTTTCATCATTCTTCAAAGTGGAAGCATGTTTTTCACTCCCCACGCATGTACACCCCTTTCATTTCATTATTTCATCTTTTCCTTTTCTAATATTTTACTCTACAACTTTGGATCTAGTAATTCTTGTTTTTCACGAATTAGAGTAAAAGTTCATTTGAAATGTGCTTTGGATTCACAAATTGAGCCCCCAATTCCATCAATTCAGAACTTGCTGGCCAAAACGACATGAATTGGCAAAAACATTGATGAAAATTGATGCAAAAAACACATCTTCAAACTTCCTAGAGCTCAAATGACAGTGAAATTGTGAAATGCACAACTACCGTTGATCTGTTCTTATCTTTAACTCTGAGCCCTCCATGTGGTAGATCAAGCAAAAATGGGCCTCGGGGATACTTTTGACCTTTTTATAACTTTTTGAAAATTTGTGAAATTTCTTGATTTCCTCCGCCACTCCACCTTTGTGATTTGGGTCCGACACGTGGCATAATATGACTGGATACGGAGTTGCGGCTCAATTTTACACATTTTGGATCTTTTTAGAAAAACGATTTTTTTTCAATTTTCCTTTGCAACTCCACCCTCCCGCAAGACACGTGTCCTCATATGATTGGTTGAGGGGAAGCACTCTAATTTCAAATTTTAATCTTATTTCACCCAAGGAAATATTTCAACATTTCCTCTGCCAGCCTACTCCTTCGCCATTGACTCCTAAGATTATTTTTGAAATTTTACCTTCATGATCGTGGGTCCATTCAATGATTTTACCCTTTTCATAACTAGAGGCTAAAAATACAACTTGCCTCCGACGGCCCGCCTCCCTAGCTCTGAGCCTGCCATGCATTGTCCTCTGATTAGATGTGTGCCTTAGGGTATTTTCTTCATTTCCACACATTTTTGAATGTTCCCTAAGGCACAAAATGACCCACCCATCCACCTTCACTTTGTCTGTGACACGTGTGCCTCCTCTGGGGCCTGCGGAGCTATGGGGGAAACTTGCACATTTTTCCAAAAACACAATAACGTTAAGTTTTTAGAAATGACCTATCGATCCTTATCAAATTACAAATTGCCACGTATGAAAAAGTATATAAGCTAGAATTTGATGGGAAAAGGATGCCCGTATGACCGTAAAAAGATGCAGAAATTGCCAGCGAACCCCAAAATCAATTTTTTCTTCATGGGTGAAGAATTTTTTGATCAAAAGACAAATGGAAAGTTATTTTTAGAAATTTACGACCATGGAAAGGATTTTTTGAGGGAAAATAAGTAAAATTCAAATGATTTTGAGCTCCAAAGGCTTGGAAAAATGAAAAAATGGCAAAGGCATTTGAAACGCAAAAAATTAGGGCAAAATGCAAAGTTAACTTGGGGATTCCTTCATAATGGTGCAAAATGGAGGAAATTCGAACAACACATACCACTCAAACAGAAAAATTAGTTGTTTTTTTTAAATTCAAAGTATATGAGAATCCCAAAACCGTTCTTCCTCAGAAACAGGGCCAAAACGCCTTTCTCCTTAGCAAAACAGGGATGTTTCAAATCAGGCACCAACATTGGCTCCAGCTTGGGGATGGGCACTCCCAACGAGTGCCACAAGAACTGAAGTAGACCATGTGCCAAAAAACCATTGGGAAAACAGAGTCAGAAGCCAAAACATCTAGAAAACCAATTGATAAACCAAAAAAAAGGACTACCACACACCATGGCAAACCAAAAACTAATGAAAACAACAAAAACAAAGCAGAAACAAAAAATTGTACACTATACAAGTTATATGAAAACTTTAGTTTTGGGGATCAATCCAATAATTGCTTCAAATGTCTGCCATTAATAGGCATCTCAAGTAATTCCCCATTTAGGTCCTTGAGAAAAAAAGTATTCTCACCAATTCTTATGTCATTTGAATATGGGCCCATCCACAAACCATCAAATTTACCATTCTTACCCTTATCTTCATGCCTACTATCCCACAATAGCACAATATCTCCAATACTATAAGATCTTGGGGTTACCTTCTTATCAAACAACTTCTTCATTCTCTCTCTGAATTTGACATGCCTGTGATGGGATGCTCTTCTTGCTTCATCAAGTTCAACAATCTTATTAATCCTTGCTTCATATGAACTGATTTCTTGATCTTCAAGTTCTTGAAAAAACTAAAATGAAGACAACTGCAGATGCAAGGGCAGGAGATCTTGTGTTCCATATACCAATTCAAATGGGCTTTTACCAGTAGCTCTTTTGGTAGTGATCTTATCAACCCAAACAACAAATTTTATTTTCTCACACCACTTCTTCTTGTTCAATTCTAAAGTCCTTTTAATGATTTTCAACAAGTTTTTATTGCTGGACTTAACATGTCCATTTCTTTGTGGATTGTAGTTAGAAGCATGTGTCAACTTTATCCCATACTCTTTGCACATTTCCACTAGAGGTCCAACATTGAAACTCATGGAATTATCAATAATAATCTTGATTGGCACTCCAAATCTACAGATGATATGATTCAATATGAAGTCCATTACAACTTGGTGCGTTTCCTTCCTAGTGGGGATTGCTTCCACCCATTTTGTGAAAAAAATAAGTAGCTACCAAAATCCATTTGTGTCCAACACTTGATGAATCAGATATTTCACCAATAAATTCCTGCCTGCATTGTTTGAAAGGAGCTTCAATTGATACAGGATGCAAAGGAAGGGATCCTAATGCTTTCAATCTTCCAAAGAAACGTTGAAAACTCTCACATCTTCTAATCAACTAAGTTGCATCCTTCAAAAGAGTTGGCCACCAATCAGCCCTCAAAATTTTGTGTGCAGTAACGCTTCTAGAAAAATGTCCTCCACAAACTCTCCCATGGAATTCAGCAATTATTTTGGGAGCTTCATCTTCAGTCACACATCTCAAGAGGATTCCTTTAGGGTTCTTCCAAGCCAACCCAAAGTTTGTAATGATATATTTTTGAGAAGCCAACTTGAGAGCTCTTTTCTTATTTTTATTCAAATGTCCAAGGTAGCATAGGTGTCTGAGATAATAGATTACATGGTTGTACCACTCAGAATTCAACAATTTTTCAAGAACATCTGCCCTCTCTTCTTCTACTTCATTTACTTCAGCATTATGCAAATTGCTTTCAGCCATGAGCTTGGAAAGATCCAAACTTCTTACTATCTTTGTGGTCTAAATGTCCATATCATACTCCTGCAATTTGTTAACCCACCTACATCTTTTGCTTGAAATCTCCATCTTTGATAAGACATCTTTTACCATTGTGTGAGGAACATAAGCAACAACTTTGGAAGTCAAAATATAAGGTCTGAAAAGCTTAGTTTCTTACACCAATGCAAAGGCCTACTTCTCCATGATTGTGTATTTTAACTCAGTAGCTTGCAATTCCTTACTAAAGAAGGAAATAGGCCTCTCAACTCCATCATCATAATTTTGCAACAAAACAGATGCAATGGTGTGCTCAGAAGTAAAGGAGAAAATTTGGAAAGGCTTATTGTAATTTGGGACTACTAAAACAGGAGCATGCTTCAATGTTTTCTTGATTCCATCAAAATATTTAAGGGCAGCCACTTCCCACCTGATATTCTGGTCCTTCTTCAACATGGAAGTGATGGGGAGAGTCAACTCAACAAAATTTGACACAAACCTTCTAACAAAATTGATTTGACCGAAGAAGGATTGGATTCCTTTCTTAGTCTTTGGAACCGGGATCTTGCCGATGGCTTCTATCTTTTGACACAATGTGACCAAGTAGTTTTGTTCTTTACACTCCAAAATGGAAGTTATTTGGAATGAGTGAAATAGCATAATCTCTACATCTAATCAGCATTCTTTCCAAATGCTCCAAGTGGTCAATTCTTTTGCTAGAAAAAAAAGTAATATCATCTTGATAAACATCAATAAAATAATTGATATAATTAGCAAAAGAAACATCCATGGCCCTTTAAAAAGTATCTCCAACATTTATTAAACCAAAGGGAATTCTGACAAAAACATATGTTCCCCACAGAGTAGTATAGGCAGTTTTAATCCTCTCTGATTCTTTGACAACAACTTGGTTATAACCGGAAAACCCATCCAAAGTAGAAAGCATCTCAAAACCAGTCACTAATTTCAACATGTTCTCCATGTTTGGTAAAGGATAGCTATCCTTTATTGATGCTCTATTTAGATTTATAAAATCCACACAAAGTCTGATATCTCCATTCTTCTTTGTAACCAACACCAAGTTTACAACCCAAGAAGAATACCTTGTGGGCTGAATGATTCCTCCATCCTTCAACTTTTTCAATTCCTCTTGCATTTTGACAGAAAGGAGTGGGTTAATTGGCCTTTTCTTCTATCTGAATGGTTTGGTATCTTTCTCAAGAGGGATCTCATGTTGGAATAAGTCTTCTCTATATGCTTTCAACTCGGAATAGGATGAAGCTAAACAGTCTTGATATTGTTTCAACAATTGGAGGTAAGCCACTCCCTAACCAAATATTCCTTGGTTTTTCCTTTGTTCCCATGTAATCCTCTTCAACATCTCTAGATGCAAACATGTTTCTATTGATTACACAATCAACATTGTTAAACTTTGACTCAAGAGCAACCAGCCCTCTAAGGACAGTATTAGTCTTCAATTGAATGATATCCTTGCCAAAAAAGGTTTCTTTTCCATCAACATTACACACCAATGGTTCCAAATAAATATGTTGATCCACAAACTCACCTTAGTTCTGCAAAAACCTCTGAACTTAATAATCATCATCAAACACTTGCCAATGCTTGATGTTATCTGGGACTGTAGGCCTAGTGAGTATCTCAACATCATATTCACAATATGGAGAAATGGTACAATTGTCAAATCTAGACCCCACTACTGCCATCTTATCAACAATCATATTTAAACTTCTGTCATGATGAAGAATGTTGAATGAATCAAACATCTAGATCAGATACCAAACTCCATGTTTTTATTGTTTCATCCGTTGATTTTTTGTTGCATACAATTTTCTAATTTGTTTGACAACCAACTTAGAATCTCCCTTCAGAAAAACATCTTTTACGACATACTTCCAAGCAATCCTCAACCCTAAAAGTAGTGCCTCATACTCACCTATGTTATTAGTGCATTCAAAGTTAAGTTTGAAGGAGAAAATAAATTCATCATTACTTGGAGAGATTAAAGCAACACCGACACCATTTCCAAATTTGGTGCAAGCTCCTTCAAGTAGCAAGGTCCATGGTGAGCCTACCTCTTCAAGACACTTAGATTGATCCATCTTGTGCTCCTTACAATCAGCAAACCCAATAAAATTATCAACATCAACATCAACAAATAATACTTCATAAGAAGCATTGTTTGGATCCTCAATTAGATGCAACATCTTCTTCTCTCCATATAATTTTACAAGGCTTCCTTCAACGGTAATGGTGGCAAAAGGCATATCCATTTATACACCCCCTCTAACACTTGCAGCCCACTTTCTTGATAATAACATACCCCATTTGGTAGGGCAATCAACAATTACAACATCGAATTTCAAATTGTTACCCAGATAGGTTGCAAGTTGCACCAGCAAACCTTTGGCACACCCAACAACTGGCACATCCCTTGAATCAATGGTAGTACACTTGCCATATGTTGTTGTTACTTTGATATCTAACTCATTCATGACTTCCAAAGGCATGACATTGAATGACTCTCCGAAGTCAAACATACAATTGTGTAGCAAGCAGTTCTTGATAATGAATGTTGTGAAGAAAGGGTCAACACTAAGCTAAGATTCAACCAAGGATGTTCCCAAATAAACCTTTGGTGGTTCACCAAATTCTTTCTTTGCTTATGTCTTTCCTACTTCTGCAATAGCAATTGGAGCTTCAACAACACTCACATTTCTCTTCACGGAAGCCTTCTCCTCTTTCAATCCCAAATACTCAAGTGCTCTCTTCTTGTGCTCAGGAATTCTAAGCAGCTCAACAATTAGAAAACTAAGCTTGGTTTGGCTTAGAACTTGAGCAATGTCATAGGGAATATATTTAGGAAAAACAACAGTAGAAGGAGGGCTGGAAATTTCATCAGATGCAACAAAGTTTTTAACATTTTGAGCACGGGGTGAAGCATAACTTTTACTTGGGATGGTAGTGCTCTTAGCAGATGTGTCGTTCTTAGGAACTTCTTTTGGGATATTACAAAGCAATGGGGTTTTATTCTTTTCCTAAGGCCCTGCTCCCTTGACAGCCTTACTTCTTATTTTATACTCCTTCTCTTGGGAAACCACAACATTCATAAGCAGTTGCCTATCTTCTTCTGAGGGTATACCTCCATCATACTTGTTGATCATCAAATCCTTCAAGTAATCAAAATCATTATTGGGAAGCTCAAAGGCTTGTACATTATCAATTTCAAAAACATGAGAAGGAGGAAGAAGATGTACCTGTTATATGCAATCCCAAAAGTTAGCAGTAGTCCATGAACTTTCACTTCAGTAGATGTTACTCCTCGACATGAGTGCGTAGGGTAGTCAATCATACAAGCATCATCATCTGTATTATAATCATCAACTTCCTCTTCAATTTTCTGATATGCTTCACATGGCAGATGGGGTAAGAAACATGTGTCACACCAGTCAATCCAATTTGCATCATCAACAATAACCACTCTAGAATTTAATGTATCAGGAAAAACCTTACTTTCTTTACCCTGAGATTGTCTATTTCCAAATCCCATAGGTCCTTTACCTTTGTCATCAAATCTCTGCTCATTCCTATGGTGATTGCCAAATCTATCTTGTGCTTATTGCTTAGGCTTACCTTGTGAAGTGTTTCCAGTTCCTTTCTCAACTCTTACCAACTTGTAGGAAATATCTTTGACAGCCCCTGCCAAAGTTTTCACCACTTCCTCCAAGTCTACACACTAGTTTTCTTGAGGCTTGTCAGGGTTTACCAATTTAACTCCATCTCTCTTAGGAGGTTTCCCAATAGCCTTGATATTATTCTCAATTTGAAGTGCCATGGTGAAGGCCTTCGTTAAATTGCAAAGATTTTTTCCCCTCAACTAATATGCAACCTTCTTGACAAATGCATTAGAATATTTTATCAAACAAGATTCATCACATGGTCTTAAATTTACTGGCAATCTCTTCAAAGTTTTATTGAACCTTGTGTTGAATTCATGGACTATTTAAATTAGGTTTTTCTTGATATTCTCAAACTTTGATAAGACGAATTTGGGATCAGTTTTGTCACCATAATGCAATCTGAATGCATTTTTCATTTCAGTCCATGAATCAATTGAATTATCTGGCAAAGCCTTGTACCAATCCCTAGAATTATCCTCTAAAGTGTGGAAAAACAATATAATTTACACATCCTCAAAACCAATTTCAAAATCCTCCATCATATTAATAAAGAGTTTCAAATGTTGATCAACTGTTATGGCATTGTTCCCCTGGAACTTTTGCAATCTACTTCTAACATCCTGAGGCACAACATTAGGATAACCAGTCATTCCCCTAAACTTTATTGGGCCAAAGGTATTGACCACAAATGGAGGCGTAGGTGGAGGCTAAGCCATGTTGTCTGGTGGAGGTGATCTTGGGGGTGACACACGCTGATGAGGAGTGCGAGGTCTTTAGGGCTCAAGAATGGGGTTCACAAGATTGGTATGCTCTAGGTGCTGATTTTCTTGGAAATTTTAATTAGAATTGAAACACACAGGTACAAATTGAAGAAGGAACTCACCAGGTATAGAAAAAGAACCTTCACTAGTTGAAGTAAACATTTTTATGAGAATATTGCTTGAATCAGAATCACTGGAAGAAGAGTGATAATCCTCTCAAAGGCTGATCTCTCTCACCAATGGATATTCCTTTTCTTGATGTTTGACCTTCAACAACCTTCCAAACTTTTCTTTCCTCTAAAGCAGTCTTTCCCAATTCTTGAAATAATTTTCTACTTGGGTCTCTCTTGAAGAAAGATCTTGTTCCTTCCAGGTTTGTAGATTTTATGTGACAAACTTCACTTAATGTATAATAAGGCACTGGTATTTATAAAAATATAACAACAAGGAGTCTCCACTAAGGAATTTCACTGTAGTTTGTGCAAATGCACTCTAAAGATCTATCAAATGACTGCAAATATCAGCACTACGCAAAGCTTTTACATATATGATCTTCTTTTATTTAATTTTTCAACTATGGTGTAAAGTTTGAATCAAAAAATTGGAGACACTTGAAAATATTAAACTCAAAACTATACTCTTCATACCAGCCTTATAAATCTGACTAGAAAATGATGCTCAACAATGTAGTTGCACATAAATCATATAAAACGTATTAATAGGGCTTTGAAATACTGAAATACTGCTCGGCAGTGGCGCCAGAAGAGTGTTGGTACCTAGTTTTAATCTCCTTCACAACTTGAGTTGCATCATGGATTTTACAAGACACTCAGAGGTAGATAAAGGGTTTATATGTCATTTTTTAGCCGGGGAAGCAATTTATTTTACTTGTTAGAACTCAAGCTTTAAGTAAGTGGGTACCACAAAGGATTTGATCTAATCCTCACTATTTTAGGTTGTGCCTATCAACCGAGGTAAGAGAACCTATATTGTAGCATCTGTTTTGTGAAGGAGGTGAAAATATTCTTATAATGTGTAGATTGTATGGAGATGGCCTTGAGAAAACATGATCAATTTCCCATTATTCAAACTTAATAGAGTTGTCACTACTAAATGATGGAAATGCTTTCAAGACAAGGATAAGGCTACTAAAGACATGGTATGATCCTGATTTGCTTTGTGCATTTTTGTAAATGGATTGTATTCTTTTGTTGACACACAATACAATGCAGAGGTATTATAGGTAGGATGAGTTAATTTGAAATGAATTTTGGGGTGGGAGATATTCAGATAAGACTAACCAGAATTTTCCAACTTCTTTGAGGACCTTTGCAAAACTTAAAAGACCGAGACAATAGAAATGCTTCAAAGAGGTTAAGATGTTCCTTCAACTAGGATATGTGCATCAAATGGAAGCCCAAATCTACACTCTTCCACACAATCTCTGATGATTTATCACAAAAGCTTGAGTTAAATGGATCAAGAATTCATTTAGAAATTTCTATTCTATTAGACCTAAGGTACCCCCAAAGGTTTACAATCAGATCTATATCAAGGAAAGCAGAGTGAATTTAAATTTGTTTATTCCTTCATCAGATGAAAGCTCTTCTAATTCTAGAATTGAAAATGCCACTAAGATATTATGATAATAAGATCAGTATGATCAAAAGGAAATTCAAACACCAGATTGTAACAGGGGTAAGAAGCACAAATTGAAAATATTCTGAAACATAAGTAAATGCAAATTTTACCAAGAGACTACACAAAATAATCCAGAATGACCAAATTTATTAGCAGGGGAATGTTATAAGAACAATCTCAGAGCTTTTTAGTGGCTATACATCTACAACCAACCTAACATGATACAAATTTGATGCAAAAAGGAGTTAAAATGGTTCTTAGGTGGTGTCTCAGCAAATGGGCTTCTTCGTAGATTTTCTTGTGAAAATTCTTATTTCTCCGACCCTTTACATGAAAAATTCATGTAATATATACATTTTCACTCACTCACTCACTTTACCTCTCAAATATTCCCTCCAAAAGTGGAATATTTGAAGCACCTTTGCTTTACAATATTTCCGGAAAATGACATTTAACAAAATCACAAAAAGTTTCCAGTTGTTGTTTCAAAAGGTGAATCATTACAAAACTTTCATCATTCTTCAAAGTGGAAGCACGTTTTTCATTCCCCATGCATGTACACTCCTTTCATTTCATTATTTCATCTTTTTCTTTCCCAATTTTTTACTCTGCAACTTTGGATCTAGTAATTCACATTTTTCACGAATTAGAGTAAAAATTCATTTAAAATGTGCTTTGGATTCACAAACTGAGCCCCCAACTCGATCAATTCAGACCCTGCCAACCAAAACCACACGAATTAGCAAAAAATTCGATAAAAGTTGATGCAAAAAATGCATTTCCAAACTTCTTGGGGCTCAAATGGTGGCCAAATTGGTGAAATGCATGGTGACTATCAATCTATTCTTACGTTTAACTTTGAGCCCTCCACATGGCAGATCCGAAAAAAACAGGCCTCGGGGACACTTTTGACATTTTTACAACTTTTTAAAAATTTGCAAAATTTCTTGATTTCCTCTGCCACTCCGCCTTTTTGATTTGGGTCTAACACGTGGCACAATATGGCTATATACGGAGTCACAGCTCAATTTTACACATTTTGCATCTTTTTAGATAAATGAAAAATTTTCAATTTTCCTCCGCAGCTTCGGCCTCCCAAAAGACATGTGTCCTCATATGATTGGCTAAAGGGAAGCACTTTGATTTCATATTTTAATCTTATTTCGCCAAAGAATATTTTTCAACATTTCCTCCGCCGGCCCGCTCCTCCACCATTGAATCCTCAGATGAATTTTAACTTTTTACTTTTGGGCTCGCGGGTCCATTCAATGATTTTACCCTTTTGATAACTAGAGGCTAATAATACAACTTGCGTCTGATGGCTCGCCTCCTCACCTCTGAGCCTGTCACGTGTCGTCCTCTGATTAGATGCGGGCCTTAGGGGATTTCTTCGTTTCCACGCATTTTCCAAAGTTCCCTAAGGTAAAAAATGACCCGCCCATCCACCTTCACTCTACTTGAGACACGTGTACCTCCTCTAGGGCCTAAGGAGCTATGGGGGCAACTTGCACATTTTTCCAGAAACACAAAAAGTTAGGTTTTTAGAAATGACCCACCATCCTTGTCTAATTACAAATGGCCACGTATGCAAAGTTATATGAGCTAGAATTTGACGGGAAAAGGATGCCCGTATGACCATCGAAAAATGCGGAAATCGCCAATAATCCCCAAAATCAATTTTTTCTTCGTGGGTGAAGAATTTTTTTATCAAAAGACAAATGGAAAGTGATATTAGGCAATTTACGACCATGGCAAGGGATTTCTGAGGGAAAATAAGTACAAATCGAATGATTTCGAGCTCCAAAGGCCGGGAAAAAATGAAAAAATGGCAGAGGCGTTTGAAATGGGAAAAATTAGGGCAAAATTCAATGTAAATTTGGGGATTCCTTCATAATGGTGCAAAATGGAGGAAATGCAAACAACACATAGCACTCAAACACAAAAACGACTTGTTTTTTGTCAAATTCGAAGTATATGAGAATCCCAAAACTGTTCTTCCTCAAAAACATGGCAAAAACACATTTCTCGTTAGCAAAACAGGGATGTTTCAAATTGGGCACCAACATTTTCTATTCTCCAAACATGGAGTTACATGATATTTTTTTTCTTTTTATGGTTTTATAACCAGACCTGATGCCTTTAGAATTACTCCAACTCTTTATACATATATGTACCACATTTAGAGCATGTGACAAAACCTATTTTTCATTTTCTATAATTGATATCCATACTTATTCTAATCAATCTTATTTAGGTGCTGGATTTCAACATTGATGGCCACATATATATTTTAAAAACGTAATTGAAAAACACATTCATTTCAAAATTTATAGATATTTTATGACTTTAAAAATGAAATGAATATGAATATTGATTGTATTCACCTTTCATAATTTATCATTTGTGTTTTAGTTGTAGTTGTAGCTTAAGTTTTTATTTTGCATGCAGTTTTTCCTAGGGTTAACATTACTCTATTGACTTTAATCTAACTAATTTTGATCTACATTATGCTTAAAAAATTTCGAAGTATTGTTTGATTTTAATTTAAAATGGTATTTTTTATTTGTAAATAAGATTTGATGAGTTCATTTCCTAATTATTTAACTAGACATAAAAATTACATTCAACTTTATATATATACACACACGAGGGAGCAAAATCCCATAATACATCTAGGCCACTCGAACCACTACAAAAAGATTCCATACTAGCCACACCAACCCTACCGAAGGGTTAGAGCTAGACATTTCATCCAAACCAGAAGATGAATTACAACCAAACATATTCAAAAATTATATAGGCACTCTAGACGATAAATAAACCCTCACGGAGTGCGAAGCCAACCGAACACACACCACTTCCATAAGAGCTTCATCTGCAATAATAGAATCATCATCTGTTGTAGTTACTACTCGACTCCTAAACGAAAAGCTAAAAATGCATCATTTCTTGCCACCATATGTCCGTGACTAAGAATCTAGGATTATATATTAAAAATGGCCTCGCAAATGATATTAAGATCCAAAGCTGGGATATTCATACCCTTCGTCGAAAGAGTCTCGCAATGTATGATGACCCTATTAGCAAAAGAGGAAAGAAAGGTAAACAAGCATGTCTGAAACATTAGAATCGACCATGGAAAAATCCACATTAGTCGTTTCCCAAGACCGTTTTCATGGATTCTATGATCTCCCCTAACTAAATGTGAAATATATGATTTATACATTGATATGAGATAGGTACTGGTAAAAAATGTCATTTTCCATGATAATCCAGAAATAAAAATCCTCAGAAGTACGGGGCCCACCGTGGAGAAATGCAGAGAAAAAGTCGAGAGCACAAACCAATATTCCATAATGAGAGACCCAATAATGGAATATGAGAGGGATGTACAAGTCAGAAGACCCTAGGTAGATAAATTAAAACTTATGTATTGGATCTTGTTATGCTGTATAGAGAAAGAGGTAAATACAAGAACTCGGGGTTTGAAATGAAACTCTTATTTGATTATTCGTTTGTTATATATATTTATAGGCAATGGTAAAGGTAATTGATAGATTTATAAACGGCGTGTTTTGAAAAAAGAATATGATATCTTTAATTGAGTATCTAATTTAGTATATTATTTGTATTATATATAGCAATAAAATACAATGTAAAATTGTTGAGATTGACACTTTCTAATTGGATATTATTGTATGTACTGTTTTCTATTGAGAATGACTTTGAAAGTGAGAATGGTCTTTGAATAATGTATTATGAAACAACAATGTCAAGTAAGTTGTAAAATTTATGGTGAGCATATGTTGGTTGGATATTTTTTCAAATAAAAAATATGGTCTTCAACCACAACATGTCAGAAAAGTTCCTTCCACAAATAAGCACATGTGCCTTTGTTTATTATTAATCTAACAACAACAAAGGAATATTCATAATATATTCACTAATCTAATCGTGGGGGCGGGATATCATCCTACTAGATTTCATTTTGTAAAAAAGGAATTAGAAAGTAGAGGAAGTTAGTTCTTTAATAATATAAGAATGGGAATAGTGGAGAGAGAGAGAGAGAGAGAGAGAGAGATGTTTTATAATGGAAGACATATATTTTAATCTACTCATAGATTGAGAAGGATAACAATAAATTAAAAGGGTATGCCGTAGATCCGTTGCAGGGCTGCTAAGGGCGGTGATGACTGCGAGCGGGAACAAATTCAAAATTTGAATCATGATCAACTAATTAGTATTGCAGATAGAGGGTTGGTGGAGTGTATCGTGGCTGGCAACATGGAGAGTGTTTCATGAGAGTTCGTCAATGGTCCCTTAGGGTCTGTGCCTACTGACTCAGTCGGTGCTTTCCTTTTTTCGACTATCCCTTCTAACTCTCCCTCTGTGGTGGGTGGTGTGGGTCAGCTACCATTGGCCAACTCACGTGAGGTGGTCGAGGTTAATCTTGGGTTGAGTTCGGCTAGCGAAGCCCTTGGTGCTTTAGGGGATGGTTCGGGGTGGACTCTGGTCAAACCCAAGCATGTTTTAAGTCGTTCTGAATGGGAAAACCGAAGTCGATCGTGAGTCGATTTGGGGTCATGGGGGAGATTTGGCCCTGATGTGGGGTCTTGGGTGTTTTGGACCCCGTTTGTTGTAGTTTCTTTAGGATGAGGGTAGCAACTTCTCCTTGTGTCCTTCATTGCATTATCCTTTTCTACCGTTTGTACTATTGGGTTTTTTTGGTACTCTTAAAATAATCTAAAAAAATAAAAATAAATTAATCTTATATAGTAAAAAAATATTGGAATATGAAGGAAGCATAATGCATTGAACATAACAATAATAACATAATATAAGAATAATTATAATGCATGGAAGGGGGATAGTACCTGGGTGGAAAAATTATTTGGGGAAGCAAACCAAGATCCTGTGAAGCAAACACCCCTATGGAAGGAAGCCAAGCCATTGTGAGATATTCTGAAGTTTATCATTGATAGAGCCAAACAATGCTTTTGATTTTCACATGTAGTCAGATTTACTAGGCTTTGAAAAAATATTGATTCGGTGCGAGAATGGGGTAGATGAAATGTGGGTGCAAGGTAGAAGTTAGAGATGTAAATGGTGAAGGTTTTATTTTTTTATTTCTTTTTGAGCTCGATATGCAGAAATTTCTACATAAAAGGCCTTTGGTTTTTTGGGAGTGCCACCATCACCTTCAGTCAATGGGAACCTAGAATTCCACATGATTTTTATTTCCACACACTTTTGATCTAGATTAGGTTTCTAGGTCTCCCACTGGAATTTTTTGAACCAAAGGTTTTCTTAGGCATTACCAAATTGATGGGATTTCTCATTGTTGTGGATCCTACTACGAAAAATTGTTCCAGATAATTTATTTCCAGGCTATGTATCAACATACATGTGGGTTTCAAGGTTCCTAAGCGTATGTTTTTGAACTTCGATAAGATAAAATGGGCATAGGATATTGAAGTGGAGAGCTCCAGGATCTTCTGTAGAATGTGAAAAGTGGCAAGGTATGAAATGAAGGATTATTGAAAACCTGTGGAGCTGCCGGTGAAATTCACCTACCTTCCAGGGGACAATGAGCTTGAGGACTCCACTGGGGAGGAAGAGGTAGAATCCCCTTAGTCAATGTCAAAAGAGGAACAAATGTTGATTGCTGAGCATGATGGGCATGTAGAGGTGTCTAGCCATGGGGAAGGAAGTGTTTCTATTATTCGACGTATGGGTTTGACTGAGGGCCCTCTCCCTAACTTTTTTTTCCATGTACAAAGGATATTGGAGGTGAGAATCGAACTTGGGTTGCTAGTGCCTCAACAAGGGAAAGGGGGAGTAATTGTGGATGTGACCAGGTGGACCGATTTGTTGGGCAGGGGCCCATTTTTAATCTTTCCAAGAACCTGAGAAATTTAATGACTATCATTTGGGGGTTCCTGTTGATGGGAATGCTGACTTTAGGCTGTTCTGTAGGGGTAGGGTGGTGGACTTAATTAACGGGTAGCTGGAAGTGCTCCTTGGGCTAGACTCGACACATTCTTTGGGCTTTTCAGCTCCCAACCTTGATGATGTGAGGTGGACGGAGGTCCACCATAAAAAAGTTATGCAACACGAAGTCACTATTGAGTGGTTTCCGGTGGTGAGTTCTAGCTCTTGGATTATGTCAATCCTTCTTGACTGGTCCTTTTTCGTTTCTTCCAGCTGTGTTGGTTTTGTCTCTCCTGACTGCTGGTAGAGGTCATTCCATAGGTTTTTATCATTTTATATTTTTCTCCGTTGTGTCTCTCATGATGTATCTCTCTATGTATGGCCTCTGGGAGCCATAATCCCTTTTTATTACCTAATCTAAAAAAAAGTAATATCAAGATTAACTTTAACACCGAGTTTTAAATTTTTGGTCTCTTTATTACTAAATATTGTCATAAAAACAAAATGCAAAGATTTTTTCTTCTCACAAAATTAAAAAAAATAAAATTCCAACTATAAAATTCCTAGAATGCTTTGAGCATGCTTACATTTATAGAGGAAAAAAAATTGAGAGAAAATAAGGACAACTACAACTTTTGACTAATTCCCAATACTAAAACTAGAAAGTAATAAATCAACTTAGTTTACACTTTTAGACTTATTCCACCTTGAAAACTTGACCATGCTAAACACATATTGACTAGTTCTCATAAAAAGTAACCAATCCATTTTACATGTTATATGGAAAGATGCCAAAATAGCTTAGAAATTTACATGTTTGACAAAAATAATAAAATTTACAAAAAGATTCAACTTGGTTCCTCTTCACACTTTTCCTTTTGAAAATATTGATTAATCAAGATGCCAATGACTTCAGATTTTGTGGCACTTTATCTTTGTTGATATTCATGAAATATATCTATCATTTCTTGGACATCCTTTTCATCTGGCCAACATGAATATTGATTAAGTACTTCACATGTATTGGCCACATCAATTAACTTTCCTGGAAGCTTTTGAACCTTTTCACATTCTTTCTCAACTTGTCAAAAACATTTTTATAAATCACCATCTTGTCCATTGATTTTAAATTTAAAAAAAAATTAGATTCCAAATCCTGTTCAAAAAATATTTTAAATTTAGAAAAAATGTTGTTATTTGTTAGTACATTTTTATCCTCATCATGAAACTTATAAGGAGTTTTAGAAAAAAAATTCCTGATATCAAAGGTGGCATCTATCCCTTTGCTTCTTGCTTCCATTAACTTCCCCACTTATTCACTCAAAATTTGGACACAAAACTCAATGACCTCATGATATGATACTTCCCACCCCATTCCTCAATCACTTTTTTGTTGATGAGAATATTTTTATCAACCTTATTTAGTTCACTCAATGCTCCTAGAGTAAAATCTTAATTATTACATTCATCTTCAAATTCATTTATCATATTTCCAACTCTTAGATTCTTTGCTACAATGTCATCATGGACTTCAACGAGTTCTTCATGTAATTATTGTTTATATTTAAGAAGTAATTGTTAACCAAAATAATCTCCCTCTTATTTTGGGTTAACTTACCTCATTTTTGTGATTCAATCAAAATTTTACAAGTTTCAAGAAATCAAGGAATTCTGGAAATTACTCCATCAGATAGAGAATTTCTTCCCCTTTCCAGCAAGGTAAAGAACTCTTTCTAACTCCTTGTATTTTTTGCGTTATTACTTGGTGGAGTTAGAAGGGAAAATTTTTCCAATGCAGACTTGTGGAGCTTGGGAGAGTTTTTTACCAAAGGAACTCGGACCATCGAGGCATTGGAGGAAAAAGTGGAAAATTGCCTTTTCTTCCAAAAGTCATAAAATCGAAATGCGGCCCACAGTCCCATCAAAAGCTTATGACGGGATGCGGGTTGTCTAAAGGAAAAAAAAGGGATCCCTTTCCTTCATCAACCCCAATGGATGCAACGTCATTAGTGGATTTGTGGGGGAAATGTGCAAAATTTACCCGAGCTAATTTTAGCAAAAACGTAAAGGAAATACACAGAAGGCCATATCTTTTGATCAAGAGCTCCATTTTCTACAATCTTGGCACCAATGGAAAGATCTGGATATTCTCTTCATCATGGAATCTTCAATTTTGCATTTTAGTGAAGATTTATGGGATAAAATTTCAAAACACGTTTTTGCATGGAAAAGACAAAAAAAACTAGTTTCAACTACCAGATTTAATGAAGTATGGGTCATTTTTTTTGGTCTTCAAAGTAGATACATGGAAATATGAGATTTTGCATCGAGCCCCTCAACAAATGAAAAGTTAAAACATATTTTAAAAGGTGATTGAAACTTATCTTGTGTTTTTTCCTCTCTTCTCACGTTTCTTCTATAAAATGTAAATAGAGGCACATTTTCAAGGAGTTAGTTAGAGGTTGTTCATTTTTCTTCTCTACCACCCTATTCTATTTCTTCCCTAGGGTTGAAAATGGATTTTAACCCTCCTCCCCTACTCTGTAATGGAATTTTTTATCTCTTTCTTGTGAAATGGAGCATTGTGTAAATTTGGAACAATAAAAACATGTTTTTGTGATGTATTTGTCCATCTTTTTCTCATTGTATTACATCTTATTGCCTCTCTTCATTGCAGGGTATCTATGCATGTTTGAATGTTCATTTTCAGATCTAGGAGTTATGTTCATGGGGTTGTGGAACATTTTCTATGTTAATCTGGTCTATGGTCTGTGATGTTGTTGTCCATCCTTTCCATTGCTCACCTCTCTTTGTTCCATGGCAGTTTAGTAGATGATCAACACTTTCCTTCTCTGGTGTATCACCATTTTAGTGCAGGCTCCATTTTTTCTTGTTTTCTTTCTCTCCTTGTCTCCTTAGAAGTTAGATTAGGATTAGATTAGCTTTCTTGCACTAGATATCTTGTGCGAGGTAGTTTAGGAAGAGGAACCAACCTTCTATAGAGAGCATTCCCACTTTTGCAAGGTCCCACACCTTGGGGAAAGTTCAATGTTATGCAATCACACCAGATGATTCTGCCTTAGAAAAGCATATTTTTAGAACTCATTTGGGGGTGCTATGATTTTGCACTAACAGTTTTGGCATGCCCGGTGGGACCTAGGAGGTCTTCACTTCATTGCAACAAGATTGATGTGCACTTTTTGTACATATGCAGCTTATGAGAAGATCTAAATTTCACATCTGGTGACTCACCTAGTAAAAAACCCATTTTTCTCAGTTTTAGACCTTTCTTTCCATCCACTTTCGTCCATTATTCTTTCCATCTCTTTCATTCTTTTCCATTCTGTGAAGTTATGCAATCATGGCCTTCATTCCCATGGTGGAATTCATACCTGCAGCAACAGAGAAGTCCACCTCCAATATGTTTTACAACTCCTCCAAATAGGCATTATGAGTAGATTCAGAATCAACATGTCTACCCCTATGAGTAGCAATGCCAAAGTCAGTTTGGCTATGGAGATTTCCAAGAAAAGGGATATGCATGCAATGATAAAAGTCAGATGGAGAATGTTGGTCTATTGGAGAAGATCCAAAAAATGGAGATTGGCATGGTTCATTCAAGAGCTACAACTCAAATGAAGGTGTTTAGAATTGGTTTTAGGGAACCTTGTCCATGGGAAGGCCATTTTCCAAGACACTACAACCCGCAGGAGAATCTGGACTTCATGATTGAGATGTTGCCACAAATTGTACAATGGATCGAAGAGATAGAGGCCTATGAATTTGGTGCCAGGAAGCCTTGTAAATGGGTAAATCCTACACAATTATCTAGTAATTTTCTCTCCACTCCTCAAATAGTACCATCGTAATTTGAGCTTCAATTTCCAAGCTTCCCATTGAATGCTACCACAAGTGTGAAATCCATTTCTCCATCCCCTAGTCTTCCATCCCATCTCAATTTTTCTACCCTCTTCTCTTCCAAATCCAAATCCCCTCCACAAGAGAAAAAATAAATACCTTTCAGTCCAAGGAAATAAGAAGTTTCATCTCTTCCACCACCACAAACAAATGAAAAAATGGTTGAATCCCAACCCAATCCTTCTCTTGCCTTCCCAATTCCATGTGGAGAAGAAGAAATTTTAAAAATCAGTCATGAAGGAAAACAAGAAGAAGAAGTGAAAGAATAAGAAATGGTTAAAATATTAGTGAGCTTAACTCTTAGGTTTGGGATAACAGAGATTCCTTTGCTGGTCAATCCTTCAGAGGAGAAGAAAGTTGAAGAGCCAGTGGTGGCTAAGACTGAATTTGTGGCAGAGAAAGAACAAGAAAAGGAAGAAGAAAATCAGCAATCAGTTTAATCATAATGTAGTGTTCATGTTGTCACTTTAAGTAAAGAGAATTTTGATCCAATTCAAAATGCCCAATCAGATAAGGAAGGAGAAAACAACTCAGCTCAAAGTCTCATTGGAAAGGAGGAAGTGGATGAGACCAAATCAGAATTTGTAGCAGTAAAAGAAGAAGACATTATTTGTGTTTCATTGCTTTCATTTGAAGGGCCTATTTTGGTTGATGAATCCATTTTGGAGGAAAGCTCTAAAAGAAATCTTGCAGTCCCAACTTGTCCTCTAGAGTAGCAGTTTGAGGAGTTTGATATGGAAAACTTCATGCTAGATGAAGAGTTCAATCAAGAGAAAGATGGTCTTCAAGCAGGAGAGGAATGAGAATCTTCTCCAAATCCAAAAGAAGGGGAGCACATTCCATTTTTGAAGGAGAAACATGCAGATCCAAAGGCTTTGAGCATGAAACAGGATATAGAAGAACCTTCAGTTCTTCCTTCCACTTCATCTCTCTCAAGCTCCAATTTTTGAAAAGAGTTTGATTTTTCAAACTTCATGTTGTAGGATGAAATAAACCATGGTAAAAAAAATTCAATCCAAGGATATACCATGGAGGAAGTTTAACATTTGGAGCAAGACAACAATGAGATAATGTATTTGTTTGATTTGGAAGATTGTTTTGATGGAGAGGAACCGGTTGAAATCCCATTGTTTTCTCCTTCATCATCCACCTTCCTAGCATGTGTTCCTACTATCATGGACGAGAGTATTCAATGGAAAAAACATACATTTTTCAAAATCTCTTTGGAATCAAGTTTGGAAGATCTAAACCTTCCATGTTCTTCACAAGAGTAAGAGAAAGAGCAGAACAATTCCACCATTCCTTCCACATCATTCACCCAGAAAGGTCTACAAGAGGAATCCATTTTTGGAGTTAGAAATTAGAGCTATGGGCATACCAATTAGATTAGACCTTGCCCAATCAGATATTTGGCTTCATTGGAGCCAAAGGAGTAGCTTCAACTAGTCATGGACCCATTTCATGGAATGAGGATGATATGCAAAGCACCAAGGATCAGTTGCTATACCTCTTCAATCTAAATGTAGAGAAACTAAAAGAGGTATTTGATTTGTCTCCAGCAGGTACTGTGGTTATTTGGGTGGAGGACCATTTTCTTGTTATTTTTTCACTCACCCAACCAGTCATGTTCAGTGCTAAAGCAGTTGCATGGCTGCCATTTTTGAGGAAGGGAAGTTATTTCTCCCTGCCAGTTGCATGTTTTGTTTGAGTTCCCTTTGCTATTGGTTAGAGTAGAGTAGGTAGGTTTTTTTTCAGCAGAAGAAGTGCTTTTGCACACTACTACATATCCCACTTGGAGTATGTATTATTTTCAGTTTGTATATAGTTTTTGGTGTTGTTGTATTGCTTTTGCATAGTCCATTTCAGTTGGTTTTAGTGAAGATCAACTCCAATTTTTAGTGGTTTCCCAAGTGATTCAGATGTTATATTTTCAGACTTAGATTAGATAATTGGTTATCAGGCTTGACTCCATGCCCAATGGATGCAACTAAGGCCATTGATCATTCATCTAGCAAGTAGTTGACCCCTGTGAGTCACCAAAGTTGTTAACCAAAATAAGCTCCCTCTTATTTTGGGTTAAATTACCTCTTTTTTGTGCTTCAGTTAGAATTATACAATTTTCAAGAACTCAAGGAATTTTGGAAATTTATGTATCAGATAGAGAGTTTCTTTCCCTTTCCAGAAAGGTAAAGAACTCTTTCTAACTCCTTGTATTTTTTGTGTTATGGCTCGGTAGAGTTAGAAGGGAAAATTTTCTCAAGGCAGACTTCCAGAGCTTGGGAGAGTATTTTACCAAAGGAACTTGGACCATTGGGGCATCGGAGGAAAAAGTGAAAAATTACCTTTTCTGTCCAAAAGGCATGAAAATTGAAGTGTTGACGCTGACCGTCCCATCAAAAAGCTAATGTCCGGGATTCGGAGGCAAATGAGGAATTTTTGTCGGTAAGGAAAAAAAAGGAGCCCCTGCCTCCGCTGACCCCAATGGATGCCACATCATCAGTGGACTTGTGTGGAGAAAAGTTCAAAAAATTTCCCAAGCTGCAATTGTAGCAGAAAACGTAAAGGAAAACTCAGAAGGCCATATCTTTTGATCCAAAGCTCCATTTTCTGACAATATTGGTACCAATGGAAAGATCTGGAGATTCTCTTCATCATGGAATCTTCAATTTTGCATTTTGGTAGTGAAAATTTGTATTTGTGGGAGAAAATTCAAATCAAATTTAATGAAGTATGGGTCACTTTTTGCGAATTAGATACATGGAAAAGACAAAAAGGAAGAATTAAAACCAGTTTGGAGCAACTGCCACGTTATTTAATGAAACAAAGGCATGAATTTTTCTTCTCTGTCTCCCTTATTTTCTTCCCCAGGGTGAGCCTCCTCCCCTGCTTTGTAATGACATAAAAATGTGTAAATCAGGATTAAAAAACGTGTTTTTGTGATGCATTTGTCCATCCCTTTGCTCGTTTTATTGCATCTTCTTGCCTCTCTTCATTGCAGGGTATCTGTGCATGTTTTGAATGTTCATTTACAGATCTGGGAGCTATGTTCATGGGGTTTTGGAACATTTTCTGTGTGAATCTGATCTATGGTTTATGATGCTACTGTCTGTCCATCCTCTCCATTGCTCAACTCTCTTTGTTCCATGGTAGTTTAGTAGATGATCAACACTTTCCTTCTCTAGTGTATCACCGTTTTAGTGTAGGCTCTATTTTTTCTTGTTTTATTTCTCTCCTTGTCTCCTTGGAAGTTAGATTAGGATTAGATTATCTTTCCTGCACTAGAATAGCTTGTGGCAGGTAGTTTAGGAAGAGGAACCAACCTTCTCTGGAGAGCTTTCCCACTTTTGCAAGGTCCCACACCTTGGGGAAAGTTCAATGTTATGAAATCACACCAGATGATTCTACCTTAGAAAAGTAGATTTTTAGAACTCATTTGGGGGTGTTGTGATTTTGCACTAACAGTAATTTGATTCGATCATTCATATCCCTTCAACATTTTCCTATCGTTTTGTCTACTGTGAAATATTTTTGTGCCCATTCTTTTACAACCCAAACTACCTATCATGGTTATCGAATAACCACATAAAATTTGGGTAATTTTTAAAAACATTAGGTAAGTGTTAATTAATTTAATACTTAAGTACTTATTTATTGTCCGAAGACAATAATATAATCACTTATTTATCCCAAGTTAATGCTTTACTTATTAGTAAATCACATGTCCTTAATTTAACCAATGGTTATTATATATAATTTATAATATAGTTCACATAATTTATGTTTATTAGGTTTATCAAGGGATCACTACATTTTTCCTACCAAGGGGTTAGGCTTAGTAAGTAAGGAATTGATTGACTAGAGATTAGGGTAATTTAATCAGGAATGGGTTCTATTTGGCCCCATCTAAATGGACACATCATCCTTTTTCACCCAAAAAAATTTAAAAGCCACTTTTAATTCAATATTATTCACACAAATTAGAAAAGGGGTAAAATTCAGCCCTACTTGCACAACAAACTAATTCAACCCTATATGCTCACTTGGGCAAGTGGCAAATCCTTGGTTTATTTGTAGACCTTGGATCAAAGGGATCACAACCTTTAATCCTAGGTCATTTTAAAAAACCCTAAAATCATTTTAAAATTCCTATTACATTTACATTTTTCTTTTCTTTTCTTTCATTTCTTTTGTTTCGAATTACATGTAGGTAAGGGAGGAAGCATCCTTGGAGGGTTCAAATTTCTTATTTCTTTTTTCTTCCCTTATATTTCATTTGCCTACCCTTATTAGGGTATATAAGTAGAATATTTATATATTTTAAATATATGCAAATGTGTGTGTGTGTGTGTGTGTGTGTGTGTGTGTGTGTGTGTGTGTGTGTGTGTGTGTGTGTGTGTGTGTGTGTGTGTGTGTGTTGATATATGTATCCCTTTTCATATTAGAATTCAATAGGCAATATCCATATAGCTACATGCATTTTTTGTATATTTGTTTGTATATATAAGTGTTAAGGGGGTGAGGCCATGAGTTGAGAGATCTTATGGGCATGTGTCTAAATAACAGGATATAAGGAGAGGAGCATGTCATGCATTCATTGGACCATGTAATGTTTACCATGAGAAATGGTTTAAGGGTTGTGGCCATGCCGTGGTAACCTATTTCCTATCATTTTTTTTTGTTTTTGAAATAGAAAACCATAAGAGCTCTTATTACTACTATATATATATATATATTCATATATAATAACAACTATTTTTACTTGGGATTTTCTGGATAAAAGAAACCTGAATTCCATATTCCAACCAAAATACAAATTTAAATGTTTATATATGTTTATATACATAAAAATATACATGTGTGTCTATGTGTGTTCAACACACAAGTGTAGAAATCAATATTTTATCTTGAATATACACAGTATCTCAAACTTATACTATATATATGTATGTACATACATACATACCATGTATATACATATGTGTGTATATGTATATGTATCCAATTCTCTCTACATCTCTATATTGATATATTGTATATATATACTTCCCCATATCTACATGGGCTTTATAAAAATTTGCTTTCTTTTAACACTCAATCTTGCAAGGTTCTATTCTTGTTTTGTTTCAAACGAGCTTGAAATATTTCTGTGATGGGATAACTGGAAATATAAATTTTATTTTAAAATGGAAGATAATAATACAATATGAGGGATTGGAAATCCCCAAAGTAAATGAATTTTAAAGAACTAAATTACAACATCGAAAAATTATCCATCTTTCTTTTCGTACAACTTAAATAGCCAATAAACTAGAAGAATAATTTACAAGTTAATACAAGTTTGAAAATTGAATTTTTTTACAACACCTATTCCTAATGCATATCACGGTTAGATAATTTTATAACAAGCTCAATGAACTCAACCAAAGTCAAAAGTTTATTTAAGAGACAATGATAAGTGGAAAATCTTTTTAATTACACAAACTTACAAGTTTATTATTTCAAAACACAAGAATTACAAAAAAAAATTCAATAGAATTTATAATAATATTAACTCCACTAAATCTCATTCCCTCATTCTAAAGTGCAAGTTTTAACGCTTATTGCAACATAGTTTCTGAACTATATTGACATTCAAAATATATTTATGTCATTTACATTAACAATAATAAAAACAAATCTAAAATGTAAGAGTACATACCTCCATCATTTCTGGGATGTTACATTGTTACCAAGAAAAATCATTTTAATCTACTATTTCTTACATAAGAGATCGATAAATAACAACTCCCATTTCTTCTAGCTCAAACTCCATCTAAATATGCATCAAAGTCACAAGAGAAGAATTAGCTTACCTCTTGTCGACACTAAAATTTTCCTCCGTAATTTCTATTTCATTAATGTATGTATTAGGAATAGGATGTTGTTAAGTATAATTAGTAGTAGCATCCGATAGAAGATAATGGCGCTGCCAGTACGATGCCACCAATAATGTATAGTACGGTAATAGTCAAAGTACAATAGGAATGTTGTGGTAAAAAGTAAATATTTGTCGTAAGTGGTCTCGGTAATGTTAAAATGTCAAAGTTAGGGTAATTAGAGAAGTAGGGTCTACATGATTAGGAATTAGAAATATTATATTGGTAATAAGGACAAGGAGTGAGGTCATAAATATTTTGTGTATTTTATTTGTAAAAAGTCTAAAAATGTGGAACCCATGTAAAATGATAAGGTTTATCTTATCTTAAAAGATAAGCTTACATGTACAGATAAGAGTTAAGGTATGGAATATGATTCGTCAGAGTGGATTTCTTATCCTATCTTAGAGATAAGATGGATAAGCCTGGAAGTTCTATAAATAGAGAGGCCACCCCCCTCATTTAGCATAGAAGGAAGTAGTGAGAAATATTGTAGGAAGTGTGCAAAGGAAGCCATCAGTTTAAAGGTGTGTTGAAGAAGCCATTAAGAGGTGTAATTGTAAAGTTTCTCCCATAGTCTTGGTGAAAGGCAAGTGAAGTCAATAACACTTGAAGTACCTCATGGGTGAGATTGTAACAATTTCATGTTATATATTATAATTTACTTTGATATTTCAGATTTGTCATCATTCCTCGTCTTATCATAGTCGATGGTATTCTTGTGTTATGTTGTTGTTTTGTTTCCATATTACATCCACCAAACTAAAGGCTGTGCATTAGTAAATAATCATAGCATGAGGAGTTCCCGGTGAAGAATTATCATAGTGCCGGATTGGTGATGACATTTTGGTTCCGTTGCCGGGACCATTCCTCGTTGGTGGATTTTCTGGAGAGATATTCCCACTTAGTCAAAAATCAATTAGAGGGTAACCTTGTTTTTACTGTGCATAGTAGTTACCATGGTAAAGTCATTTTTGCTGTGAATAGTAGTTACCATGGTAAAGTCATTTTTGTGGTAAATAGTATTTTTACTGCCACAGTAAAGTCACTTTTTACCGTGAATAGTATTTACTGCAGTAACTTCACTTTTTACTGTGAATAGTGTTTACCACAGTAAAGTCAGTTTTTACCGCAGTAAGTCAAGTTTTACCATAGTTTACCATGGTCATTTCTATTTTACTGTAGAAAGGTGTAAAGTCACTTTCTATTATAGTGATTCCAATTATTTGTGCACATAAGTCTTGTTGATTGTACTTGTGGGTTGGTATTTCACGGTGGTTACTTTTGAAAATGGGAAAGATTCCTGTTTTTTCAGCTCAATCTAATGAAGATGCTTCTTCTTTCATTCAAGAGTTTAAATGATCTTGTATTTGTAATGGCCTCATAAGAAGGGAACAATGGACTGAATTTTTTCCTACCTTTTTGGATGGTTCAGCACTTAGGTGGTTTGAAACACTAGGTGATAATGTGAAAAATTCATGGGATTTATTAACTGAAAGTTTTCTTGAAGAATTTGGTGAACAACAGAAATATGCAGATCTCATGATCGAGATCACAAAGCTATCCCAAGGAGAGAAGGAGAAGATAAGGGATTATCATGCTCGTGTTCTAGAGCTAAGGAGGAAGCTCGATGCCTAGATCCGGAAGGAAGGATTAGCGGATGGGTTGATGAATGGCGTGGATAATCTCCTATGTAAGCACTTCATTCTTGGGATGAAGCCAGAGATCAGACAATGAGTGAAGTATGACCACCCAACTACCATTGAACAAGCAAAGGAGATTGCAAGAAGGCAAGAAGAAAGCATGGAAGAGGAGCCCAAAGAAATTGTTGCTAAAGTAGAGCCTACACCAGCACCTTTGGTCCAGAATCCACAACCACTCCTGGTGAGCACAAATATTTCTCCTAGTACATCTACTGAGTATGAAGATCTGCTCAAAAAGATGGGTCAGTTAACTATTAATCTTCTTCAAGGAAAATAATTTAGTTCTCAGGGAGGAGATAGAGGTCCAAAAAGAAATATGTTCTGAAGTTGTATGTTATGGTTGTTATAAAAAGGGTCATTATAAGTATAATTGTCCAGATAGAGCTTCTACATCTGGTAAAGGAGATAATGATAAAGGAAAAGCACCTGTGAATTCTTTTGATGTAGTAGATAAGAGCAGAAATAATGAAGTAGATGTGTTTGTAACAAAAAGAAAGAAAGAAAAAGATAATCAAGATGGAAATGATCCTAAGAAGATGAAAGGAGAAACTAGTAAGAAACATAGGAGAAGAAAGTTGGGTGTGCAGGATTTTCTGATTTCACAGGGGCAAGGACCATACTCCATCCTGGAAGATCTGTCCAAAAGGCCTGCAAATATTACATATGGTCAACTCTTGGCTATGTCTTCTGAGAAGAGGCGGGAGTTGCGAAGTGGACTCAATGCTCGACGAAGGAAGGAGGTTGAGGTCCCTGTTTTGGAGGCAGAGGCGGATCCCTATGCTCCACAAGTTGAGGTATTATGTAATGGTATTTCAATTCATGATGTCTTAGTTGATGGAGGTGCTGCAGTTAATGTAATGACCGAGTCTGTAATGAATATGTTGGGTTTAAAAATTGATCGCCCTTCAACACTTATGTTAAGGTCATTAAATAAGGGAAAAAATAAACCAGAAGGTGTAGTTTCAAATGTGGCAAATATCTGTTATGGGTGTTGTATGTGTGGTAGACTTTCAGGTGATGAAAAATGGTATTGTTGCGTACCCAATGCTGCTGGGAAGACCATGGCTAAGGAGAGTTCATGTAAGAAACTACTGGAATGAAGGCTTCATGACACTTGGACTTGGTAGAGAGAGGGTGAAGATAAATGTGATCCCTCGACATCATAAGGCAGAACCTTTGGATTCAAGTGATGAAACTGATGATTGGACATCCTCTGATTACTCTAGTACCAGTGAAGTGGACACTGAAGATGAAGAAAGTGAGGTGGATGTTTCAGTCATGGATATCCTTCCAGTCACACCAACTCATGACCCCATAAAATTATCTGAAGAAGAAGTTGATGATCGTCTCCAAAAAATAAAGATTGGTGATGCTGTGATGGAGAGTGAGAAGGAATCCTACCTCCAGTTCTTTCGAAGGTACATACATATATTCACTTTTGATTACAAGGAACTCCGTCAAGTAAGTTGGGTAGAACATTTTATTGAGCTGGTAGATGGTGCTAAGCCCATAATGCAACTGCCATATAGAATAAATCCTAATTTTTCCAAGACTGTAAAAGAAGAAATAGATAAGTTGCTTGATGCAGGATTCATATTTGCTGTGGAGAATTCAGAATGGGTTTCTCCCATTGTGATCTCAATAAAAAAGAATGGGAAGCTACGCATTTGTGTTGATTACAGGAAGCTCAATAAGGCAACAAAGAAGGATCATTACCCTCTTCCATTTTCAGATCAGATCTTGGACGAAGTAGCTGGCCAGGAGTGCTATAGTTTTGCTGATGGATATAGCGGCTACAACCAAGTTCGTATAGCAGAGAAAGATCAGCTGAAGACCACGTTCACCACTCCTTGGGGAACATTTGCTTATAGAGTTATGCCTTTTGGATTGTGTAATGCTCCGGCAACATTCCAGCGTTTGATGAATAGGGTGTTCGAACCCTACATTGGGACCTTCATCAGAGTATTTCTGGATGATTTTTGCATCTATGGGAGCAAGTTGGACCACCTGCACCAAATGGAGACAACATTTCAAAGGTTAGATGAAGCACAAGCCTCACTAAACCCTACAAAGTCTGTCTTTGGATGTTCTAAAGGTGTTTTGTTACGGCATGTTGTATCCAGAGATGGTATTGGTACTGATCCTGATAAAGTTTCAAAAATCAAAGAGTTACCATTTCCTATGAATAGAAGTAAGTTGAGATCATTTTTAGGCCATGTGGGTTACTATAGAAGGTTCATCAAGAATTTCTCAAAGATTACACAGCCACTAACCCAGTTCTTGAAGAAGGATGTTACTTATGAACCAGGAAATAAGGCACATGAAGCTTTTGGACAACTGAAGGAAGCCCTGGTGTCTTCACCTATTTTAAAGAATCCAGATTGGAGCAAGCCATTCATTGTGTACACTGATGCCTCAGATGCAGCACTAGGAAGTACTTTGAGCCAAAAGGATGAAAATGGGAATGAACATCCAATTTACTTTGGGAGCAGACAAATGAGCAGTGCTGAGGTAAATTATACTGTAACTGAAAAAGAGGCTTTGGCTATCATTTTTGCTGTAAAGAAGTTTAGAAATTACTTGCTAGGGCAAAAATTTCTAGTTGTAATAGATCATCAGGCTCTAAAATATATTGTAAATAAGCCTAACCCATCAGGGAGGATAGCAAGATGGATAATTTTGCTACAAGAATTTGAATTTGATATTATAGATAGGCCAGGAAAGAAGCATGTCAATGCAGATGCACTCTCTCGAGCCTATGATGGTTTAGGATCATCTTGTGATGATGATGATTTCCCCGATGCAGCATTGTTATCCCTTGACACAATCCCTAGTGAATACATAGATATTTGGAATTATCTGAATGAATTCAAGTTTCCTGATGGTGCCAATGCAAAGACTAAGAGAAAGATTACTCAAGCCAGTCGTCCATATTCTATTCTGCATGGAGTATTATTTCGAATAGGACCTGATGGACAGTACAAGAGGGAAGTTGGACGTGATCAAGGGAAGGAACTGCTAGAAGAATTCCACAATGGTACATGTGGAGGGCACTTCTCTGGACAACTTACAGCAAGAAGGATCTTGGATGCAGGTTATCACTGGCCCACTCTTTTTAAAGATTGTTATAATTATTGTAAGACATGTGATATTTTTCAAACACATGGTAACCGTAAGACTTCATCAGCTCCATTATGTCCTATTCTTCCACTTGGTCCCTTTGAAAAGTGGGGAATAGACATTGTAGGTCCACTTCCAACTACCTCATGCCAAAATAAGTATATTGTAGTTACCACAGATTATTTAACCAAGTGGGTTGAAGCTAGGCCATTGAAAACAGCTTCCATGGATGAAGTGGCAAGGTTCATATATGAACGCATTGTCACCAGATTTGGTTGTCCATTAGAAATTGTAACAGATCAAGGAAGCCACTTCATTAATGAGGTGGTAGAAGCCCTAGTCAATAAGTTTTCTATTAAGCACAGGAAGGCAACAACATACAAGCCAAGCACAAATGGACAGGTGGAACGAACAAATTTTGTGTTGTGTCAAATTCTAGCAAAAGATGCAGCCTTGTAGGTACATAAATGGGATAAAAGGATTCATGCAGCATTGTGGGCATATAGGGCAACATCAAAGTCAGCAACATGATACTCCCCATTTCAGTTGGCTTATGGCATTGATCTAGTTCTTCCTATTGAGTTTGATATTCCCACGGTCAGAGTAATGAAAAATGAAAGGATGGATGAAAGTGATTCAGTAAAAGAAAGGTTGGTACATCTTCATTTGTTAGAGGAAATGAGGTAAATAGCTAAGGATACAAGCTATAAGAAGAAAATGAAGTAGAAGGAATACTTTGATCAAAAGATCCGGTGGTCTCCATTTCATGTGAATGACTTGGTTCTAGTATATGATTCCAGATACAAAAAAAAAAGATAGAGAAAATTTCTTCCAAAATAGATGGAGCCCTACAAAATAGCAGCTGTGCATGAAAATGGTACATACCGACTGAAGGAATTAGATGGCACTCCCATTATGAAATGGGTCAACCACGACAAGTTAAAGATTTTCCAAGCACCAAAATAGTCTACTCCGAGGATGGAGTAGAAGCTAGGAAGGGGGAAGATGTCAACACTAAAATTTTCCTCTGTAATTTCTATTTCGCTAATGTATATATTAGGAATAGGATGTTGTTAAGTATAATTAGTAGTAGTGTCTGATAGAAGATAACGGCGCTGCCAGTACGACACCACCAATAATGTATAGTACGGTAATAGTCAAAAGTACAATAGGAATATTGTGGTAAAAAGTAAATATTTGTCGTAAGTAGTCCGGTAATGTTAAAATGTCAAAGTTTGGGTAATTAGAGAAGTAGGGTCTACATGATTAGGAATTAGAAATATTATATTGGTAATAAGGACAAGGAGTGAGGTCATAAATATTTTGTGTATTTTATTTGTAAAAAGTCTAAAAATGTGGAACCCATGTAAAATGATAAGGTTTATCTTATCTTAAAAGATAAGCTTACATGTACAGATAAGAGTTAAGGTATGGAATATGATTCGTCAAAGTGGATTTCTTATCCTATCTTAGAGATAAGATGGATAAGCCTGGAAGTTCTATAAATAGAGAGGCCACCCCCCTCATTTAGCATAGAAGGAAGTAGTGAGAAATATTGTAGGAAGTGTGCAAAGGAAGCCATCAGTTTAAAGGTGTGTTGAAGAAGCCACTATGAGGTGTAATTGTAAAGTTTCTCCCATAGTCTTGGTGAAAGGCAAGTGAAGTCAATAACACTTGAAGTACCTCATGGGTGAGATTGTAACAATTTCATGTTAATATTATCATTTACTTTGATATTTCAGATTTATCATCATTCCGTCTTATCGTAGTCGATGGTATTCTTGTGTTATGTTGTTGTTTTGTTTCCAGATTACATCCACCAAACTAAAGGCTGTGCATTAGTAAATAATCATAGCACGAGGAGTTCCTGGTGAAGAATTATCATAGTGCTAGATTGGTGATGACACTCCCAACCAAATGGCATAATCACATACCTCAACCAACAATGGAGAGCATGCTAGCCTCGCTCCTAGTCCATGGGAGAGAGAATATTTCAATCCGTCAAATGAGCACAAAAAGGAAGGGGGAAGATCAACACGAGTAATCAAATAAGGAACCAAAAGCAGTTCCATAACATCATCCAAAATAAACCAAGAAATTTTATACTTCTATTTAGGTGGGAAGAGAGAAATATGAATCATATTTAAAAACATATTCAAATAAATATCCAAAATGTGTCCTCAAGTTTCCAAGAATCCCAATTTTCCTTTATAGTTCCATATCCGTCCAAAATCCTTATAAATCCTTGCCTCATCCTTGCCAATGATATTTAAATATTGGAGGTTTCATTTGCAAGGAAGGATATGGTTCCCAAACCATATGGAAAGAATCTTCCACTTCAAACATATGAAGGGAGTAAAAATAAATCCCAAAAAGGATTTCCGATCTAACCTTGTGGGAAATAAGAGAGTATTATTTCCTCTTTCCCTAAAAATCCATAAATACACTCTCTGTAGGGGGTGGATGGAGAAAATAAAAGAGGAAAAAACTCATTTTGTAACCCATTTACAAATTTATACACACAAAATCTCAAAAAGAAGCATTCATGTTTCTTTCAAAGCAATAACATTAAGAAATAAGGGTGTGAGGCCTACCTCACAATTGCAAGAAGATACCAAGATTCCAAAATAAAATATTTCCAAGTACAAACAAGATCTCCTTCAATCCATGCTATTTATCTTCAAAAATGAGGCAAAAAAAAAACCCCAACCATCCAAGTTGAAGGATATTATAGGAAAAGTGTCTCCAAATAAAACCCAATAGGATGATGACATGTGTCACTCCTCCACCTAAGAATCCAAGTCACCGAAGTACTTCCAACATGAACTTGAAAACCTATAAGTGAAAAATAAATTTAAAAACAATTATTTCAAATATTCACATGGAACAACTTGCACTCTAAATGCCAAATATACACAAGGTCCAAAAATCATAATTTTAGGTAGTTGAAAAAGGGTCAAAAAGGAAGAAATAAGCATTATGATCCTAAGATCTTATCCACCCATAGTCATGGTGCTTAGGATTATATTCAAGGAAAATATAGCCTCTAACTTTCCCTACCTATTAGAGATCACATGCACTAAGACGGGGGTGAATTAGTGCAGATTAATATTTTTTTCTTAATGCTAATTTTAAACCCTTTAATTATTTGCAGTTTTAAACAATGAGTAGTCAATCAAATATATGTCATGAAAAATAACACTTAACACATAGATTACCCTGGGAAACCCTTTTGGAAGAAAAATTCACTAAAAATCATTACTTATATTACACAAAGAAAAGACTTCTAAGAATATTACTCATCCTACAATATTTTTTTAGTGAGGTACCAACCACACAAGGAACACCAACCCCTTACACCTTTACTGATATTACACACAAAAAAAACTCAAGTGAATATTACACATCATAGGAGAGTTTTTTAGGAACCAACCTCACAAGGAACACCAACCCATGAATATGCTAAGATACAACTTAGACTTAATTTACATATACATTTTGATCATCTAGTTACAACAATTGCATTTTTAATAGATTATGATCACCTTTCTTTATATGTATATGTTCTTCTTTTGACTCTATTCTAATCATCTGATTTAATCCCTCTGCTCAATCAATCTACCACCCTTATGCTCTTTTCATCTGATGAATCTTTGCTTCATCAATCTTCTCTCCTCTTTCCTCTCTCTTTTCTTCTATCACTCTTTCTTAGCTTGATTACATCGTATTCTCTCTTCTTCAAATCTTACTTAGCTCGAATACTTCTTTTCTTACTTGAGAAACATACAAAAATAGCTCCAAGTTCAAACTATATTCATCAATCAACCCAACCTCTTCACTTCTAGTTGTGTGTTGTGTATCTTCCTGCTTGGTCACCTGAGAATTCAGACTATTAAATACATACAACTAACTCCATACTTTGTTTCTTCTATATTCAATTTGATTACACCATTTTCCAGGAAATTACAAGAACAATTTATTAGCTTTGGCTAAAAATAGATTTTCTCATCTTTTTAGCATTTTCTACATGACCTAAATGAGCAAGTCATTTTATTCTTCAATATTTTAATTTTTGAAAACTAAGATTTCTCATAGAGAATGTAACTACATTTCAAAAAGTCAATAGTTGGCAATTGAATGTTGATTTGTTCAACTTTGTGGAGTTCAAGTCGTATACTTAGCCGTAATCACCAGACAATCGAATCACCATCGATTTTGGAGAACCAACTCTCACTTGTCCATGTTTGAATAAATTTTATTGCCTTTGACCCTTGTCCAATCCATATTTTGTTATTTCTTAACTTTCCTTAGCTCTTCTTAATTTCTCCTTTGTATCACGAAACTTTTCTTTACTCGGCAACATTTCTCCTTCCTCGAAAACTTTTTAGTTATCCACAACTCTTCTATACTTCTCACAGATTTTGTAATGTATCACAATTATCCTCCTTATCTATTGCCTTCAAGCAGCTTCCTTCCATGTCTGCAAATCTATCTCTTTTACTTGTGGCTTTTTTAGTCTTCCGCGGTTATCTTCCGTCCTTAGTGATATCTTTAGTTCATCGTGGCTTTCTTCTAACTTCCTTATACTGGAGGCTTTGACTTCATCTCCACGGCTCTTACTTCACATCCATGGATTTACTTATCTTACTCATGACTTATCCTTTGGATCCATGTTCCTTCATGACTTTGTCATTTTATGTGTGACAACCACTTACCATCGGCGGCTACCTCTACTATTTCGTATCTTTGTGCACACTTCGATAGCTAATCCAAGTCTTCAGTGGTTATCTTTATATTTTGACGGATATCTCCTCTTGTTTGAGGCATTAAAAAATATTGACTAAGTCCTTTAGAAATTATCCTTAGACATCCTAAGCCTTTATGAGATGACACTACCAATCAACCTTCAACTTTTCAGTTTGCTCACTTTACCAATTTGACTCCTTTTGTCATCAATGGAACTTGAAATCAACTGATCCAACTTGACATTAACGATAACACATATGACACATGACAAAGTTCCAACAATCTCTTCATTTTTAATTTATTGCAACACCTTAATGAACATATACCACACCATAAACCTACAAAATTTTATGGAAAAATGTTTTCCATACATGGTTTCTTGTAACACCTTGTCTTCTTCCTTTTGGTTGTTAGATAACTAGTTTCCCCCTTTAATAGTGTAATTTTCTGAGTTGAGTTTCTCTCCCCCTTTGACAACAATTACAAAGGGCCAACTATGCCACATAAAACTAAATATTATGGTAAGCTAGATACAACATGTTCTTACCTTAATAAGCTCCCCCTAGGCTTATGCTTCTCATACATTTGTCTTAGTGTGTTCGCGGAAATGCTCCCCCTGAGTTGATGCATAATTTAATAAATTTGAGCTATTAGATTAGCCCCCCCTTACTTTGGAAATTTTTAGGAGTTGATATTACCTAAGAATGGTCTCTTTCCTTGTCTGCACAACCTCTAGTTGTTGGTGGAATTAGGAATGATCCCCAATTCATTCCTTAGGTGTTCAAATGTTGCTCTTAATAGGCTTACACATTATATCTGCAATTTATTCTTTAGTGCTCACATATTCTAGAATGATCTTCCTGTCATTCACTTGTTCCCTCAAGAACTAATATCTAATTGGAATGTACTTGGTATTTGAGTGGAACACAAGATTCTTAGAGACACTAAATACACTTGTACGATCACACAAACAGGGAATTGGATGTTCATATTTTACCTTATAGTCTTCCAATGTCTATTTCATCCATAGAACTTGAGTGCAACACATTACAAAAATTATATATTCTTCTTCACATGTTGATAGAATCACTTATGATTATTTCTTTCTTATCCAAGATACCAAGAAATTTCCAACCAAGAATGCTCCATCATTTTCTCTCTTCCTATCATCAACACTTCCTTCCCAATCCACATATGTATATGATTTGATGTTGAAATCATTGCTCTTGGAGTACCATAATCCATATTCAGTTGTTCCCATGAGGTATCTCAAGATTATCTTAACTACCTTAAGGTGTGTTTCCCTTGGATCTTCTTGAAATCTTCCAACTAGTCCTACCACCTACATGATATCAGGTATTGATGGTGTGGAGTAAAGTAGACTTCCTATCATAGATCTATACAAAGTTTTGTCTAACTTTAGTGAGTCATCATCTCTACTCATCTTCCATCCTACTTCTATTGGTGTACCAATTAGTTTGCATTCTTTCATTCCCAATATTTTCAGCTTCTCCTTGATATAGTTAGTCTAGGATATGAATATACCTTGATCTGCTTAACTGATCTATAAGCCCAAAAAAAATGAAAGATCCCCAAGAATGGACATTTCAAATTCTTCTTTCATCATATCAGCAAATTCATATGTCATTATATAATGGTCTCCACCAAAGATGATGTCATCTACATACACAATGAAAATTATCAAGTCGTCTCCTTCTTCCTTGATGTAGATATTGTTATCCACAACACCTTTTCTGAAACCTTTCTTTATGAGGCATGAGACTAGTCTACTATACTAAGCTCTGGGAGCTTATTTTTATCCGTACAAAGCTTTCTTCAACCTGCACACATAATCCTTATCTTTAGTTAGTTAAAATTGATCATGTTATTCAATATATACCTCTTCATTAAAGAAACCTTTTAGGAAGGATGATTTCACATCCATCTGAAATAATCTTATCGTCTTGTATGTCGCGTAAGCCTAAAATATCCTTATTGCCTTCATTCTCACAAATGGTGCAAATGTCTCATCAAAATCAATTCCTTCCATTTGCGTGTATCCTTTGCACACTAGCCTTGATTTTTTCCTTATCACTTCTCCTTTTTCATTCACTTTTTTCCTGAATACCCATTTGGTGCCAATCGCATTCTTGTTCTACGGTTTGGGTACTAGTTCCCATGTCTCATTCTTTTCAATCTGGTCAAATTCTTCATTCATGGCATCTACCCATTGTTGACCCGTGATTACTTGTGTAACATTATTTGGGTTCTATCATTGATAGGAGTGTTATATCTTCATGGTTTTATTTCTCTTTTAGCCTTCTTCTTGTGAGAACGTTTTCATATTTGTTTTTAATGATCTGATTTATAGGATGGTCCTTTTTGACTTTCCTAGAGGGTGCCTTAGTGTCTAGCCTTTCTTCCTCTTCATCTGCTTCTTCACGTAGACTACCTAACTCTTCATCATCTTCTTGTTCTTCATGATTGCCATTGTGTTGAGTGCTGGTTTGGCATACTGTGTCTCATCCACCTTCACATTAGTGCTTTCAAAATACTTTTGCAACCTTTTAAATTGTAGCATTTGTAATCAACGTTGAATACTGAGTAGCCAAGGAATATCCCTTCATCACATCTTGAGTTACATTTTCCTTAATTTTCTTCATCTCTTTTGATATAGCATTTTCTTCCAAATACTCTCATGTGTTGTAAATTGGCTGGTATCTTATTCCATAGTTCATAAGGATTATTGTCACTATTTATTCTCAGTTGAGCTCTAATCAAAATATATACCACGGTGTAAAATGCTTCACTCCAATACCTATCTAAGAGTTTGGATTTTTTCAACATTTTTTTTCCATCTCCTGCATAGCTATGTTTTACCTTTCAACGACCCCAATTTGTTGAGTTATCCTTTCGGATGAGAAATATCTCCTGATTCCATTTTCTTCATAGAATTCCTCGAACTCATCTCACCAAAATTCTCTTCCTCTGTCTAATCTTAGGAATTTGATCTTCTTGTTCTTCTCATTTTCTACCAGTGCCTCGAATTTCTTGAAATTTTCTAAGGCTTCTAAATTTTTCTTTAAGAATGTTACCCATGGCATTCTTGTGTAATCATCTATTAGAAGCATAAAGTATACTTTACCATTTATACATTCAGTTTTGGTGGGTCTGCAGAGGTATGTATGAATCAGCTTGGGTGGCCTGGTTGTATAATAATCTTTTGTCTTGAATGATCTTTTTGTTTTTTTTCCATGTAAACATGAATTGGATAGTGTATCCACATGTTTCACAATGCTTGGCATATGTCTGAAACAACCTTTTTCACTTAGCTTTACAATATTTTCAAAACACATGCCCTAATATTTTGTGCCAGAGACAACTGAAATCTATGTTATTTGTGAAGCATTTCTCTTTGTTTATCTCATTTAGAAAATACATGTTGTTCTTTGTTCGCTTGGCCTTTTCTATTTTCTTTCTTATTTTTCCATTTATAATTTCACAACCTTTTTCATGGAATATTACATTATATACCCTCTTGCACATTTGACTCACACTCAGTAGATAATATTTGAGACCTTTAACATATAAAATATTTTTAGTTATTGTCTTTCCATTATTTAGACTCGAGGTTCCTTTTCCAACTATGTTTACTAAATTGTTATCACCAAATCTCACAGCACCAGATGCATTGTTAGACAAAGTAATAAACTTTCTTTTGTCACCTATCATATGGCTAGAACATCCACTATCCAAGTACCATATTTTATCTTCATTTTGCACATGAAATGGTGTCTATACAATTGAGCATGACTCTTTTCTCTTCTTCTCATCTTTCTTTGCACCATATATCCACTTATTTTGCTTAGGCGGATCTTATTTGTTGGATGAATCTACATTACTCTTATTATGATAATTGTGTTGGACACCATTATAGTTTGATTTGGTGTAAGATGGGATAAATTTCCTTTTATAGCCTCTAGAGAGATTTCTACACTAAGCAGCATTATGTCCAAACTAATTAAAAGAATAAAAATAACCATAAAAAGAGTGCGTACCTCATAGCATAAGTGATTATGGGAGAAAAAATTCTTATCTTCATGGAATTGATAACCTTATTGTTTGTGATAGATTAGGTGTTAGATGTTGATGCAACCTTGGTTTCTTCATTCTTTGCAAGATCATTTTCTTTCCTATTTTATTTAAAGTCAATTCCATACCAATCATTTACATTACATTGCCTACTTAATATATCAGACAAAACACTCGATTCCTTTTAAAAAATTTCATACACCTTTAATTTGTTGCTCATTTTTTCCATATGATCGTTCATTTTTTCCAGTCCTAAGTTCAACTTTGTGAAGTCATCCTCCTTTGATTTGTAGGAGTTTGAAATCTTTTGTAGCTGTGTTTTCAATTCCTTGTGTAGACACTAAATTTTGGTCTTACGACACCCTGTACCCCGTATCTCGTCCCCCAACCTAACCCTACCTCACCACCTAAACATTACAAACTTAATTATTTATTAATTACCTTATAATTAATAAATCCACATCTCCAACCCTGCCACCTCACCTCGCTACCTCACTATGACCTAGCCCTAACCCTAAACTAACATAATTAAGACCTATGACTTGGTCTAGACCCACACCCTTGACTCATCACCCCTCACCCGCATCAAAAAAATCCTATTAATGACTTGACCAAGCCCACAATTGACCCCTCGGGAGAAAAGGAGGGAAAGTTGGCTATTTTTAGTAAAAATAGCCAACTTTGACTTGACTGACGCCGGTCCCTACTCAACCACCGTCGGTTATGCAACCACCATCGGTTCCTTGTAAATGACCTACCCCAACCAAAATGCAAGGATACGGATCCATTTTGCAAGGGAGAGACAAGTGAGAAGGAGAGAAGAGTTTACAGGGAAGAGCATTGAGTCCAAGACTGTAACTGATCAATGAGATCACTGTCACACTCATCCAAGCATTAGGAGATTCAGAGGATAGCTTCATCAGCTCACTTTCTATTTTCAGATCATCCCACCTGAGCTTTGCCTTCGTCACCGCATTCCTCGGTCCTGTATCCTCATCAAAAAGTAGTAAGTAGTATCTTGTATGCTTCTAGACTCCACTTCGTGGAATTTTGAATCATAGTAATTATAAGCTCACCCCTGGATCTAACACCCGGCAGCACCTAACCTTCAGTCATCCATCCCTATATTGCCCAAAGGATAGCTTTCTCACTCTCTGAGTCTTCTCTATTTCCTTACTATTCCCCCTAACCATCTACCAACCTTAAAAACCCCATAACCACCCTACAATCAACCTCTACCCAGAAGCCCCTAGATCACTGCCCCTACCGATATTGGTTATCCCCTACCGGTAGCGGTTTTATAACCACGGTCAGTTATCCGGTGACTGGCATCAGTCACTGTGACTTATACCAAAACCAACCTTTCACCTATTTATTTCCTAACAACATCAGATCCAACCTGGTCTATCCCTGTAACTTGATCTGAACGTATCAATAACTAGTGACCAAACAAACAGAATGACGTTTTATTATTGGTAGTTTAGTCTCTATTGCTTTTAGTAACGAGGTACCTAAATCATGATTTCGCAATAGCTTCTTTATTATCATTTGAAATAATTTATATAAAAAGGGAACTGACCACCTTCAAAAGGAAGTTTAGTGTTTCCTGGGCCCAAGGCAGTTCCCCTACTTATTGTCTAACTAAAATCTGGTGGTCTTGCATTCTTATTTACAGGTAGTCCTTCCTAGACAAAAAGGAGTTCTTCACAATCAGTCTGATCTCTCTACGGTACGCGCACACCTTCCCAACACTCAACAGGTATTCCTCCTAGCCCTAACCCTTATCTGTTTCTCAAGAGAATGAAAAGATAGAAGTAACTCTATTCTAGAATGAAATTATGTGCGAAACATTTTGGCATGCCCGGTGGGACCCTATTCAGGTTTCTTTATTTCTTGCTTGTTTTCATATAAGGAGCACCCTTGCCATTTCTTTCTTCTAAATATTCACAAAATATTTTGTCATTTTGGTAAAAGAATTTATATTTCTTTCGCATCTTTGCATTAGTGAAAGTCATCTTCTTTACTTCATCGAATATCATTTTCGATTTGGGTTTAAAACACGTGCATCACATTCTTGCTTGTTTTTAATTCTAGTGAACGTAGATTAAGTAACAGGCCATAAACGTGGTGGTGATATCCATGCTATTGATGAGAAATTAATCTTACTCTCACTACACAACACATACTAGATCACATCATAATCTACACAACATCTCAAACATCCCCCCTTTCCGTAGTATTCCTCTGCCCGATTGAGGTAGCTTTACAAGCCAAAACAAACTTGACATCTCCCTTAGGTCTTTTGTTTAGGAATGACATCATCTTGCGTCTAAGGAATAAGCCCAAAAGCGATCAAAACTAATCCTAGGGTTAGTCTCTTGATTTGCTTATGCATCTTGCTTGTTTTCTATTTTTCTTTCAGTTTTGTTTCTCTGTTATACCCTTTCTCAGTTATCACCTCAGACAGTTCGGTGGGTATACTAAGCCTTGTTATCCACAAACTAACAGCCTCTTACATTCTCTCTTTGCCTTCATAGTGACCAGAACCCATCCTCTTCTACCGACATCGGTTACTCGACCGACGTTGGCTACCGTCTGACCGACATCGGTTAACAGACCGATATCCATTACTGTGTTTTACAGTTCCTGACAAACCAACAACCTATCAATTCCAACATTTTGTTGCTTTTTTTTTTCCTGATTGACTAATTCTCTACTGTATCCTCTTGTCCATGGTTGCTATCACCCAGAAACAAGCCACAACCACGGTTTCACATGCTTGTTCCATGTCTTTGCCTGAGTCACCCCCTTTGCATCGTATGGGGAATCCTACAGACACCAATGCTTTTCCCACGATCTCTGTTGGAGATCCAGATTTTGCTAAATTTTTGGATGCTAATCTTGGCATCGTACAGTATTATTTGACTCATACCCCTGATGGTACACCTGACAGTCAGCTCCTCTTGGATATGCCTATTAGTATAGCCGCCCACTTAACTCCTTCCCCACCTAATAACTGCACCTCATCATCTTCATCCTTAGCCCTGTCTCCCAGCTCAGTGGCTTCGGTGGTTCATACTACACCAATTGGCTTTCCTCTGGTTAATCTGGGGCCCCACATATCACTACCATCCACTGCCCCTACCTCATCTCTCTCGCAGGTTTCCTCTTTCATAACTTGTTCTCTACCACCTATTCACATGAGCTTTCCCTCTCAGGCTCCGCCCACCTTTTCATTTCCGCAACCTCATCCGGTGGCCTCAACATCTTATATAGGACATCCTTATTTGGTTGCCCCAACACATTCATCATCAATACCTTATCAAGATTTAATCCCACCTTTGTCTAGTAGCGGCTCTTGGCCTAATCCTCCTCTGTTTATGATGACAGCACCATCATCTAACCCAACCAATGATTTAATTAAACAGATGATGGACAAGATGTAAAATCTTGAGGCTTCTATTTCAAGAAACCGTAACACACTGACATACGAGAAAGTTTGTCGAGAGCCTATTCACCCTTCTGTCCCCCTTTATACATATCCTCCTCAATGGGAATTACTGAAATTTACTCGCTTTAATAGTAAGGAGGACCCTCAAAAACACTTGCAATCCTTTAGACATGCCTGCTATTTGATTGCTCATGATGATGCCTTACTACTCCATACCTTCCCCATGTCCTTATCAGGACCTGCCTTGGAGTGGTACAGTGCTTTAGCCCAGCACTCAATCTTCTCCTTTAACCAGTTGGCCCAATCTTAATTGGATCACTTCTCCATCAATATTGCCAAGAAAGTATCCATTATTGACCTCTATGCCATCCGACAATTTGAAGACGAGTCTATCGCAGATTTCATTGGACGATGGCGGGGCCTCATCAACCAACTTACTTATGCCTTACCTCATGCTGAGCTCATCGAACTCTTTATGTGGGCCTATGCTAAACACATTTCTCCCACCCTCCAAATTCAAACTTTTCACACCTTTGATGAGGCCTTTACTATGGCTCGGAAACTAGAGATTCGAGCCTTAGAGGAGGAGAAATTGAAGTTACGCAACAAAAACTCAAATTTCTGAGCCCAAGACTCCACCAAAAAACCCAAGACCACCAACTCTCATGCATCCGCCGCTTCGAAATCAAAAGGAGCTGTACACGTGCTGATGGTCAAATCTCAAGCATTGTCTTATACCCAGCCGAAATCCACCTATAAGTATAAATCCGAGCCAATCAAGTACACTCCCTTAGGAGAAACTTATGATGTGATCCTGGAAAAACTACTTAATGCAGGAGCTATCACCTTGCCTCCTGTTAAACATCACTCCAGGTTTGATTCCACCCGCGCTATACCTTCTTGGTTTAAAGAAAATGACTTCTGTAACTTCCATCGTGTGAAGGGACACAACCACAAAAATTGCAAGATGTTGAAAAACATAGTGCAGGAAATGGTTGATGCAGGGGATATAACCCTTGATAATCCTAATGGTCCTGCTAATTGAAATTTAAAAATCTTCAACAAACCATTTCCAAACCATTCCTTTAACAGTAACACAAACCAAGAAACCTTAGCTGAGGAGAAGAGTGTGCATGAGATCCATGTGGTTTTCAACTCCCAACCAAGGGCTTCCATTGAAGAAATTCTAAATCGAGCCTCTTCACCGACGCAAGAGCCCTCACCCCCTTCTCTTTTATCAGAATAAGAGGAAAACCCCGCTATTCCTTTACCCCTAAATGAATCAACCACCCAAATTTCTCTTCTCACAGAAGATCCTTCTTACACCACATCCCTACAAGACTGTGAGCAGATGTTATCCAACTTATCTATTTCCCAAACATCTCCATCCACCGCTCTTGCTGCAAAAGAAGAAGGATTGCCACTTTTTCTATCGTCCTTAGAAGAGAAACCCCTCGAGGCTACATCACCAAATTCCTTAATCATGACATATCCTCTAGAACATGCGCTCCTCCCTATCAGTTCTTCATCACCTAAATCTTTCCAGTGAACAGTTGACCCCTTAACACCCATTGATACAGTGCCTCATTCGCCCCCTGTATCACACCCCCATTGGACCGGAAGCACAACCCACTTCTCTTCCATATCAAAATGCACGTCCATATGTGAAGATTGCTATCCCCTAGAAGATAGATGACTCTTATGGGCATGTTTGAGAACACCATTCTCTACTCAAATGCAAATGACTAATCTAGACACCTCTACCATATACCTGAAGTTTTTACAAAAGCTCAAAATGCCTATGTTCTCACCTCCACCCCCCTCATCTCTATCGAATACCTCATCCACCTCTATCAACCTAACCAAACCTTCCCCTACGCTTGGGAATTCACCAATACCCAGCCTGACACACCCACCTAAATGGTTAGACTTATCCAAAAATAAAGCCATCAATCGAGTCCAATCTATGCCTCTGCCACACCTAAAACCCTCACCCCCAATCACACTCGTACAACAGCCACAACTTCAACCCTCGCCCTCAATCTTACCTTTGATATTGGGGCCTCATCCCTCCACCTTACCTCAATACACCATGCCTCCCACGTCTTCTTTAACACGACCAGTACCTTCTGTACCCATAATAAAATCTAAAGGCATCTCAACACAGTCGCCCCAAGTATCTAGCCTACCTACCAACCCTAAGCAAACTTGATCATCGAAGGACTTGTTTTCTACCGCTCCTCTTTCCTCGTGGTTGTTTCCTGCCACCACGCCATATGTGGCCTCATCATCTAACTAGCTAAACATGAATTCTGCGCAGAAGAAGCCACACCCAGTTAAACCTGATCATCAAAATACCTTGCCTAAACCACAACCCATATGAACCACTTGTACCCAACCATTACCAAAACAATCAATAATCTCACCCACTCAATCAATAGCCTCATCTTCATTTGACCCGCTCAAAGGATCTTACGTGAAGATCCTTGATATGTTGATAGAGGATGTGACCATTTCCCTAGCCCCACTCAGACCCTATGATCCATCTAAACCTTGACCTATAGGTTATGATGAATCTAAAATCTGTGCCTACCACCGTGCACTAGGACACAATGTAGAAGAATACAAAGCTTTGAAATCCATCCTTCACCAGTTGCCTATCTCAGATAGACAATCTCAGAAAGAAAACTTACGGAGAGAGAATCCCCTAGCTTCGATCCCTTCTCCTATACCACCTATCCCTGCCTCGCCAAAATCTATCATCATTGTAAGCCCACCTCTCGATAACAATGACTTATCCCTGCCATCTTCCTCCTCTCTTATTCACGAGATCAACATGATTAGCATTGCTACTCGAGGTAAGAAAAACAATGGAAAAGATAAAGAAAGCACACCTGCGGCCTCTCTTTCTTCTTCCGCCCTCCCGATCGCACCACCACCTAAAGCGGCTATTCATGGACTTTCCTATCTAGTATTTGATGGAGTTTCCCATCGTACCATGATCAAACAACTTCACCAATCTCCTGTAAAAATGACACTTTATGATCTCATTCAAACATCTGAATCTCATCGACAAGCTCTAATTGAGATCCTCCAAGGGATAGAGGTCCTACCCAATGAAACCTTACCCATTGCCTCCATCTTCACACCCAACCACGTTGCTTCTCTCACCAAACAACCTACCTCCACAACCACCTCTATCCCTATACAACAAGCCGCTGCTGTTAGTTTTTCCGAAGAATAAATTGTCATCTTTGGTGCAGAAGATCCTGACCCCACTCTTTTCATCTCGGCTTACGTCCGAGACATCCGGGTACATCGTGTTATGATCGACGGGGGCACAAGCCTAAACATTGTCTCTTCTGAATCCTTCCAACAGATGAATATCCCTCCTAGCTGCATGTGTGCAAACCCCAGTGTATTGTGTTCATTCAATGATGCTATAACTTCTACCCTAGGCACCGTAATCCTTAACATTCGTGTAGGGCCATGTACCTTACCCGAACTCTTCTATGTCCTTAAGGGAGAGTTCCAATACAACATGTTGTTAGGTCGCCCTTGGATCTGGGCTATGGGATGCGTTCCCTCAACCTTACATAGATGCATAAAATTTAATTATGAGGGGAAGTCATACACCATCATAGCTAACACTTCCCCCTTCAAAACCTGCAATATGTTATACCACCCTAACGATGTGCTTGTACCAGTCAAGACACCCATTGATCTAACCCAACCATCTACTTCAACCACGCCTCAACCATGCACCTTAGCCACAGCCACTCCTTCAACCAATGAAACCACCGATGGGAATACCTCTTCCTTCCCCACAGACAACTTCCCAACCTCGAATCCCTTGGTAGGTGTTTTTCAATGCCTTACGTTGGGGAGCACCTCCTATACAACATTAGCACCTTCCATACCCCACAAGAGTATGGAAAATTACATGTGCATCCTACCTATGACCGTCGTGTGGGGGAGGTGATCTCCTACGGAACATCTAATTGCCGCACCAACCTAACGTATGGAGGTTTTGAAGCATCCTCTGTCACCCCTGAACCTCCCCTTGGTGTGGTTCCCTTCTAATCTGATTTTCAATATTTAACCAACCGTCGTTTTTCCCTCACCTTCCTGACACGCTGTGCTTCGAAAGGTTTTTGTTTCGGTCTTTATGAGCAAGGATGACATACGCTTATTTCCATGACAACACGCAAACACAAAGATCGTAGTGGTCTTGGGTTTTCTGAACCACCTACACTGAAGCAACTTTATGTCAATTGTATTCAGGAAGACGACGAATTCACCCATTCCAAACAATTATCTCCCATTTTACCATCTTTACCCATGGAGTCGATAGACCCAGAATCTATCCCTCCTAAAAAAAAATTTTCGTGAATGCTATCTTCCTAGGTCATCTCACTTATCAATACAATGGTGAAAACCCATATTCTTTTCCCCTTTTATATCCAAACATGATCAAGAAGATTTACCTTCAATTAATGTTGTGGAGTGCCAAGATGATGACTCCATCCTCATCTACCTGGGTGAAGACAACTCTTATACTCAACGTGCCTTACCATCTGAAACCCAAACCATGTTGAATGAGTCAACTATAGAAATCATGATCCACACAGATGATGATCCTCACATTGTAAAGATCAGAAATCCTCTCGACGCATCAGAACAAGCCACCTTCACTACCTTTCTCCGTGCCCACAATCAAGCTTTCGATTGGTCCTACGCCGACATGCCAGGAATCGATCCTGACATCACTGTCTATAATATCACTCTGAAACTAGACTCCAAACCAGTTAAACAGAAGATGAGAAAAATGCATCCACGCATTGCCCTCTTAGTTAAAGAAGATCTTCAACGACTCCTTTCTGTTTCTTTCATCTTACCTATTGACTATCCGCAATGGATTTCTAATGTAGTACCTGTCACTAAAGTGACGGGGGAAATTCAAATATGTACAGATTTTTGGGATCTTAACCTCGCTTGCCCAAAGGACAACTTCCCCCTACCTAGCATTGATCAACTTGTTGATCTCACTGCGGGCCATGAGATGCTTTCTCTCATGGATGGTTTCTTGGGATATAATCAAATTTTAGTAGCCTCGGCCGATCAACATAAAACCATCTTCATTACCCCTTGGGGCACCTTCTTCTATCGTGTCATGCCATTTGGCCTTAAGAATGCTAGTGCAACCTATCAGAGGGCTATGACTTACATTTTTCATGAGATTATGCACACTATCCTTGAGGATTATGTCGATGATCTTCTTGGAAAATCCAAACATCGCAGTGAACATCTCGATGTCTTAACCATTATTTTCGATCACCTGTTATAATATTGTGTTCGTCTTCAACCAAAGAAATGTGTCTTTGGCGTCCTTTCGGGAAAACTCCAATCTATCTGTTGTTTCATCTCGCAACTCTCGGATCGATGTCAACCTTTCCATCATCTCCTTAAAAAGGACATTGTCTTTCAATGGAGCGAGGAGTGCCACCAAGCCTTTAAGGCTCTTAAAACTTATCTCTTGCAGCCACCAGTGCTTATTCCACCTCAGGACGATCACCTTTTTTACCTTTACCTTTCTGCCACCGACCATGTTGTAGGAGCCATGCTCGCACATCGTGACTCCGAGCATTGAGAACAAGCATTTTATTACATAATCCGTACTCTTGTGGATTACGAAACTAGGTATAGACAAGTCAAAAAGTTGTGCCTAGCCCTATCATTCATGGCCACCAAACTTCGACATTACCTCCTGAATCACAAAATTTTTGTCATCACCAACACTAACCCCATACATTATATGTACGCCAAACCTCATCTAAACCAATGCATCAGCCGATGGCTTATGCTCCTCACCGACCTCGACCTTGAGTTCGTACACCAGAAATCAGTCAAAGGAAAAACTATAGCAGACCAACTCGCAGAATCCCCTTTACCAGGGGAACAATTTACCAATTTTACTTTCCCTGATGAACTCATCGCAACTCTTTCGCTCAGGGAGACATCTTATCCGATGACCCTCTTCTTTGATGGATCTAAATGCCAGCGCGGCGGAGGGGCGGGCGTTGTTCTCATTCCTCTTGAAGGTGAACCTATGCCTCTTTCATTCAGGCTTGATTTCCCCTACACTAACAATACAGCGGAATACGAGGCCCTTGTTTTGGGTCTCCACATTGTGTTACACTTAGGTGTGAAGTCTATTAACATTTTCGGTGACTCTCAATTGGTAGTAAATCAAGTTACTGGCATCTACCAATGTAAAAATGAGGAACTTCAAAAGTACAAATGTTACGTGGATTCACTTTTGACCTTCTTTACTCATTATTCTATCCAAACTGTTCCACACTCAACTAATAAATTTGTAGATACTATGGCTTGCTTGGCCTCGTAAATTCCTACCTCACCAACTAACTCTGACATATTTGTCTTGGTCCAACAACTCTTTTGCCCCATCTTACTTAGTCTTGGATGTTTGTATGGTAAATAATGTATCTGTTGATTCACAGGATACCTGGTATCACCAATTTCACGACTACCTTACAACCTCTGTTCTCCCACTTGACCTTACTAGTAATGGCAAACGTGCTTTTCTTAAAAGTGTTTCTCGTTATGTCGTCATGGGGGGACTCCTCTATAAACGTGGCTTCGATGGTATCCTCCTTCGCTGTCTAACCAGCGCTGAAGTCACCCATATCATCCAACAAGTCCATGACGGAATTTGTGGTGGGCACTTTAGTGGCTTTGCCATGGCCAAGAGGATCCTTCACCTAGGATATTATTGGCCTACTCTTAACAAATACTACTGTAAATATGTTAAGCATTGTGTTATGTGTCAACAACATGCCAACCTTCAACATACTCCTAGCCACCCGCTACAGGTCGCACGAGATTTTTGGCCTTTCTCACAATGGGGTTTGGACCTTATTGGTGAGATTCATCCACCTTCTTCGCAACGTCACCATTGGATCATCACGGCAACCGAATATTACACTAAATGGGTGGAGGCCATTCCACTCATTTCAACCAAAAAGGAGAAAATTGTTGAATTCATCAATCATCACATTATTTTCCGTTTCAGTGTTCCTCATCGCCTGATAACAAATAATGGAAAATCTTTCAAAAATAAGCTGTTACAAGCCCTTTGTGACAACTTTGGTATCAAACTTAGCTTCTCGTCACCCTACTATCCACAAGCAAATGGTCAAGCCAAATCTTCTAACAAAACCTTAACCAAAATTCTCATGAAAGTTGTTAACGATTCTGGTCAAAATTGGCATGATCACATCCCCTTTTCCCTTTGGGCTTATCATACCAGCATTCGTACTTCCACTAATGCCACACCATTCTCTCTGGTGTATGGTACCGAGGTTGTCTTGCCTCTCGAAATACAAATCCCTTCCCTCAGAATATCTCTTCAGGATATTCTCACCAATGATGACTTCCGCCAAGAGCGGTTAGCCCAATTGGAGCTTCTTGACGAGCGTCGTCTTACCGCTCTTGACCACCTTCAAATTTATCAAAAGCGCATCAAGCGTGCTTATGATAAGTGAATTCATGAGCGTACCTTTAAAATTGGTGATCTTTTCCTCAAAGAGAATCAACATGTAACCAAACTAGAAAAGAGTAAACATGGAAAATTTGCTCCTAATTGGATTGGGCCTTACATTATCACTCACACTTACAGATCAGGTACTTATCATTTAGCTTCACTTAATGGTAAACCTGAGCCTGAACCCCTTAATGCCTTGCATCTCTGACCATTCTACTGTTGAATTTAGTGTTACATCACTCCTTATCTACCTTGCGCTCGTCCCTTGAGCTCATTTACCACCTCATACACCTTATTTTCATGCATCTCAAAGTAGAATCAAACTCACATGGTTTGATCATCACCTCCTCTTAAAGATGCCTTCTCCTTTTTAGTCTGGTCCATGACTTAAAAGTATCAAAATAACAAGTTCTCAATTATACAATTCTGGGATATTCTTGAGTCAAACTTCCTACAAAACTAGATGCTTCATGCCAAACAGACATCTAGACCTCTCAGCTATAAACTAGACTGCTCCCTCGAAGGAATGTGCAAAGCCGCATCTGCTACTATAAATAGACTGCTCCCTTGAAGGACAGCTATGTGCAAAGCATCTACTACTATAAGTAGACTGTTCCCTTGAAGGACAGCTATACAAAGTCAGCCTCTATCAGAAGCTTCTCACATTGATTAGCTTCGTGAAGACCTCAAGAAAAACAAAATGCATATCCCCTATAGAATTCCCACATCGATCAGTCTATATCCAAAAAAAATAAAAGTAGTATTCAAAAGAACTTTTGAGTCATGGATTTTTCTATTTAGGTTTGGTTCTCTTTCGTCAGAATAATCACCTTATAACAAGTTCTCTCTGCCCCAGCTATACTATCCACCTCACCTCACCATTCTTCAAAACAACAATACTCAAGGGACGTGACGTATATCTGATATATTGTGATTATACAACTCTTTTCACTTATCGACTTCTCACCTATGCAAGGTACCTAGGGATTCAAGCTCATCCTACGATAATACGTGGTTTGTTTAGCTCTTTCCAACTATGGGACACTTTTGCCTCTTTTACTCGAATCTAGGATTGTGTGTTGACCTTAATTAGGACACTATTTCCTATGCTTGGGTAAGCTAACCCTCACTTCACCTATACCCACACCAACACCAACAACATTACCCTATTAATATCAAAATTTTTACCAACCAACAAATTTCCTAACCACAACCAAATTGCCTGAATTCACTTCTCCCTGGTCCTAAGGGAGAACTACATCAGTCTGAGGCCCCTCCTTGCTTTGTGCAATGGGCTATGTAGGCAGCACTTAGGAGACATGGGGTCTCCCAAGGTTAGCTCGACCATCCCCTACCATAACCTATCATGTGTTGTGTTTTCTTTTAAACTATAAATATTTTCACATATTTATATTGATAACACTCACCTTTGTCCTTTTTCAATCCAAACATTCAAAACACAAACATTCTTATTATTATCATAAACTCAAATCAACATACATATTCAATTTTATTTAGATGTTAAACAAATACATCTTCTCTATCATCGACGTGCAGGTCGGCATCCTTATTTATTCTTCTACCCCTATGAAATTCACTTAGGCCCCCGCGCCTCATCCCGAACCAGGTAGCGATGGTGATCATCGACGCCGCTCACCTGGCCTCTCCATCCTCAAAGGTGCCACTACTATTGGTTCCTCCCACTGATCTGCCAATCTCTCCTGTAACATACGAATACGCCCTCTCGCGTGGAGGAATCTTGCCTCTAGTCTCCCCACTCGTGACTGCGAAGCCTCTAACAATCCCGTAGTCTCGTTCACCTGTGTTTGAAGCTGGTGAACTAAACCCTACAGGTGGTCTCTCTCCACTGTAACCACAGCTATGTCAGGATGATCGGCCCTCTCATGTATATCTCGCAGCTCTGCTACCCACCATAATCTATAAGACTCTGTCACTCCTGCATCCATTACCCTGCGATCGGCTGCTGTCTCTTCTGGTCCTTCTGGAAGTGTCGGCTGTGGAGGTGAGAATGGTGCCTCAGTGTCAATCCTCCTGTATGGTCTATGAGCCATGGGTATATCCTGAACAAATCCAAATTGTCGCCGCATGTGATCTAGAGGAATCCTCTCGTACTCACCTGGCCTGTGTCCCGCGATCCACCTCAATCGCTCTACACCCCTCAAATCCTCGGCTATGTTCGCCGTCACCATATAGTTCCCGTAAGGCCTCCAATGGATATCCGCAATCGTCACCATCTCCCACATCTACCTATAATACTCAGCGTCATCTGTCACGGTCTCGGATCTCACCTCTTGCTCTGTCTGGACCCATCGCCTGAATCCCAACCTTTGCACTCCTGTCTCTCCTACCTGGATGGGTCGGCCTATTGGTCACACACACACAATGTGCTCATAGGCCCAACAATGTAATAAGTATGCACAATCCAGTGTAGTCCTGTGATTTCACCTGCATGCCCATAAACCCCTGTATAGCTCCGCCAGATATGCGGGTGCCCATGTGAAAAGTAATGCTCCCTTCTATCATTTCCTGAATAATACACATCAATGATTTTGGAAATCTTCCCCCGTCCACTCTAGGTAATGCATAATACCCCACCGCTATCATTAATACCACGGCCAACCTTGTTGCCTCAGGGTGTGCCGCAAACATTATACCATAAGTGAATGTCAAACCTCGCTGTGTCAAATCTCGTGCGGCTGGACCAAATACTGCCGTTATCGCTGCACGCGCCACATTAGGCCCTGCCTGATACACTGGTCTTCCTGTAATTGGAAGTCTCAAAATTTGAAACACATCTTCTAACGTCACTGTCATCTCCCCTGTTGGCAGATAGAAGGTATTCTTTTCAGGATTCCATCTCTCAATCAGCGCCTGCAACATAGCATGATTGCGTGTGATTCGTGAATAATAGTGGATTCCACTTAACCCCACATGGTTTATTAATGCCCACTCAGCTGGTGTTACATCCGCTCAGACTCATGACAACAAAGCTGGCACCCTATCATTCATCCTCAACCCTGCCTGTGCCTGCACACATCAAACCAACAAACAACAAATCAACAAATAAATTCCCACGTGTTTTTTATCACAATCCGCAACTTTACACAGTAACTGATATCGGTTATTGATAACCGATACCGGTTACCTAACCGATACCGTTATTCCTAAACGATATCGGTCACTGTCAATTCCATCTACCCTGCTCAAAAACACCACCTATGATAACTTATTCACTTGTTTGCCTCTCTATACCTAAAAACATATCCGAAACCCCTGATTACCTACCCCATAACACTCACCCCATCCCAAACCTTTTCCTATCACCTTTCTTTTTCATCTCTACCCACTTACCTTCCCACATCCTATTCATACGCATGCAAAAATTTAATTCCAACCAAAAATTATACCTCCTGGGATGCAGCAGTTTGAGGTGGAACCTGTCTTCCCTCTCCTCTCTGCCCGCTGGATGCTTCTCCTTGTTCAGCCATGTTCACCACCCTCTTCACTATTACTTGCCTTTACGCCTTCTTAATCCAAGCCCACGATCACTTTACCTGTCTCTTTCCTCCTTATCACTCAATTCTCCCATGCAATTACCTGTATCGACGTCAACAGCCTCGCATCCTCATATTTAACATGTTGCATGACTCTAAAAATAAGATTTCAGTTGCCTCCCAAGCTTTTCTATTTTTAGAAAAGCTCGTTTAAGAGTAACCGATATCGGTTAGCTAACCGGTATCGGTCAGGTTGTGACCGACATCGGTTATCTAACCGATATCGGTCATCTGTCTCCTCTTGCTTAAACCTAATCCTTTTCTTTGTTTTTTTTTGAATTTTTTGGCAGAGCCCACCTCTTTTCCCTGCATAACGACATCACTATCAACATCCATCATCATAATAAACATCAACATTTCAAAACATATGCATATCATCAAAACATCATCAACATCATCTATATATACATCAAATTCCAATACCATCGACAAAACACATACAACATTATAATATATGCATCAAATCAAACATTATACACACCATGTGGATCAAACTCATCATCTATATATATCCTCAAATCAATGTCAACATATACAAATTGCCCTGCATGGGGCCTCTATAATCCAAAATACAAAGTCGGCACGCAGGCCGCTGTCTCTGTCAAAATCTCGACTCGGCTCGCAGGCCAGTCTCTCATGTCAAAAATATACTCGGCTCGCAGGCCGGTATCAACTATACAAAAAGTACTCGGCTCGCAGGCCGGTATATACAACAAAAATGCATACATAAATCCTATGAGGGCACGCAGGCCTCTATATACACACTCAGTTCGCAGACCGGTGTCTCTATCAACAAATCCTCTATCAAATCAACAAAACCCATCTCCACTCCTGGGGTGACTCAGCTCTCTCCCCCTCCCTCGGCCCGTCCCTCAGCTGGCCCCTGTGCCGGATCTCGCCTCCTACCTGTAACCGACCCACCGGCTGTGGCTGCGGCCCCCTGTGACCTGTGACTCTGGGACGTCTCAGCTCTGTGAGCCGCATATGGCTGATACTCGGCACCGGTACCATCTAGTACGTCCTGATAATAACGGGCCTCCACTCTCACCTCCATGTATCGGGCCCGTGCCACCATGGCTGGTGGGGCTGGTCCCCTGGCTCCTAATAGAAGTGGGCCCTGCCCTACCTGTACACCCTGACCCTGAGCCTGTACCTGTGGTGGCGGTGGAGCTGCCATCGGAGCCTGAACAGGGACCTGTGCCTATGCCTGAACAGGGATCTGTGCCTATGCCTGTGCCTGTGCCTGTACCTGTCCCTGTGCCTGGGCCAACTACCCCTGTAATTCTCTGATCTGTGCCTGTGCAGCAGCAAGCTACCCTTGTAATAACTGCACCTGACCCAGGAGATGGTCCCTCTCTACTGTAACAGCCGCTAAATCTGGCTGTGCTGGCTGTGCTCTCATGGCTGCCCTCTGCCCTGCCCACCAAACCAAAAATGAGCCTGTCACCCCGGCGTCGTCCACTGTCTCATCTACCGGTCTCTCTGCTACCCAGACTGGGTCCAATGGCTGCGGTAGAGGCAGTGGTGCCTCTACATCCTCCCTCCGATACTGTGGGAAGGGAGGTGGCTCATCCTGCCATAGGCCTAACTGTCGTCGTACCCTCTCTAGGGGAATCCGCTCATACTCCCCGGGTCTCCGTCCAGCTATCCAGAAGATGTACTGGATCCATCGCAGCTATGCTCGGGCTCCTCCACGGGGCTGATGGCCTCTGTATGGCCTCCATATAATATCTAATGCCATCAGGCCCTCTAACATATGCCTGTAATAAGTGACATCTCACCCTGCGATAACTGCTTGTGGCTGGCCCACGACCCCCAACCACCTCTGAAACCCATACCTATAAACTACCTGTGGCCCTGGCTGCTGGGGCAACCCTACTGGTCGTAAACACACAATATGCTCTTAGGCCCAGTAGTGTAACAAGAATGTCGAACATATCCCGAATCACCTCATACGGCGATAGCCCCAGAGCTCTCTGTATAGCTGCACCAGATACACCGGTGCCCATGCATAGTAGGTGTGCTCCTCCACCATCTCATGTAACACTCCCATCAGAGCCCATGGGAAGCGGCCTCCCTCTGAGTCAGGGAGGGCGAAGCAGGTGATACCGATCATCATCAGCATGGCAAGCCGTGTCTCCTGTCGATGCATGCGATACATATCGCCGTAGCAGATGCTCGCACTATGATATGTAATCAATGGGGCTGCATCCCCGAATACCTACAGGATGCTATCCATCGTTGTCTCAGCATCCACCTGGAACACCTCCTCACCTATGATCGGCAGTCTCAGGATGCGATACACATCCTCTAGCGTGACTGTCATCTCTCCAGTAGGGAGATGGAAGACATTGGTTGCCAGATCCCATCTCTCGATGAGGGCAACCATCAGGCTGTGGTCCCTATCCACAGCCCTATACCTCTGGACTCCACCAAGTCCAACCTCCCGCATAACTACCCACTGCGCTGCGGTCACATGTGGCCGCATCCGCCCCAGTAGAGGCGGCATCCGATCTCGCATCGTCAGCTGCTGGCGTGCCTGCAAAAACAACCCACTCCATCAGGCCTACCCTTTACAAAACAACTACCTTAACCCTCTATACTCACTCACCCACCCAATCACAACCCAACTCTATAAAGCACATCTACATCCCCCTATCTTACCCTATACATCTATAAATTCCTCTCACTCTTATGGTCCTTCTTTAAATATCCTACCCACTCCAATCAAACCTAAAACACCTCATCTCCCTCAACATCAATAACCCCACCCAACAAAAATCTACAATATCCCCTTTACCTATCCCACACCCTACCAACCACCCCACTCATACTCCACCCACTCTACTCTCACCCTCTAACCATACCTCAACCAATTTAACCCCTCCTAATTCATACACAACCCATAACCTATCCTACCCGAACCGGCCCCCAACCACCCGATTACCCCCCACCCCAATAACCTTTCCTAGCAACTCTACCTTCTCCCCCTTCACCCCAAAAATCTATCCTACCCGCCTACAACAAACCAACACAACAAATTTCACAACCTTACCTCCTACCCATGGTGACCGGTACCGGTCACCCTCGACCGCCATCGGTCCCCCACCAACTGTCTATATCTGACTTTTATGCACCGATGCCGGTTGACACATGACTGATGCCAGTCTCTATAACCACTAATATACACAACTTTCACTGTGACCGATGTCGGTCGCCTAGTGACCGACATCGGTCACTGTGGGATTTCGGGGCCGGACCAAAAACGGCCCCCAAATCCCCTTTTTTCCTATTTCTACCCATCTACCTAGCACAATTGCCTAAAAACTTACCCACCCTGCCGTTTTGGCCTACCTAACATATCTACCCACTCCATTTTACGATTTACCTTCATTTATTCATTATTTTATCAAATTTTGGATTCCTACCCCAAAACCCACATCCTAGCTAAATTCATCAACTTCACACAAATAGGGATTTAGAGCCTACCGGTACGACTACACGTCATCGTGGTGGGATAGGTGGTGGTGGTCCAGCTCCTCCAGCACACCTCCTGCTCCTCCAGGCTGTGCCATAGCTCCAAATCTCCTCAGCAGGGTCCTCAACCAATCAAACTCTACCTCCTGATCTCTGGGGCCTACCAATAACTCACTCCCCCACTCAACTAGTGCCAACTCAGCCCAAAAACTCAACCCAATCAATTCAAAACTCAGACAAGAAAAAGGTTGGCACTCAAATTCACAATGTGAAAATGACATGCCGTATTTTTTCTTTTTATAGGTTTTGACCTCTAACCGATATCGGTTAGGGCACGCCCTAGAAGACCGATATCGGTCTCCTAACCGATACCGGTCACCACTAACCGATATCGGTTACCTGCCTAGTTTACCCTAACTCCTGCCCTTATCCACCGAACTCTATTTTTCACCACATCGCCTACCCCCGGCCTTTGCTAAATAGCCTTATTTTGAATTCATTCCAACCCAAGGCCGTAACCAAACCACCCAATTGGCCCAACCCAAGGCTCAATCGGCCTGCCCACCCAAGGCCGCCAATCGGCCCCCAAGGCCGCAAAGGCCGCAACCAACCAATCGGCCCAACCCAAGGCCGCAACCAACCAATCGGCCCGACCCAAGGCCGCAACCAACCAATCGGCCCGACCCAAGGCCACAACCACCAATCGGACTGACCCAAGGCCGTAACCAACCAATCGGCCCGACCCAAGGCCACAACCAATCCCGACCCAAGGCCGGCCCGACCCAAGGCCACAACCAACCAATCGGCCCACCCAAGGCTGCAACCAACCAATCGGCCCGACCCAAGGCCGCAACCAATCAACCAACCCAAGGCCCAACCAATCGGCCGACCCAAGGCTACAACAAACCAATCGGCCCGACCCAAGGCCGCAACCAACCAATCGGCCCGACCCAAGGCCGCACCCAACCAATCGGCCCGACCCAAGGCCACACCAATTAAGTACCTCGACCGAGGCCCGCAAATTACGATTCTATCCACCCATCATGTAGCTGTTTGTTCAATCGAGCTCACCTGTTCGTGTTTTAGCATGACTAGGATACTTGAATTGATCAGCCGACCAGCTTTGCCTAGACCGAGACCGTGACGTTTATCTCAACCAAACCAACCATTTGGTACTGCCGAACATGCCTAAATGTTCCGGTACCTTACCCATTATATCCCCTGGAGCTACTTCCTATGCCTTGGATACCAGGATTATATCAGCCTTGTTTGGATAAACTATCGACCTTTGCCTATGAATTGCTTGTTTGCTCTTCAAAACATGTACCCTGGTCGCACTACTGCATTTCAACATGCGTCGGCTTCCTTGAACTTACCCCACCATCTTACCATCATCTCATCACCATTCACCCTTTATCAACCCTATCCCTGATTTCATGTCACCTCAATCTGTGATAGATTTGAGGGGGATTACCTATACCCTTAACTGGGGCAACCACTTTTTATTATTGTCAGTGCAGCTTTACAAGACAAGCTACACGACAACAAGGGGCAAATGTAGACACCAAATTTGGGTCTTACGACACCCTGTACCCCGTATCTCATCCCGCAACCTAACCCTACCTCACCACCTAAAACCTTACACACTTAATTATTTATTAATTACCTTATAATTAATAAATCCACATCTCCAACCCTGCCACCTCACCTCGCCACCTCACTATGACCTAGCCCTAACCCTAAACTAACCTAATTAAGACCTATGACTTGGTCCAGACCCACACCCATGACTCATCACCCCTCACCCGCATCAAAACGAACCTAATAATGACTTGACCAAGCCCACAACTGACCCCCTCGGGAGAAAAGGAGGGAAAGTTGGCTATTTTTAGTAAAAATAGCCAACTTTGACTTGACCGACGCCGGTCCCTACTCGACCGCCGTCGGTTATGCAACCGCCATCGGTTCCCTGTAAATGACCTACCCCAACCAAAATGCAAGGATCCGAATCCATTTGCAAGGGAGAGACAAGTGAGAAGGAGAGAGGAGTTGCAGAGAAGAGCATTGAGTCCAAGACTGTAACTGATCAACGAGATCACTGTCACACTCATCCAAGCATTGGGAGAGTCAGAGGATAGCTTCATCAGCTCACTTTCGATTGTCGGATCATCCCACCTGAGCTTTTCCTTCGTCACCACATTCCTCAGACCTGTATCCTCATCAGAAAGTAGTAAGTAGTATCTTGTATGCTTCTAGACTCCACTTCGTGAACTTTTGATTCATAGTAATTATAAGCTCACCCCTGGATCTAACACCCGGCAGCACCCTGCACCTAACCTTCATTCATCCATCCCTATATTGCCCAGAAGACAGCTTTCTCACTCTCTGAGTCTTCTCCATTGCCTTACTATTCCCCCCAACCATCTACCAACCTTAAAAACCCCATAACCACCCTACAATCAACCTCTACCCAGAAGCCCCTAAATCACTGCCCCTACCGATATCGGTTATCCCCTACCGGTAGCGGTTTTATAACCGCAATCAGTTATCCGGTGACCGGCATCGGTCACTGTGACTTATACCAAAACCAACCTTTCACCTATTTATCTCCTAACAACCTCAGATCCAGCCTGGTCTATCCCTGTAACTTGATCTGAACGTATCAATAACCAGTGACCAAACAAACAGAATGACATTTTATTATGGGTAGTTTAGTCTCTATTGCTTTTAGTAACGAGGTACCTAAATCGTGATTTCACAATAGCTTCTTTATTATCATTTGCAATAATTTATATTAAAAGGGAACTGACCACCTTCGAAAGGAAGTTTAGTATTTCCTGGGCCCAAGGCAGTTCCCTTACTTATTGTCTAACTAAAATCTGGTGGTCTTGCATTCTTATTTACAGGTAGTCCTTCCCAGACAAAAAGGAGTTCTTCACAATCGGTCTGATCTCTCTACGGTATGCGCACACCTTCCCAACACTCAACAGGTATTCCTCCTAGCCCTAACCCTTATCTGTTTCTCAAGAGAATGAAAAGATAGAAGTAACTCTATTCTTAAGGAGATAGGTAAATAGTTACATCAACTTCTTCTTCATCAGAGTCTTCAACAGTACAACTATGTTATTGACCTTTGGAGCTTCTTTCTTCAGGCGCATCCATGACCATAAAAAGACATTCTGATTGATCTTCATCATTTTCACTTTCAGATACACCAGGATTTCTTGAATCAGAGTCACTCAATTCTTCCTTTGAATAGAAATTCCTTTTATTCTTGAAGAACCTTTTCTTGTTGTTTTTCTTTGTATATCTAGTATCTTTCTTGATATGTTTATGATTGTCTTCTTCATGTTAAGAATGATTTCTTTAATTAACCATGCACAATTTGAACACTTTAACAACAAAGATGACCTACTTGTTCCACATGCAAACACACTTCGAATGAGAGTTTTAATTTATACTTACCTAAACCATCTTTTGGAGTCTTCTTGGGGAAGAAACATTGCTTCAATATATTTCATCATCACAACTCATCCTCTTGTGGTTTATTCTTCTTATTCTTCTTTCTTGGACTGAAGCTCTTTCTTGACCTTGAATGCTACTTCTTTCTTGGTAGAGATTGGATCTAATAGTCCTCATCCCGTGAGGCTGAAAGAGTACCTACTGTAATTCATCCATTGTCATGATGAGTCTTAATGATCTTTGGATTCTTCTATAGGTAAATACATTTCATCATACTTTCCAGTATCGGATCTCAAAATCTTCTTTTTCTTCACTATGAAAGCATTCTTCTAGTTTCTCATCCTAGGCATATGATCATATTTATAACTCATCTATTCTTTGCATGTAGGTCCCTTATGCCTCTCACACATCCTTCATCTTCATATTCATTGAACTAAGCTTGTAGGTATGTAAATTTGTCTAGCTTTACTTTTTCATCATGCCTTCATAAATATTTTGATCAGTTTGTTCCATATATCCTTTGCAAGGTCTTGTGATAAGTACATAAATTTTTTAAAAACTTTTTTTCAGTTAAACCACATAGTATTACGTTTTCATTTCTCTTGAGTTACATTCATATTTTTAGCCTTATTGCATAAAAGAAGTTAATTGGTGTGTCTAGTTAGGATTGTACCCTTTCTCAACGCATTCCAATGATATCAAAACCAAGTGACATCAAGGTATGTCTTTCATCCTTATTCTATAATGCTTATTCATTTGTCTAGTGACGACTTATGTGATCTTGACAACCATGAAAAACCACCTTGTATCCTAATTTTCTCCATGCTTGTGAAAAGAGGATCTCCTTAAAGATGTCCAAGATTAGGTCTTAAAGAAGGTAATTCTCTGATACCAATTTTTAGAGATCACAAACACTTAGATGTGGGGTTGAATCTAGTGTAGATTTAAAATTTTCACTTTAATAATCCAATTTAAACTCATTCTTTAATCCATGTGCATAAATTTCAAATAATAAGGCATTCAAATCAAACACATGTCAAGACAGAAGAACATTGAACATGTTGATATTACTCAGTGAGAAACCCTTTTGGGAGAAAAAGCCGGCTCATACAAACCATAGATTTATATTAAGAACATGCAAGGAACTTGTATTAAAATACATGCATCCTACAATAAAATTTTCAATAGTGATACCAACCCCACTCAACTTGTGAAACACCAACACTTGAATAAAACCTTTGTTGAGATTACACACAACAATGAATTCAAGTGCAATATAACACCTAATCAATTAGAACGATTGATTTTTTATCTAGGCCCCAACCCACAAGGAGGTTATAATCCCCTACTCAATCATGCTAAGGTACAACACTAGGGATCTTAATTTACATATATCTATTGATCATCTAGTTACAATAATTGCATATGTCATAGATTATGATCACCTTTTCTGTATCTGTCTATGTTCTTATTCTATCAAGCCTCTCTTATACTCATCCTAATTTAATTATTCCAGTAGAGCTCAATCAATTTGTTGCCGCACTTATGTTCAATCTCATCTGATAAATCTTTTCATCATCCATTTCTCTCCTCTTTCCTCTCCTTTTTATTCTCACTCCTTTCTTATCTTGACTACACCGTGTTCTCTCTTCTGCAAATCCTTACTTAGCATCAGTGACTTCTTTTCCTACTTGAGGACAACATAGGCAACATTGGTATCCAAATTTAATCTATATCTTTAATCAACCCATTCCTATCCTTCAATTTTTCATAGGTCATTTAATCTTCCTTCTCTTGTCTCCTGAGGAATCTAGACTCCATTAAATGAATACATATGGCTATTTACAAAATTTTGTTTCTTGCTATATTTTTCTTGATTACCATCGCTTTCCATAGAGCATTCCACCACCAGCAATATTTATTAGCTAATGCCTAAAAATAATTTTCCCATGCTTTTTAGAATTTTCATACGTGACTTCCCAGATTTAGTGAGCCATCTTTCTTCTTCATATTTTATTTCAGCCTTGAAATTTGGGTTCACATAGAGAGGATTTATAACTGCATTTCCAAAAATCAATAAAGGCATTAAATGTTACCTCAGTCAACTGGAAAAGTGGATTTCTTTCATTCTAATCGTGGAGGATCAAGTCATATGCTGGTTTATACGCTATCACTAGAAGAATTGAATCACCATCGAATTTTAGGAAAACAATGTCTCACTTGGTCCATTTTTAAATCAATTTGATTGCCTTTGAGATGTCCTAACCATCCATACTTTTACAATACCTCATGGCTTACCTTAGCTCCTATGACTTTCTCCTTTGTCTCATGGCACACTTCTCATCTACTTAATTCCACAGATTTTCTCCTTTCTTGGTAGTTTTTTAGTTATCCATGTTAGCTCTTCTTTACTTCTTGTGGATTTTGTAATGTCTCACGTGGCTTACACCTCCTTATCCACTATACCTTCCCATGGCTGATTTTATTCTATGTCGGCTTCAATAGTCTCTTAAGATTACTTGTGATTTTCTATTTTCCTTGGCCTTCCATCAAACTTAGTGGCTTACATATGTTTCTTTTCCTGATCATCCTTGCTTGCTTAGGATCTAGTACTAGGCACTATTTAGTCTTCACCTTTCGGCATATGCCACACATGAACTATTCCTTTACTTATCTTACTCATGACTTTTCCTTTGACTCCATGTTACTTCATGAATTCATCTTCTTTTAGACATTCATACAACTTACCTGTGCAGACTTATGTCAACATCTACTCAAGACTTCGGTGGATATTTCCTCCTTATCTGTTTACGGCATGCACAATCATTGACTAAGTCCCTTAGAAATTATCCTTAGTCATCCTGAGCCTATGTGAGATGACACTATCAATAAACCTTCATCTTTTTATGTTTCTCACTTTACCAATTTGACTTATTTTTCCATCAATGTAGCTTGACATCAACTAATCCAACTTGACATCAATGACAACACATATGACACATGAAAAAGGTCCAACACTACAGTTGTCCAAAAATTCAAGTATTTCCCAAATTATAAATTTAGGGATGAGGTAGCCTTTAAGATGGGTGATGGATCCACCTAATCTGTTATTTTGTTATCCTAAACCTAAATAAACAATAATAAGACAAATTAAGATAATCCATGTAAGTGGGAAGTGGATATTTAAATACAAAAAATAATGAGCTAGAAAATGACAAGGGGTTAAATCAAATATAATCAAGTAAAATAAAAGAAATATAAAAATGACCAAATTAATCAATTAAACACATTCCATAGGATTATTTACCTTCACCAACATTACTCCATAAAATTAATACAAGAAAGTGGACCAAAACTAAGGAAACGGTTAAATTTGGCCTATAAGGCCTATTGTGCCACATGAAGGTGCATCTCTTGAAACCCACATTCTCTTTTATCATAAAATTGTTACCTAAACATTTAATGTCTAACATCATGCCTTATTAATACAAGATTCAAACTGAAGTATTAATTTGCATGTGTAGTAATCCAAGTCAAACATACACTAACTAATTCAATTAGTTATGAAATCATCCATCCATCATATGAGATATTAGAAACTATGGTAATCATCCATGACATATTTTACCATCCAATAACAAATACTTGCTAATCTCAAATCCACAAGATCGCTAAACATCAAATCAAAATTAGATAATAATGATATTAATCGTGAATTGGTCTCATGTGTCTAATTACAACCAACCTATCATGGCAAGTTAGCATATAGAGCATAATAAGGCGACAAAATAATATATATCCTAGTCCAATAACCATGTTAATAATATGTCTAAAACTCTCAACATGAAGAGTACAATGAGTCAGTATAATCAAAATAGAGAAAGAAACGGGTAAGTACTACATAGTTGATGCATCCAAGCATGTTGGTCTTCTAAATGTGAAAAGAATAGCATTGTTTCAGGGATCTACATACATAATACAGGCATAAGTTAACTGACAATAAATTGCATTCTCTAAATAAAACAATCCTTTATTGTAACATTGGGAATTTCAATCTTTCCAAATATAATTCCAAGGGAAACTCAAATATCTTACTTGACAATTTCCCTAGTTGGAGAGGTGGAATAGGTTCATGCAATAGGATCACTTGTTGAGAACCCTTCAATTTAATGATGTGGAAGAGAATAAAAATTCACTGTCATTGTTAGAATAGGCAGTCAAGTTCAGACCACTCCTTATCATCTTTGATATTAAAATTAAACTTTGTAGGATTTGATGGGGGCATTATATTTATCATAGGGATCTTCAAAAATGGATCATTGGAATAAATAAATACTTTAGTGAGAGAATGGTTGACCTAATGGTTTAATATCCATATTCTTGGGATGGATTCCCAAACATATGAGCCAATTAATTGTACAATTTATAATAATATTAATATGTTCTTTGATGGAGGTGCATTCTTTGATTGACCATTATATTTGGGGAAAACCCAATCACATTTTTTTAGCATCCATATGGTCAAAGGAATTTCTATATCTAGTCCCATCATCATTTTGTTCTTCTTTAAGGAGGGTTTGGGAAATTTCATACGGTAGAAACCTCCTTGAGAGTTAACACTAAAGTAATCGTTCTAATATTTTAGGGTTACCTCATGATATTGCGGTCAATGGACATGGGTCCTCCAAGGCACTAACAGCTATGCATATTTCTATTTACAATACCATGTCCAAGACCTCAGTATAAAAAAAAGTAATCCATGGGTGGAAAGCCTCATTCAAAAATACCACTAATCATTTAACACGATAGCAATATGAACTGGCTTTAAAACATAGACAACTATGACAATAGACCCATAGGTTATGGGACCCTGAAATGGTAGGAAACCATATTCTTAGGGTGCTCCATTAGGGCTTAAATATGTGCAATATTCAATGGTACATGTGTACTATCTATCTATCACTTGAATAGAAGTTCACAATGGAGGCTAGTAAGTTGGCGCTATTAGTTGTTATATCCGAATGGAATAAAAATTATATGTAGTTAGGAGCGATAATGAAATGGATATACAACATATTTATGTAGCAACTTTCTAATTGTGATAGCCACCTCCTAAATTCTTGTATGTGGGAGTGACACAATGCCAATGTGGAAGCTCCCTAAATCATCTTTCTGCATGATATTTTACGGTAATAAAATAATGGAGCTACGGTTCTTCCAATAGTGTGGCATGGAGACAGGAAATTTGGTGAGCTGTGTTGAGCTACGTATTTTTGAAAGATAACCACGATTGTAAATGAAAAGTTATGATCCTTACTAATTGCCTCGATTGTTGAAATTCAAGATGAATCATTTTTTAGATAATTATGTCCACACTTCGCTCGCGGAATGACAGTGATGTCTCTTAGTGAGACAACTGGACAAAAGGTGGAAGGGCATCAACAACGCTCGATAACCAAGATGCAATATGCCATGCTAGTTGATTAGATTGCCTATATGCACTATAGCAATGTTGTATGCACTACTTGGTCAAAATGCCAAAACGAATTTCATTAGATGATATGCAGATCTTCTCTAAAATACAAAGATCAAAGAACTAAAGAATATGTAGATTTAGCCACTCCACGATTATTTATATTGAACACGTCATTATGTGAAATTCTACTTGAAAATCAAGGGGAAGTCATAAGTGTTTCTACAACATTATAAAGAAGGAGCATAACTTTCCCTAAAGGGTATAGCAACTATATAGCTTGATATATATATCATCTTTCAAGGTTTTGTCAATAATTAGATCAAATGAAGTCAATATCCTGCATAGAAGACAGAGATCAGGGTCTATTTTCTTGGAAGATTCCATGAATGAATAATGTTTCCATATTGTCTTAGAGATATTTTCATATTCTCGTTACGGTTAAGAATGAAAAATGAATGTACTACAGAGAATAGACGTCAATCAGTGAACTCTCATCAGTCACAAACAGTAAGAGAATCTAGGAGCAAAGTTTTGTCTTCAGGAAAACTGTGTTTTTTAGTTGCATGTGGTGTGCATCAGATTTGTAGTGTTCTGGATTTACACTCCAGTGGATCCATTTCATCATTGATGTGGGAAGAAAAAATAATGTTCCGAGGATCTCCAATGTGACTATCTTTTCTTTGTGCATGTGAGCCAAAAAAAATTCCTATATTAAGAAAATACGATTGGAGATCTTTGACATGATCTTTTTCCTCACATCTAGTATGATGGATCATCTTGAGTGTTATCCGAAACACGTAGATGTTAAAAAAATTTACACAATTTTTCTAGAAAAAATTTCTCCTAATTCATGGACTATGGAAATCCACTTAACTTTAATAAATAAGTAGAACTCTATGCAAGAGACCATCACCTTTATAGTTTGTGGTACTCCAATTTATAAACCCACCATTCTTGGTTCTTGGTGAACCATATGTAAAACCATCCATCTGGTTTTTAATCATCCTATTAAAATCACCAAATCATGAAAGTAGGTGCATGTAAAAAGGCATGAAGTTTCCAAGTTCAACGTCCAAGGATGTGAAGTTTTGGAGAATTATCAAACTTTAGAGAAAAAGGTTGACTCATATGTGTGCATATTAATTACATGTGTAATTATTATCAAGTAACCATGATAAGTTATTACTGGGTTAGAAAATGCTTTTACAATTTAATTTTTTTAAACAACAAGTAACAATTATAGGACATTTCACCAAGACAAGTCGATTATAGAACTACATACATGATAGTATCTATTACATCGGAAATTGTAACATCCATACATTTGTGATGCAATGGATATTTTCCTATTCAAAATGTGATGAACCCTGAACCATGTGATGTAGACATTAGTACAAGTTATTGAAGATGATTCATACAATTGTGTATATCTAGTATCTTTAATATCTTTGTGTGCATTTTTATTATAAAAATGTACATATAGTTAAAGTTCCTAGTACGTATGTCCCTCCACGGTAGGGAAATCCGATTGGATCCATGAATTAGGTGGATGATTCCATCATATACTATTTAGCTTGTTGGGTTCCTTCAGGAAGCTTATCATTGGCAACATGCTCGGAATCCGCTCATACGATCTTACTTCGTCATTGAAGGTCGGTAATCGAAGCCGGATGCAATGGCCGCATTTTTAGAGCAGTCCTCATAAGCATGATCCTTTCCAACATACAAGTGGTTGCACTTAGTTATCAAACTACCTACAAAATGCTATGTGCATGTAATGCATCATTCACCCTGGTGTAAAGTGTTTAGGCTAAGTTACATATAAGGTTAATCGAGTTGGCAATAAATCTTATCTTAGGAGTTTGATTCCTTGACCCCATAGTTGTTAATATGTGATATAATTTCATCCCAATTCTTAGCAAATCAAAGCCATTTATGAGGTTATGCCTAAAATCTAATTGCTCATGTGCAGGTGCCATAAGTATTCATTTGCAAGCTTTTGTTTATCCAATCTACCCAGCTGAGGTGTTCAAATCCTGTGATCCTTCTCGTGAGCATATAACAGGGCCCTCCATTGATGTCATCTGTTACATGGAAGTCCATAACAATACTAATACCCACAGCATTTTCAACAGAGTGGCATGTGATAAGGATCTTGTACCTCTTGTACAGATATGCACTCTAAGGTAAAGTCACCCAGAGATGACCAATTGACAAAGTTTCATGGTTGTTTAGATAGCTTGTCATGCTAAATTTTATAAGGTTAAGTGGGATATCATTGGGAGAAGACATCTACCAAGCCTGTATCTAAATTGTTCCTTAGAACAAACATCCCTTGCCCATTGATTGAGCTCCATCAAATTGACAAGTCAACCAAAATTCACCCCTCAAGGTAATTTTGATAACATGCATCAAATTATTCAGTCCCGAGCAAGTAGATTGATTCAAGGAAAAAATCATGTTTTTTGGGGTCCCCCTCGGCTTCTCTCTAACTCTCCCATCCAAGAAGAAATCCCAACGAGTTAGAAAAGGTGAAAAAATGCAAAAAATAAGGTTGCAGGACTGTTTTAAAAGAATTTCGGTCTGAAGGGTTCGGGTAGTACCAAGGTTCGTCGTACCAAGCTTGGGGCCGAAAACAAATAAAATCGGCTAAGTCAGAAATTTTTGTCCGTCAGGCAGTCCACGTAGCAGTTGGGACGTTGGGACGCGGGATGGGGACAAGAAAATCTGAATCGGCCGAAAAAAAGAAAAAATCGCTAAGTTTTTGTTTCAGCGCGGTTTGGGACAGTTGGGACAAAAGTACGCGTGGGACGCGGAATCGGCCGATTTGGCGCAAGAAAGTCCATTTCGGGAAGTTCAAAGATATTTGTCCCAGACGGTTTGGGAAAGTCGGGACAAAAGTACGCGAGGGCGAACAGCCGATTTGCCAAAAGGGGAAGTTTCAAGAAGGGACAGCCGGGATAAAAGTACGCGTAGGGACGTGGACGCCGAAAAGCCACCAACGAAAAGGTGTCTTCACAAAAGAGGGAACAAGGAAGCTCGAATCGGCCGAAGCAGAAGATTTTTGTCTGGGAAATTTGGGACAAAAGTACGCGAGGGACGCGAGGGACGCGAAAAGCTGAAACAGCCGAAGGCAAAGAAGAAAAGTCAATGTTTGACCTGTGAACTTCAAACGGCCATAACTTTTGACTCCGAGCTCCGATTTTCACAAAATTGGACTTTCTGGAACGAGCACGACGTCCTCTACGCCACAAAAAACTAGATTTATTATTTTTAATGAGGGTAGATATATTTAAATAAAAGAAACATATTCGGCTCCAGTCAGTTAATGCTCATTCCCGTCAAATGACAGAAAATGCCTGCCAGACCCAAAATAGCTGCCCGCACTCAGAAGGCCATAACTTTTGCATTTCTCAACGAAATCACACAAAATTGGTACCATTGGAATCATGGCTCCGAGCCCGATGCACATAAATCAAGAAATTCTAGATTTGATGAGATATTGATTGATATTTTTTAGAAAACGTGGCTGGGTTCATAACAGTGTTTTATTTGGTGGTTGGGAGTGCAATTAAGAGGCATGGTCATCATTCTTTCTCTGCTGCAGCACCTGGGATAGTATGGGGAGCCTTTTGCAAGTAATATATAATCATTTCACTCCATTTAATGCCTCTTACAAGTGGTTGAAGGACAGATTTCAGGATTTTCATTTTCCCTCTCTTTCTCTTCTCATTTCTTCTATAAATTGGAGTGTTGGGCTCATTGTAAAGGGGGGTAGTTTTTGGTAGCAAAGCTCTGCCAAAATTTCTTTGTGAAGATACTCCTATGTGTTGCAGGCCCTTGTAGTGGACTCCTTGCATGGTGATCCAGGCCCTTATCTTGTAATAGATTGAACTGTGCATATCATGAAGCAATAAAATATAAGTTTGTGGATGTATCTTCCCCTGACTGTGTTTTCTTGCATTCTTCTTGCCCCCTTTAATCTTGATTACAAGAATATTGTGTCTATTATTATGTTCTTGCAGGGATCCATTATCATTGTGTATGTTTGAAATATTTTTGTGAATGCATTTTGCTAGATTGTGGAGAACTGTCATCACCCCTTCTAGTGTGCACTTTGCTTCTGTATCTCACACATTTGAAGACTACTCTCACACCCTCCTTTTCTGGTGTATCACCGCTTTAGTGTAGGCTTTCATTTTATGCATTCTCTCTCCTTGGTCCCTTGGAAATTTAGATTAGAATAGTTAGTTTCCCCTGCATTAGAGTAGATTGTGGCAGGTAGTTTAGGAGCAAGAACCAACTTTCTCTAGAGGTCTATCTCAAGTAGCAAGTCCCACAACTTGGAGATAGTACCCATGTTATCCAATCACACCGTGAGTTCAAGTATATGCACTTGTATAAACATAGGGGTGTTGTGATTCGGTGATAACAGTAAGCTCATACAAATGAAAACCACCAATCTTCTCTAACCATATTCTCATGGAATCATCTATGAGATGATTTGGTCTTCCTCCTTGTTTTAAGCACCTTCTCTAGATATACCAAAATCTCTTCAGAGGACATGCTCAATCAGGAATTCAGATTCGTGCACATTGTACTCAGTGATCTTGGACTTAGGGATCTTTGACTTCCAAGACATTTCTACCCTATTCACACCAAGTGGTACTGCATTTTAGCTAAATAAATATCATCCAAGGGCTAGAATCATGGCCATCTTCTACCAAATCCATTAGTTTTTTGTCCAGAGCTTTTTATACCTCTACTTCGGTGCCATATATGTACAAAGTTGAATGACAATAGGTAAGAAGTTACGAACATGATTAATGATTTTGGTACTCAAACTCTACAAATCATGATATCTAAAGAAAGGATCACACACAAAAGTTTCTTCCCATGCTCTAGTGTTGGTTCTCACTTGTTACTTCAAAGATATCTACACAAACCTTCTTGCACTGATCTTAATTATACTTTACTTCATCAAAACAAAAAATCACAATAAGGACCACTTTCATTATCTTCTTTGTTCCAAGTTGCTCATCAAATGTGATGGTATAAAAATGAATTTTCCCCATTTCCCTTATTTATCACTTTTGTCATCAACCCATGAGTAATTGTCCTTTGTGACAAACACTTTTAAGTAACTTATTTTAACTAAAAGTTTTTTTTCCACTCTTCACTTCCTTTTGTGTGTTGTAGTCAGCATCCTTCTAGCACACCGTACTACTTATCAGAAACATACCTCCTTACACATGCCTTCATGCACTTCCGAAATACATAAACCATTGTTTCCACATACCCAACACTCATCAGTTTCCCATGTTGTTACCTACCTCAAGATATAATGCACATCATACTTCTAGATCTCGTTGTGGTCTCCAACTTAGCGTAACTATTTTAAGAGAATTGCCTCATTCAAAACATATGTAACATATTAAAATGGTTATCACGCCAATCTTCAGAGAGTGCCCTCCATCAAGCCAACATGAATGATAATTTACACTTGAATTTAATTTCAAGTCAACCCATTGTTATTTATATCTATTCCACCCCACACTTGTTTTTATGTGTGGTCCGCTGCAGATTAACTCATAAGATAGTAATCAGTTCCTGGCACACAAGCATTCTTATTACAACAAAACCTTAATCTAAAGTAACAAATCATAACAAAAATGAAAGGAAAACCATTAATGTCACCTGGGAAATACATTAAAGTAAAATATAATCTAAGTACCGTAATACTACCTAATACAAACTCCAAAAATCCTTATTTATAGTAGGGCTTCAAGCTTACTCCCATTGATAGTAACCGTGTCGGAAATAAAGTTCCTTCCAGAACTTCTCCGTAACTAGCAAGCGCCTGATTATTCAACTTCATTTTTTACTACAAAGGATCCCAACCAATGAACTTTCAACTTCCCAGGGTCTTGTGAACAACTTTGAATCATACAAAGGAACCATATTTATGACCTGAAATGTTAACTTCTTCCTTATATTCCTATCATGTCGGGCACTTCTGAATAGATCACTATTTCTTTCTTTTGGCTCCACCAAGAAATTGGTGTGTCAATCTTCCCATCATAACTTTTTTAGTTTATCTATGCACTCCTCCACATCTTGTTCATCATTATTTACTCCCATGTGCATACATACATAGGGATGGAAACATTTACTCCATAGGAAATACAACCTCTACGCATCTCACACCGCATAAGGAAGGGTGTAGCCTTATTCATTTATTTATAAGTTTTCATACTATGTACCCAATTGTATATTATCATGCTTTATCATCTCATTCTTTCCTTCCATACTGATCACATATTAATCATCAGTGTTATCCCAAAATCTTGTTGAAAGCTTCAAAAAAGTACCATTGCACTTGGGTGATAGGGTGTTGTCTTATGGTGTAACCATAAACTCATCTGAAATAATTGCAATTGTCTACATTCAAGAAATCAGTTCCCCTATCACTTTTTAAACTATGCAAGGAATCCATACCCTATTTATTTTTTTCCATAAAATCTCACTATTGTACTAGCAACAATCCTTTGGCCAGGTGTTGTTTCTATTTAATCACTTATTAATGATAATACTGTACAATTTACAATCCCATAGTGTGTCATCATTAAAGATGAAGGTTCATTGGTGTGGTTTAGAAATAGGATCTAAAAACTCAATATCCCATTTCTCAAAAAGTGGCCAAAAATTGTAATAAGACTCAAAGGCATTACATCTATATTCATAGGCTTCCTAATGGCCGATTGATAATGGTCACGACAATTGACATAAATTATTAGTATCCTTTTACAAATTTTCCCACCTAATTCCAACCATAAAAAGCTTGCATGTAGTAGCATTCAACAAATAATGACCTACCCCCAGATTGTTCACATGAGATTCTTCCATAATCGCCTCACACTCATGCTCCATAACATACTAGCACAAAAATTCGTCATGGCCTGAGATCATATAGAAAACCTAAACATGTGCCAATGTGGTATGCATATTGCAAGTTAATTCTTCTCTAAAGTCTTCATTCCCTCAGGCGCATGTCCAGTGTCCTAAGAATATTACAATGTCCAATTGTCTAAGCGGGGGCACGATTCAATGCTTAAAATATTTGCATCAAGCATAAAAGTTCTTAATGATTTTTCATGTCCCATCACTAGAATTAAATTGTTGACAAATTTTCAATTCATGAGTTACTTTTCCCTAGTTTGAAAATCATTGTAAACTAAAACCTAAAAAATTCGGTATCCACCAGCAATTTTGTGCCCTTGCAAAATAGGCTTGTTGACTAAATACTTAAGCATTGTTAGAATTTGAGGATTCTAATAAATACAGGTTTTAATCAACTTACATATTACATAATGTTATAATAAATATTCAAATAAATGATTACATCATAACATATGTAAATAAAGAAATACTTACAGAAATAATAGCATAACACAGGTGACACAGTATTTACACATTGTCTAGTGGAAAACCCCAATAGGGTAAAACCCGCTTTGAAAACATAAACTGGTTACTTTAGACTTGCAAATTATTTTACATCCAGTAAGATCATTTCCTCCTTTGAATCACCCTATTTACCAAAATGGTAAAACCAAAATCACTTAAATTTGCACAGTTTTGATTCATTTCCCGAATATTTCAAATGAGGACCTAAAGTCCTTTTTATATTAGGTGATCGGGTATGTCTCCCGACCCACCTTTTCAACTTAAAATGGTTCTGACACATAAACCTAGTTTTATAATATTTAATATTAGAAATATAATTGTCGATGGCCCAATCACAGCACCCCTTCAATGTCTGCAACTCAATGGGTTGAGACTCTCAGTGTGATTGCATAACATGGAGCTTTTCCCAAGTGTGGGACCTTGCGAAATCGGAAAAGCTCTCCGGATGAAGGCCGGTTCCTATTCCTCTGTTCAGATGCACACATAAAAATGTAGAGGATTTATTGAAAAAACATAAACTAAATTGCCAAGTAGACAGGGTAAGAAGATGCATAAAATAAATGTAACCTAAACTAAAATAATAGTGATGCACCAAGGAATGAAGAACACCTGTCTTGCCAATTCAACACAAACAACACCACATGAGAAAAATGCAATGCAAGATCATGCAAGATAAAAAAAATTGTAGTGAAAGATTAGGAGGATGCAAATGGGTACAACACAGAGAGGGTTGAGAATCATCCACAGACATGCATAGGAGATTTGCTCCAAATATTGATACAATACACTACAAGATGCAAGAGGCAAAGTTTTCAATACAGTTTTAGATGGGAGGTTTGAACTCCAAAAATTCACCTTTTAATATAAGAGAAGAAGGGAGGAGCAAAACAAGAATGTCCAACCTTTAGAAAGAAGCCCCTCCTTACAATTTATAGGAATAATGAGAGAGGGAAGATGTGTGGAGGAATTCCAAATCTACCCCATTCCAGGTTGCATTTAATTCATCTCATAGCTGGTTAGGTAAGAACCCTAGCAAACCCAAAATGGCGAACTGTATTTTGCATTTTTAAGAATTTTTTCTCACCCAATTAAAGATATCCAAGTCGTAGCTGGACAAAGGACCTCGTAAGCTTTCCGAAAATTCCAACCTTACATGAATCTACAGCTCCCTGTGATGTTTTTGGCCATTTGAATATCTGCGTCAGGGTTTGCTTTGTCAGGGTTCAGCGCTCAAAATGTTGTGCCTCATAACCTATTATGCTTGACATGTGATTAGCAACAAGGCGTGAATTTATTCACCTGTCAACACCTTATGTCGTGCATCCTTTACCTGTGCCAAGGTGCAAATTTCTTCATGTTGAACCTTATGTAGTGCGTTTTACCTGCGCCAAGGTGCGAATTTCTTCATGTCGACAAAATGTCGTGCGCCTAGATAGACCTGCACCAAGTCTTGAATTTTTATACATTGATTTAATGCGCCCTTTACTACAATGCCAAGGCATGAATTTATTCATGTTCCACACCTTATTCATGCGACCTTTACCATGTAGGTAAAGGCGTGAATTTGTTCATGTCGACACCTTATGTCGTGCGCCCTTTCACCTGTTTCACGAATTTCTTCATGTGCGACACCTTATGTCGTGTGCCCTTTACCTACGCCAAGGTACAAATTTTTCATGTCAAAACCTTATGTCGTGTGCCCTTTACCTGTGCCAAGGAGTGAATTTCTTCATGTCGACACCTTATGTCGTGTTTTACCTGAATCTTAAGGCGTGAATTTCTTCATGTCGACACCTTATGTCGTGTGCACTTTACCTGTGCCAAGGTGTAAATTTCTTCATGTCGACACCTTATGTCATGCGCCCTATACCTACACCAACGCACAAATTTCTTCATGTCGACACCTTATGTCGTGTGCCCTTTACCTGAGCCAAGGCGTGAATTTCTTCATGTCGACACCTTATGTCATGCGCCCTTTACCTACACCAAGGTGTGAATTTCTTCATGTCGACACCTTATGTCATGCACCCTTTACCTACACAAAGGCATGAATTTCTTCTGTTTTTCCCATATTTACCAGAGGGGGAAGATATAATATTAGAGCTCAAGGATATAGAATATTTAGGAGTATAGTATGAAAGAGTCAGGTAGACCTAATTAGAGATGAAATGGAATTGGCAAGATTTGAGGGATAGGCTTAGAAGAGGTCACTTTGATAGGGATTCGATGTTCAGAAGGAGATGAACTTGTTGATCAAAATCTAGTTGTGGAAGCAACAAATACTTAAGTGATATCTTACATTTTCAAGTGGCGATTGAGTGGGTGACTTTATAACCGAGTAAGGAGGATTATCCTCCTTTTATAGAGGGTGTTATACTAAATATGGGTGGGTACTCCTTGTGAAATGGGTGTTTCACTAAACAAATCTTGATGTGTAATATTCACTTGGCAAGTCCTCTTGTTATGAGTAATATTACGGGAAGTTTCAATGGGTTTTATTCCCCTTGAGGGTTTCCACAAACATATGGCGAAGTGAAATGGATGTTCTCAAGCTTTTCAAGTTACACTTGTAAGATTTTAAACCACTTAATAATTCTCACATTATGGTTAAATGTATGGTTGAATGATGAGTGTATGAATGGGGAATAATGAAGTAAAAGTTTTCTAATAATGATTCACAACCCCCTCCCTCAAGGCAAAAATGCTTAAACCTGATAATTAGTATCAAAGTGAAGGTCCTGGTGAAGCAATTTTAAGTCATCTTTATTTTGGAGATCAATGCAAGCACAGGTATAGTAGGTTTCAGGAAGTTCAATTCAGGATGGAGCAACTCCTTTTGTTAAAGTGAGAGCCTAATTTAAATACTTGTTTTTTTACAAATGGCTATCAATCCTGGAGTTATACTATTTATTCTCCATATTTCCATATGTTACTAATGAAAATTCTAATGAATATGATAAAGTATGCCCTACTACAAGTTCTAAAGTATGTTACCCTAAAAGTGAAGATGATTGGGTCAATTTTGAGACATTACTCATGACTAGGGAAGATGGTTGAGTTCTAAATAGAATACAATCGTATTTATATGGACTGGTTTAGATGAAGAAGAGAGATTAGTTGAATTCAAAGTTAGAACTTTCGAAAATTCCCTAGAATAACTAGAGCTACAAAAAAAGAATAATTTAGAAAATGAGGTCATTAAATAAGATATCTAGGAAGAATTTTTTTATCTATTTTTCTACAAATTATACTAAGCCAGCAATTTTGAGTGATTTTCAAGAGGTAAATAAGCAATGGTGATGACAATTTTTAGTTTTAATAGGATCAACATGTCTAGAAGATAAGGAGAAGTAATGTACTCAGCTGAAGAAACCATAAGCAAAATGGTGATATGCTTCACAACTAGTACTCAAGGTCAAGGAGGATCAGTACAACAAGTATAGTCCTTGGAAAGGTAATTCCTTGGGATCTATTAGGTTGTGGATCCTATTTTCTTGTGAGAAAGTGTTGAAGACTATAAACTAAAAGTAGTCTACACTTTCCACAGCTGTCTCGTCAAGGTTAGGGGCCGGGCCAGGCCCTATGCGGGGGTCTGGGGGCGGCAACCCCTGGAAAAAAATAAATTGGCCTTAAAACGTGCCCAATATATTGGGAAACGTGTTTTTCTCATATGGGTGGGAATTTTGACCCATATGTCTATGGAACGATTTTGGCCTATGGTTTTAACACCCACGGTTTTGTAAAACTTCTTAAGCAGTTGTATATTTATAAGGTTTTGTGCATATGGTAGATATAATGTAAACATTGCAGATGTGTTTTGAATTCGGGTGTGAATTCTGTAGAGTTTGTTGAGCATAGCTCCAAACAGATCTGGGTATTTTATTGAGAGAGTGGTGGCTTGTAATAAAATCTGAGCAAGTGATTCTTGGTGGACGTAGTCCAAATTGGGTGAACCACGTTAAATATTGTCTCTTTGTGTTGTGTTATTTTATTCTGCACTTTTATTTGAGATCTGTAATATTTACTACATATTAGTTTCTACTGTTGTGATTTTAGAGGGATTATTCCACATATTTTATCCCTTATTTCCTAACAATTGGTATCAGAGCCTGGTTTGGTTTGCTGAAGTGTTGAATCGTAGGGAAAGTTTTATCTTGAGTGGGAGCTATGGAAAATGATGGAAGATCTAGGGTTGATAAATTCAACGGGCAGAATTTCAGTCTTTGGAAGATGCAGATGGAAGATTACCTTTATCAAAAGGATCTTTATATTCCGTTGTTTGAGAAGGTGAACAAACTCTCGAGCATGACGGATGTGGAATGGGATTTTCTGGATAGGAAGGCACTTGGAACAATCCGACTGTCTTGCATCTTCGGTATTATTTAATGTTTCAAAGGAAAAGACTATAAAAGAACTGATGGATGCATTAGGGAAGTTGTATGAAAAACCCTCTGCCTCTAATAAGATATTTTTAATGAAAAATTTGTTTAATATGAAGATGTCTGAGAATGGTTCAGTAGCAGATCATTTAAATGATTTCAATACGGTTGTAAATATGCTAGCTTTGGTTACAATGTGAATTTGATGAAGAAGTTAGGGCTTTATTAATTTTGTCCTCTTTACTTACGAAAGTTGGAATAGCCTGGTCCCATGGTGGTAAGCAACTGTGGTTTCAGCTAAACTCGAAGTTGAAGTTTGAGGATGTTGTAGGGGTGATTCTAAGTGAGGAAATGTGAAGAAAAAAATATATGGGGAATCTTCTACTTCAGGGAAGTGCTTTGATAGTGGAAACTAACATGGAGACAAAAGAATAGAGGAAACCACTGGAAAATCAAAAGATGTGGGCAAGGTCAAAATCCAAGAGCAAGATTGTATGTTGGAACTGTGGAAAGTTTGAGCATGTAAAGAAGGACTGTTGGGCTAGATTCGCGACAAGAGAAAACAACAAGTAAGAAAACAAGGAGGAAAATGTTGCATCGGGTAATGTATGTCAGGATGCTTTGATTCTTTCATTGCACAATATTACTACAATCTTGGGTTTTAGATTCAAAAAGGGCTTCAGAATCCATGCTACTCCACATAGGCATTATTTTGTTGATTATGTTCAAGGGGATATTTTAGGCATGTTTTTCTTGGTGATGATGAGCCTTGCACAGCAGATTAGTTGGAAAAGGTTACTGTTCAGGTTAAGATGCAGAATGGGAATACTTGGCTATTGAAGGATGTTAGAGATGTGCCTACATTAAGGATGAAATTTGATATTGGTGGGGCAAGTTTGGAAGTGATGGTTGTATCCCTATGATATTTAGTAACTGGACTCTGGTGGAAGGTTACCAAGGGTGCTCTTGTGGTGGCAAGAGGCAAGAAGGTTTCCCAACCTTGTATTTAACCACTTATAGTACTAAGGATTGTAATCTTGTGGCTTTAGATGCAGATACAACACAATAGGCTCAGTCATATGAGCCATAAGGGCATGGAGCATCATAAAGAAAGAATTTGTACAGATATACAGAAATAGGTTTGGAGTTCTGTGAGGATTGCATATATGGGAAAGAGAAGTGAGTAAAGTCATGCATGGGAAGTGGTAGCTACATGACAATATCACAAGAATCCAAGATGTAATCATACAGTCTACACCTGCATTTTCCGAACCTGGTGTGGGTTTCATCATCACTCAGGTTTCAATTTCTCGTCTCTTGGCACCCACACTTCAAATTGTTATCACTAGGGTAATACCTCGGCACATTTTCATCAACAAGGAACATCTTTATTATTGTATTACTTTAACCTGAAACCATTTGATGCTGGCATCAACACTTGTTAAAGAAAGCCTTGGTAGAGAATAAACATGTCAAGATAAAGTTGGGTACTTATCTAGTCATGGAGTGAGGAGTATTGCAACAATGATTCTTAATATGTAAGTTCACAAGACTACATCTAACCTTCATGTGAACCTTCTTGAACATTCTTTAAAAAGATGCTGAATTATAGGAACTCCGCAGCAGAATGGGTGTTACATCAAAGATTAGAATCAGGATGAACAGAACAATATATGGCTTTGGCTTTTTGGTCAAGGTAGACATGCAGGAAATGGAAACCATGCAGGACTTTTTCTCTTGTGGGTGCCCCAAACGGTGACTTTATTCAACTTTTTTGGATATTGTAGTAGAATCTTTATTATGAGGCATATTATATGTTTCCTCTGCTTTGGTCTTGGTATGGTTTATACGAAATTTGGCTGCAGGAATCTATAAATTCTTGTTCAGCCAATATGAGTGTCAAATTGTAATAAGGAGGTGTCAAGCTACATATAGCTTGGTATATTTTCCAAACAAGCTAGACCATGAAGCATTTATAGAGCTCAATTTCTAACTTCGTGGTGGTGATGACAAGGGATATTAAATGGTTGGTTTACTTTGGATGTATAAAATCATAGTTTTAGGTTGGCTAGGTTTTTCTATTATGCAGACATCTAGTCATTATTTTACTGACATAGTTGGTTGTCAGGTATCAAACATAAAGACTCGCACTAAAAGCTACTCGGGCAATTCTAGACATCTTCCGAATCACTAGTTTCTTACTATATGAAAGATTTGACATGTCCAGTGCAAAAATTCTGGTATGAGGAGGTACTTTTCAAGATAAGAAAAGAACATGAATACGACTCCTTCTCTTTATTATTGTACATCTAGGAACGTTCTAGGAGAGCCAGGAGCTTTAATGAAGCTATTTGATGGATAGTACGATGATTGGGACACAGCTTTGGCATTGGCAGCATTTCTCGTGGAGAACCATAACTTGGGATCTTGGTGCAAGCTAAGAAATAAAGGCATTGCACTAACAAGTTTAACATGTCCAAAAACCTACCCAGAACAGGTTTCTTGAAGAAAATGCCATGGTCATGCAAATCCTTAGTTATTTCTCCTTCAAGAGGTTTGCCCTGAGTACATTGTATCCCCAGATCTAGATAGAGATCACATTTCTTCTACTAAAGTATCCTTTCTTTGAAACTCCTTCTACTAATTTTTACTAATAATTGGCATCTTCCACTTGCACATGATTAGTTTATGTAATTAGAAACATCTAGAGATTACCTCCTTCTCTTCCTTGCAAAATTATGTTTACACCTAATAGGGCTGTTAAACAGTGAGCTGAGTTTCATTGATAGGCTACTTAAGCTGTGTGTGTTAACCAAAGAAGAGCTTACTATGTTAAACAAGTTCCACGTCAAATGGTATAATGAATGTTATGATTATGTTATCAAAGAATTTGTATTAGATCCATTCTGGAGATTTGGTGTATAAGTAGCAAACTTGTTGCATATTTACTTATGTGGGAATGATAATTACATAGTTTGAGCTTCTTCGATCTATGTTAGGTTAAGCCATATACATGAAGGTACCATTTGTATCAAGATATTTATCTTTCTTTCCTAAGAGACAGTTGAAGTGAATTTTTAATGTTTTGGGGGTAGCTAGTCATTTAATCCTTAGATATGAGGATAACCAAGATGTTCACAAGCTAAAATTGAAGTATGTGTCATATTTGGTTGGTCTAAGGAGTACACTAAGAATGTTGAATTCTCAGAGTGGATAAAATAGGATGTCTTAACCGTGGGACCTGGTCTAAATCTACAACTTGCTCATTTTCATAGTTATCAAAGTTGAGTAGTGTCCCAATAATGTACACTAAAAGTCCACTATACACTTTCCACAGTTGTAAATTTTTTTGGCCTCGAAAAACATGCCGATATTTCATGGGAAACATGTTCTTCTTCTATATGGGCAGGATTTTTGACCCATAGGTTTGATGGGATAGTTTTGGCCCATGTCGGTTTTGACACCCACAGTATTGTAAAATTGCTTAAGAACTACTTATGTGGTTTTGTAGATTCATATGGTAGGGTTAATGTAGCAGAAGCCACTAGATTTGTGTGAATTCGGGTGTGAATTATGTGGAGTTTTGTTGAGCATAGCTCCAAACAGATATGGGTATTGTATATGAGAGAGTGGTGGCTTATAATAAAATATGAAACAAGTGATCTTCTTGGTGGACGTAGCCCAAATTAAAGGGTGAACCACATGTAAATACTGTCTCTTTTTGTTGTGTTCTTTTTTATTCTAGAGCACTTTTATTTTGAGATATGTAATATTTTCTGCATAAGTTTCTACTGTTGCGATTCTGAAGTTAGACTGCATATTTTATCCCTTATTTCCTAAAGACTTTGTGTATAGACTAATCATATAAGTATTTTATTTCATTTGAATCTCTCAGAAAGATGTAGAATCCTCAATGTATGACCAAGTAGTTATAGGAACATGGTAAGAAGCTATTAAGAAGAGCTCTGTATGAATCAAAACAATCATTTAACACCAAACTGGATATTGAAGTCTCAAGTTAATGATAGTTTGTAGCACACAAGTTAGAGTGTAGGTACACAATTCTAAGGTGTTACACTCAATGTAATATTATAAACCCGCTTACCAATGTTAGGTTTCTATGGAGCATATTTTCATGTTCAAAAAGTTGAACCTTCTATTGTCTACCAACCTAACATATATGGGTTTTTTTTGTTTGTCTTAGTTTAAAATGCCCCAAAACAAATGTTTTCATGGGTCCCATCAATCAGTAACCGTGTATGCTTCCTTTTATGGTTGGGTTTTTTTTCGGGTACCCATTGTTTTGATACCCACAGTTTTTTCCCATGGTTTTGATACCCACGGTTTTGTATCAAACTGCTTAAGTAATTATCTATTTATATGGTCTTATGCATATGATACAGAGACAAGAAAATCTATTGTAGATGTGCTTTGAATTCGGGTGTCAATTCTGTAGAGAGTTTTTGAGCATAGCTCCAAATTATCTGGGTATTGTATTGAGAGAGTGGAGGCTTGTAATAAAATTTGAGCAAGTGATTCTTGGTGGACGTAGCCCAAATTTGGTGAACCACGTTAAATACATGTCTCTTTGTGTTGTGTTATTTTATTCTGCACATTTTATTTGAGATCTGTAATATTTTCTGCATATTAGTTTCTACTGTTGCGATTTTGTAAGGGATTATTCCGCATATTTTATCTCTTATTTCCTAACAAGTTGGTCCATCAGAACTTGGTTTGGTTTGCTGAATGTTGAATCACAGGGAATTCTATTTGAGTGGGAGCTATGGCATATGATGGAAGATCTAGGGTTGATAAATTCAATGGGAAATTTAATTTTAGTCTTTGGAAATGCAGATGGAAGATTACCTTTATCAGAAGAGCTAACATCTATTAACTACTTCGAACTATAATGAGAAGGTGAACATAACCTCAAGTATAACTAGATGTGGACTATGGGATTTGTCATGGATCTTGGAAGGCACTTGGAAATTCATGGTTGTGATCCTTTATCTATAAATGTATTATTTAATGTTTGAAAGGAAAAACTACAATCAGAACTAGATGGATGCAATCAGGGAAGTTGTATGAAAAACCCTCTATTTCACAATAAGATATTTTTAATGAAAAAGTTGTTTAATATGAAGATGTCTGAGAATGGTTCAGTAGCAAGATCATTTAAATGATTTCAATATTTGTGAATATGCTAGCTTTGGTTACAATAGAATTTGATGAAGAAGTTAGGGCTTTATTAATTCTGTGCTCTTTACCTGAAAGTTGGAATACCTGGTAATGGAGGTAAGCAACTCACATTCTAGAACTCAAAGTTGAAGTTTGAGGATTTGTAGGGGTGATTCTAAGTGAGGAAATGTGAAGAAAAAATCTGGGGAATCTTTTTACTTCAGGTAATGCTTTGATTGTGGAAACTAGAGGGAGACAAAAGAATAAAGGAAAAACATGGAAAATCAAAGGATAAGTAGGCAAGGTCAAAATCCAAAAGAAATGATAGTATGTTGGAACTGTTTTTTCAGGCTCTAGGGCATGCAAAGAAGGACTGTTGGGAGCTTCGGGATAGAAGAAACAACAAGATTAGAAAATCAAGGAGGAAAATGTGGCATTGGGTAATGTAAATGTCAGGATGCTTTGATTCTTTCTTTGCATAATATTAACTCCATAATCTTGGGTTTTAGATTTGGGATTCTTTGTCATGCTACTCCACATAGAGATTATTTTGTTGATTATGTTCAAGGATGATTTTATCCATGTTTTTCTTGGTGATGATGATCCTTGCAAAATAGTTGGAAAAGGTTCTGTTCAGGTTAAGATTCACAAATGGTTTCAATACTTTAGCTATTGAAGGATGTCAGACATGTGCCTAATTAAGAGAAAATTTGATATCGGTATTGGCAGTTGGGAAGTGATGGTTGTACTGATGATATTTATACTTTAAGACTCTTGGAAGGTTACCAAGGGTGCTCTTGTGGTGGCAAGAGGTAAGAAGGTTGGAACCTAGTATTTAACCACTTATAGTAATAATGTGTAATAGTTTGGCTTCAATAGATACAAGTATATGGCACTATAACTTTCGGTCATATGAGATCATAAGGGCATGGAGATCTAAATTGAAAGATTTGAAACAACCTAATCAAAACAGGTTTGGAAGTTCTGAGAAGGATTGCTATGAGTGGGTTAAAATAAGCATTAATCAGTCTTATGGTCTATAATATATCTACGATTGAAAAAGGAAAGAATCCAAGAAATTATTGTCTTTGTGGTAGAGGATCTTCCAATTAAAAGTGACCTTTTGAAACAATTCAAGATATAACCTTGTCAACAATGAACCCCAAAATCTAGTGTTTGAGGAGCATGTAGGATTGGTAGGGTAAGAACCATGAGAACCAAAACATTTTTCTCCTTCTCTTTATTATGTATTACTCACTAATAGTGGAAGCTAGATTAGATTTGATGAAGCCATGCAGGTAGATGCCAGGGGCTAAGTTAGTAGGGAGCAAGCCATGGTGAGGATCACCTTCCTCTCATGGAGATTACCACCATGGGATTTGGTGAAGCTACTAGAAGGAAAAAGAGCATTGCATAACAAGTGGGTGTTCAGCCAGTCAAAGAACAAGCGAGGAAAGAAAAATATAAGGCCCGGTTGGTGGTCAAGGGGTTTGCATAGAAACAAGGTATAGATTTTGATGAGATCTTTTCTAGTTGTAGTAAAAATGACTTCTACTTAGAACTTTCATGGAATAGTGGCAACAAAATACTTGCACTTAGAGTGGTTGTGTAAAGACTACATTTAATCCATGGTGATTTGGAGGAGGAACTATATATGCAGCAACCAGAGGGCTATGAGGTCAAAGGTAAAGAGGAGCTGGTGTGTAAACTGAAGAAGAGCTTGTATGGCTTAAAACTCAATTGCCACGTCAATGGTATAAGAAATTTGATAGTTCATGATGGAGTTAGGTTATATTAGATGTCATTTTGACCCTTGCTGGATGTATAAACAATAAATTTGAGGATGGAACCAGTTATATTATCTTGTGTCTAGTATGTCTGATGACATGTTGGTTATAGGTAAAAACATGCAGGAAATAAAAGTACTCAAGAAACAGCTAAGTGAATCCTTTGCCAATGAAGGATTTTGGGGGGACCAAATGTAAATTTGGTATGAGGATATTATTGAGGATATGAAGGAACATAAGTTGACTTTATCTTGGGTAAACAGTACATTAAGATAGGTGCTTGGATAGGTTTAATATGCATGTCCATGCTAAACCGGTTGGGACTCCTTTGGCATGGCCATTTATGAAGTTTTCAAAGGAGAAGTGTCTTACAAGACAAAAGGAATGAAACCATGATGTCCAAGGTACCTTACTCATCAGTGTTGGCGAGTTTGATGTATGTATGGTGTGCACTATCTCATGATATTTCCCATGCAGTGGGAGCATGATCGTAGATTTATGAGTGATCCATGTAAAGATTATTAGAGGTAGTAAATATGGATCCTTCAGTATTTGAGAGGGACCCAAATGGGGACAGTTTTGTGCTACAGTGGATCAGACACCACTATTTTGGATTATGTTGATTTCAAATATGTTTAACAACAAGAGGAGCAATGACAAGTTATATTTACAAATGTCTGTAGGTGAGGACAATCAGTGAGCCTGGATTTCAAACTACAGAAGTTGGTGGCTTTGTCAACCATAAGGCTGAGTATGTTGCTGCCACAGGGTAAGAAAAGACATGATTTGGTTACAACAATTGCTTGAGGATTAGGGCATAAGCAGGAGGAAGGTAAGTTGCATAGTGATATGTCAGAGTGTTATACATATAGCTAAGAACTCTGCTTTCACTCTAGGACGAAGCATATACAATTAAGGTACCATTTAATCAGGAAAACTTTGGAGGAAGATAAGTTGAAGTTGGAGAATATTCATACCAGTTATAATCCTATAGACATGATGACCAAGGTGGTCACAAGGGAAAAACTACACAAGCCATGTTCATTTTGGTTGGTGACTTCATAGAAACTAGTGAAGGGTTGAGAAGCTTGCTCAGAGGAAAAATAGTCTTCAAGTGGGAGATTGTTATGTTTTGGAGCCTATTTTCATGTTGAGGAAGTGTTGAACCCATGGTACACTAAGAGTAAATAGTACACTTTCCACAGTTGTCTCTCTTGGAAAAAAAATTGGCCTAAAAACATGTCCGATATACTGGGAAACATATTTTTCTTATATGGGTGCCATAATTTTATGGGATGGTTTTGGCCCATGGTTTTGATACCCATAGTTTTGTAAAGCTACTTAATAAGTTGTCTATTTATATGGTTTTGTGCATCTGGTAGATAGACATGTAAATGTATTGCAGATGTGTTTTGAATTTGGGTATGAATTCTGTAGAGTTTGTTGAGCATAGCTCCAAACAGATCTAGGTATTGTATTGAGAGAGTGGTGGCTTGTAATAAAATATGAGCAAGTGATTATTTGTGGACGTAGCCCAAATTGGGTGAACCATGTTAAATATTGTCTCTTTGTGTTGTGTTATTTTATTCTGCACTTTTATTTGAGATCTGTAATATTTTCTACATATTAGTTTCTACTGTTGTGATTCTGTGAGGGATTATTCCACATATTTTATCCCTTATTTCCTAACACTTACAATCATAATTAAAGAAGTAATCAAGAAAAATGAAGATACATCAAAGGTTTCAAAAGAGAACAAGTAACTTAGATGATTTTTTAATAATTAAAAAACACTATAATGATAAGTTAGGTTTTAGTTTCAAGGAATAGTCTAAGAAGAAAGAGATGCATGTTGAATCAAGTCATGAACTTGTTTAAGCCAAGGAGATTAAAAAGACTCAAAGGGACATTATAAGGAAACCCGATCCATCAAGTTATAAAATAACCTTCAATGGTGTTTGATACTATTGCAATATCTTTGGCCATAGAGCTAGGAATCATAAAAGGATAGTGAAAAATGCATTTCCATGGAGCAATGGAATGTATGATCCCTTATATAAGTCTAGAGACATTATGTGCTACAACTTCCACATGAAGGGTCATATAGGTATATTTCATTTTCATGAATCACCAAGAAAGAGCTAGTGTAATGCATGTAAGAATGATGTTGTGTGTTTTAATTGCAATCAGGTTGGACACATTGTTTGATACTAATACCAAGAGACACCTAGACAAAGTTTGAGAGATAGAGAAACAAAAGGTAATAATTCCATTATTTCTTTGAATTGTAGTTGTGTTGGTAATGTTGCAAAATATTCTAGAAGAAATATAAACAAATACAAGAGGAAGGAAGATATAATATCTAAGAAAGCAAATGAACACCTTACATTTATCTGTACTGAGAAGCCTAAAGTATCTTTATCTAATGATGATGAGCCCACCAATCATATAATTCCATTTTCTGTTTAATAACCACAAGAACTTATTCTTTCATCTCATTATGGTTATCGTATTGATGATAGATAAGAAAAGGTATAATAGCTAAGAGAATGGAAGCTCAAGTTTGATAATTTGTCCCATGAGGACATGCATTTTTTTCATCACTAGATATAACAAGGTGTATCAAGTGCATCCATTAGGATTTATGGAGTTATCTTGTTGAATGATTGAAGCATGATATATTTTGAGCTTGTAAGGTGTAAATGGTTGATTCAAGAGTCACATGATTCTCTCTTATTTATGTATAAGTGTTCTGAACACGTCTTCTGCAACTTTTAAAATAGTGATGTAGATGATGTGATCTTAAGGTATGTAGATGTTAATAGTAGTAAAAATTTGTCTCAAGAAGCATTGTAGGTCCAATGTGATACTACTACATATTAAATGTCATCATTAAGAGCTATATATTGAATAAAGTCATGAGTGCTTTGTTTGAAGACATGATCTGAGTTAGGTTCTCAATTTGGTGTTATAAGAATGTGATATTGAAGATATGTTAAGATTGTAGGTAGGTACAAGTTGAAAAAATATGAAATTCCTACAACTACACTACATTTTAAGGGTTTGTTTCCATATGTTTGGTTTGCTTCAAGCCTTGTAATGAAGAAATCTAAGTGTACAAGAATCAAAGGCCATGTGTTTTCAAAATTAAGATTGAAATGGTATGACATCATCAAATATGATTGTCAGGTTTGGAAAGAGTAATATTGTTATCATAATTAGGTCTATAGTAGGTTATGGCAATGAAATTTCTTGGTTTGTGACCCATTAAAGGAATTATGAACATATGTGTCCAAAAAGTGCAAATAGAGATCACAGTACAAATATACAGTTTGATTCATTATTCAAGATGACTTGAAAAGTTAATATATAGAGGCATGAGGATTATATTCACCTTATAGAGGTATTTAATGTTGATTCATTCATGTGTGTGAAGATTCAAGTATTAAAAATCAAAATCTAGGTTGTTAAATTCCAAGAAGGTAAGGTCTCTCATCTTGAGAAGAAATTTTAAGTGCTCATTCACACATGATATTTATGCATGGGGTCATGTGCTCTACATGATAGTTATCCAGGTGTGCTATCTTGCATTGGTAAGTATTATTAGGAGATTCCATCATTATGAATTTATGAATCAATGCTAAGAATGGAAACTAGTCTAAAACCATAACGGAATAGTTAGAATCTCAGTGTCTAATAAAAATGAGAAGGTTTTGTCTTTGGATATGTTAAATAGTGAATTCAAAGGTATGAATGGATTTTTGTCATCTTATTCATGCTCATAGAAGGCTTGATAGTGTGCAAAAACCTTTAAAATGTTGAAGAAAAAATGATAATTCTGATTTTTCTAGGTCTGTAGTAGAGAATTGACATTAGAAGTGATTGTGTATCTCGTAAGGCATTGAAGAAAAAAATTAGCTATGAAGTTTTCCATAGTAAGATTGAGATAATTCACTATATAATGGTGCCATTTTTCAAATAAATAACTATAGTATTGATAGGCAACCTAATAGTGAGATATCTTATCATGATCAGGGTTTATGTCTCAAAAATATTTCTCTAATATTTTAAACATGTTGCATAAGATTCAAAGATTTGGTTAAAAACTAAGAAGTACAAGTAATAGACATTGTTTCCCCAAGTGCAAAATAATCTACATATATAAAGAAGGATTTACATTAGTTTGTATGTTATAATGTGTGCTCCAAGGTAGGTTTGAATGTCTTAAGGGCTAGAACAAAGCAATTTATGATCAAATTTGGTGGACATGAATATTTTCACATGTGTAAGGGGTACATTAGATATTATAGATATGTATGAGTTATTTATCCCAAGAAGTGAAAAAAAAATTCCTTCTTCTTATATGAACAAGAAATAAAATCAAGATTGGAACTTGCATTATAAGGATTAGGGTCATGACAGTTATGTTAGAATTCTGAGTTCAGGAGGTACGGTTTTTTCTTTTGGAACATAGTAATGTTAACATAATCCCAAGGGGAACATTGAGTGTCTTGATGATTGAAAATATTGTATAACATAGTTTTGGTATGAAGGAAGTCTGATAAATAAACAAATTTGACTCTAATAGTGTAAGTTGTTTAGTTAGAGGCATGATCCATATATATTTGATCATATCCTTAGTTTTTTGAGATTATATGTGGTGTGAGGTGTCATATAGTCTATTAGTGTCTATCTGTCCAAAGGAAACAATGATGTTATATGGTTTTTAAAGGTATAATCTTGTCTCTTCATTCAAGTCGAAGTCTAAAATGTTGAGTATTTCTCAAAGGAAGTTTATTTTATGATCTAAAAATATGCGATTTCATGAAAGGAGACAAAACAATATATTAGTGCTTCGGGTCTGTGATGATTGGTTATGACCTTCTCCATGGAAATTGGTAAAGGTATGTGCTTGAATACTTGCATAAGAAGTTATAGGATATTGATATTTTGACAAGGGTTCACTAGGAAGGAGTTTTTTATGCTTAGTTTGATCATATTGCATTGAGAAAGTTGGCAAAATTGGTCTAAGGATGTCCTTTAGAGCTCATAGTCCTAAGTGGTGACATGCCTATGTTAGAGGAAAATATAATTGATAAATGTCTAGAAGGATTGAACGGATAGTATGAAGATAAAATTTTAAGAACATACTCTCAAGGGAAGCTATGTGTTTTTTATATCAAGTCCATGGATTGTTTATTGTTGTTGTTGAAGTCAATAAGAGGAAGTATAGTCCAAGGGGGAGCTTATAAGTAAGTAAGTGTGATTCCATTTAATGTTTCCATTAAGTCTTGTCATTGTTTTCATGTTGAGTTGTAATTTTTCCCTTATCATATATGTCAAAGGGGGATATTAGGCTCAGAAACATGAAAAATTGTATGTTGTAAGTGTTTTGGTCTTGTGGTTACCATCAATATTTTTGAAGGTGGTTGTCATCAATGAAAGAGTAGAATTAGATTGTTGGCCATTGTTTCTTTGGTTTTGTCATTCATGTCAAATTTCATTGATGGAAAAGGGAGTTTATATGTCTTGCAATTTTCCATGATATGTCAATCATAGAGAAGCATGAAGGTTGATTGGTAGTGTCTAGTTTTGGTGTAATACTTATGGTGCCTTGACATGATCTTGACCATGGTTCAATATGCATGGTCACTCAAAATTTCATTGAAGTTCTTAATTAATTCATACATGGTCCATGTGGTGTGTTTTGTCATGAAAATTTGGAATAGGAAAATCCCCAAATTTCAAGCATGACAATAGACCCTAGTGTCAAAACTTTTGGTTGTAGGCCTTTCCAAACACTTTCCTAGGTCACCCTAATCCCAGAGTCAATACTACCTCCACCTTTCTAAGTATTTTAAGGTTTCATATCATTTTTACCATAGGTTATTTATGCATATCCATTCATTTCAAGTTCTTTCAGAACAAGATCCTTCAAAATAGGTTTCTGGCACGCTTGGGGAAGATCATATTTTTATCTTCTTAGAGATGGCGCACATCCTCTTAAGCAGAATGAAAGGACCAAACCAATCATGGAGGTGTATCATAGGGATAGGAATATTTTTCAATAATTTTTGGAGGATTTGGAATATTTCACAATTTTTGGAGCAAGTTTAGCAAAAGTAGGTATTGGAGGTCTCAGCAGTGCACAGGGCCCAAAAAGATATTGAGCTTTGGGATGCAATTCTGGGAGATCCATGAGGATTTAAGAGTAAAAAAATTAGTTTGAGAAATTTAATTCTTATCTCTACAATATGGTGCAATCATATTCTTCACATCACCTTAGCACACTATGCCCCCATCTAGGTTTTCTCATGTATAGCCTTAGAGCCATAAACAAAATCCTAAATTTCAGGGGCTAACTTGTGGAATAAATGTATGAAAGTAACACCATTGGATTAAGAAGGAAATTTTCAATCAATATAATATAAAATTTCATTACCAAACTTCTCCTGGAAGTCAAGTTATGGTCCCCACTAATTGCTCTCCAAGGTACAGGTTCAAACAGTTAGCCAATTTCTTTACTGGAAAACCAACCAATAGGAATGAAACACACATTTTTACACCAAGTGCACCAAAATTTTGGTGTAAAAGGTGGAATAAAATTCCATTTTATCCCGTGCACCTCTAGATGACCACCTTTTAACCCTTTTTCTCAAGTTAAGCCCCCAAGCCTCATTTCCCAGCCCCCGCTCTGTGCAATCGCGTGTCACAAAAAAGCCCAATCAAAATAGGGTACTCTTTTTTGTACAACCCAGACCAAAATTTTGGGGAACCTATTGTAAAAAAACTCCCCAAACCTCCCATTTAGTCTCTTGGTCACCCATGTGCTCCCAACAACTGCTTAAGGTGCTTTTTCTAAGCCCCCCACTCAACCCATATCAAATCGTGTTCTGCCAAGTGGACCAATAGTGATCAGGTGTAATGTTTTACACCGATTGCACCAAACATTTGGGGAAATTAGTGCACAAAAATAGTTATCTCCCAAATGCATCAAAATATGTAATTTTTACTAACTGTGTGGCTATCACTTGTTTCCATTCTTCCTACAAGCATGGATAACTTTCCTACAACTGCCAAGATCTCTTCCTCGCATCCATTACTACTACTTCCAAGACCTTGCCACCACCTCCAACATCATTTTTCAAACATTCCATGCTCTTAAAACATGAATAAATAATATTTTCAAGAAAAATCTATGATCAAGAGTTGTTAGAAACCCTAGGGCACGAAAACCAATAATTTCTCATATCTTCCAAACTGTGCATCTGATCCTTGCCAAATTTTGAGAAAATTTTCCTTATTAAAATGCCTTAAGGATGAAAAAACAAAAATATCTAATATAGTGCAATTTTTTTACATCAACCATTAAAAGAATCCTGCCCTAAAGAAATTTTTCTCTAGTTCTCATCAAGATGTGAAGCTAAATTGAAGGTCAAAAATTCATACATAGACCATAGTTGAGAAGAAGACCCTAGTTTGAATGTGCAGTGGGCTTGAGCAAGCTGCCAGGATGAGTGGAAGATTGTTATGAGAGGTCATAGATTTTTTTCTAGTTGACGCTTTAGAGGTATGAGGATGTTGAGAAAGGAAGACGAATAAGGAGCCCTACAAGTCATTAGACCTAATCAACACATGTTGGTACAAGTTTGAGCGAGGAAGTGAAGAAACTAGGAGTTTGACGAGAGTGTCTAAGTGCATGGAGTTGAACTAGTTATCAAAAGAAAATAAAAAATAAAAAGGTGATCTTCATCTCTAAATGGAAATTTGGTGCTTAGTCATCTCCATGGGGTTGTAGCCTAAAAAAGTTGTGGAATTGGTGAAAGACTAAACCTCAGTTGGTAAGTCCTAAAATAATTGGTGTCACTACCAAACCATGGGTAACTCTTGGATCTTGATGGCTAAAAATGTAATGTCCCAGTGTTGACTAAAAAAACCTCGTGTGATACAACAAGTCCTTTGTTCTAGAGTAATATTTTCAATGATGTCACTAGGGGGTTTTCTTCATCCTTTCAGGGTTTCCCAGGTTCATATCATAGTTCATGTGTACTCTCTTGCTTTATCCTTCACATGGATGGTTGAGACATGTTTCACAATTTTAATGAATGTTTAATGGATGCAAGCTGGATATGATGTACAACACACCATAAATTAACCCATGACGTAAAAGTTTTGTATGAAATTCACCCCCCAGTCACCAATGCTTCCAATTCCATTGATTCAAGAGGAAGGTCATTCATTGATTAGACAGAGGTTTATTTGGCATGAAGGAGAAACTTGAAGCCTAAGTCATAGCGACAAGAGTTTTGACTTCAGTTAAAGATGAAATTACATCTCTGAGAATGAAAAGCATGAAGACATATTCATGCCCCAAAAAGAAGAGTTTAAATTTATTCCACATATCTACCATCGAGAGGCAGGATTCATTAGGGTTCATCATAGCAAGAGGTTTATTCATCGAATGTCACATTTTTTCCTATCTTCTCATAGCTGTCAACTCCCTCAATGATGAGACAAAGTTATATCTCTCCTTTCTTGAAAGTGTAAGTGTGAAATCATTTGAGTCATTTGCTTTTCAATAATCATTTTGATCATATCCTATTCACTTGGAAGTTGACAAATTTTTTATCCTCCAGAGTAAGGCTGGTATCCTCTTCTCAAAATTAGCACTAAATACTTCTAATTCATGGATAACGAAAGGTCTACAAGTGGAATATTCTAACAATTCCATACCAAGGAGAGAGAGTAGAGCATGAAAGGATGATTCAAATTCTACACTACAATTGGGATGATAGCACCAGAAAAGAGAATCCATATTTTGAAGAAAGAAATAAACTTTGTAGCATGAGTGGATCATGACAGAAGTGTTGGACTTTGTCTCATCTATAAACATGAAATAAAATCTAAAATTTCTTCCAATTCTTCTTTTTCCCTTGCTTTGTATAGCTTGTGTAAAATTCAATCAAGGAATAAAGTTTATGCTTTCCAATATGTATGAAGGTGTGTAACTTTGTATGCATGGTTTCCTCTCATCGTTGACACAATAAACATAGGATGTATAAGAATATTTTGTTTCTTCCACTTAAAGAGGCATTTAAAGGGTGCACTTTGCAAGGTGCAAAGACCATAGGGATGTAAGATTCGTTGCTCAAAATGGTGTTAAATGAAACATGAAGACTTTGATAGATTTAATTCATCGCCACTAAAATGTCATTGCTCATTTTTCATATTGAAAGTGAGACAATATCTAGAAAGAATACTAGATGTGTGAAGAGGGAATCTACTCATAGAAGTAAAATCCTTCCTTCAACCACCCCGAGATATGCATTGTATCCCACTTTGAAAGTGGCATAACCCCTGATTATCATTGCCTTCTACAAATTCACCCTAATGTCGCTTCTGGTTTCCAACGGATTGAATCGATTCAGATTTCTCACCAAGAAATTGGATTCTGTGTTAAATGGCCTTGGAATGAGATATTTTTCAAGTGTCAGACTTCACAATAACCTACCAGGGCCTGAAAAATCTATGGTGTAGAGGACATTGAGACCTAAAAAAATATTTTGACCCTTAGTCGAAAAATGACCCTTTAAAGTATTCGGGTCTGTACAGGAGGGTGCGAAAACAACTTGAAAATCATGGGAATCCCCAAGTTGATATAGGACACGTGGCAGTCAAATTAGAGAACAAATCGGGCTTGGTGGGTCCATAATTTATCTTTTCCCCTTTTCACGAAATGTAAAACTTAGAAAACCCCCCACGGCCTCCAAGCTCCGCCTTTCGACTCTGCTTGACCATTTGCCCCTACCTCTATTTGTAGTCCTGAGACAATGTGGAGATGAAGCACTTGTACATGAGCTTCTCTTTTTTCTCGCACAAGGTTGTTTAAAACTTTGTCGCAGGCCCCCTCCATTCCATTGTAGAGTCTACAACTTGTAACCTTGTTTGTCGTCCTGGAATGTGAGGTTTTCTGAGTTGTTTCCGATGTAATAATCCCATATATGGATGCAACAAGAGTTGTCTTGAAAATGTACAAAAGGATGTATGGGGGATGATTTGGTGTACAATCTTCTTGATGTGCAAGTATGTTTGACCAAATTTTCCGGGGGGGGGGGGGGAATTTGGGATAACATCTTCTTGATGTATGTTTCCCTAGATTGATGAAGATGTCAGTGAAATGTTATAGAATTAGAGCTTGAAGATGTTCTAGATATGATTGATCCTTGTATAAAGGAAGAAAGAAACAGAAGCGTGTAAAGATTGTTCCTAATCATGATAGACAAGATATGAAGTGATCCCAAAGAGCCTTGAAGCAGAGATGATGAACTATGATTTCAGTAAGACAATATGGTTGAGATAACGATGAGTGAATATGATGGGTCAAACAATGTTGACACTATAAGATATAAATCATATACAAGACTTGAGACAAATTGTTACCAACAAAAAATCAAGAAAGACATGGAATTCTCTAGAAGACATCAATATGTTGATCCACTAATCTATCCAACAAGGTATGAGTTTTTATTTTATGGGTATTCCTTATTCTTCAAACAATGTGAACATAGGACTGTAGATAAAGTTGAAGAAATAAGAGAAGATAATTGTGGATTCCAATGAAAGAATAGTTCACATTTCATATAGCATGATGGAGATAAGGTATTTGCAATATGTTGTTGAGGTAATATGAGTCTATAGGACAATTGATCTTATAATAATCATCACGAAGTTAGAGCATCTAGTGTGATATTATTACTAAATTATCAGGGTTTTGTTGTGCGAATCACAGCACCCCCTGGATGTTGATCAGATTTCTAGTTTGATCATTCTAAGCATCCAGTGTGATTGCACAACATTGAATCCTTTCTCCAAGTGTGGGACTTGCAAAAATGAGAAAGGAATCTCTAGAGAAGGCTGGTTCCTACTCCTAAACTACCTGCCACAAGCTATTCCAGTGCAGGCAAGCTAATCTAAACCTAATCTAACCATGCCAAGGAGACAGAGAGAGAGAAAAGGGAAAAAAAGTAAAAGCCTACACTAAAACGGTGATACACCAGAGAAGGAAAATGTTGAACATCTATCAAAACTACCATGGAACAAGGAGAGGTGAGCAATGGGAAGGATGGACAGACGCATCACAAACCCAAGGATAGATTTCACACAGAAAATGTCCCAAAACTCCATGAACACAGCTCCAACCTGTAATGAACATTAAACATGCACAAATACCTACAATGAACAGAGGCAAGAAGAGAAACAAGCAAAAAACGAGCAAGGATGGACAGATGCATCACGAAACACGTTTTTTGTTGCTCCAGAAGTTTGCACAGAACATCATTTTAATGGTAAAAGGCAAAAACGCCATTACAGAGCAGGGGAGGAGGTTCAAACTCCATTTTCAACCCTGGAGAAGAAAAGAAGGGAGGGTAGAGCTGAAAAGATGAACCACCCACTTAGAAAGAAGCCCCTCCTTATAGTTTATAGGAAGAGTGAGAGAGAGAAGAGAGAGGGAATCCAAAACTACCCCAACCACCTTTAGGTTACATTTAATTCATCTCATTATGGTGGTAGGTGAGAACCCTAGCAAAAGCGGCGACCTGTATTTTGCATTAAAGCTGGTTGTTGAAACGTCATTTCTGGCCATTACCACGTGACAGAGATGTTTCTTGATTTTCTCTCTCCAAACTGAAACCAAAATTCAAGGTTGACCCCGGAATCATGTAGAGAATTTCACCAGCTTTCCATTGATATAAAGAACATGAAAATCTGAGCTCTGGATCGAAAGATATGGCGATCTGAAGATTTAGGGCAAAAACAAGCCAAAACGGATCGGCGGGAAAATATTTGAATTTTTTACCGCGTTTCAGCCTTTGGAAGATCTCAAATTTTCCACTTGGATGACACACATGTCAGGCTGCTGATTCATCCATGGGCTCATCCTTTGAAAATTTCTTTTGGGCCCTTCATTAATTTCTTGCCACTTGGACACGTGGCACTATTTTATTGGCTCAGGCCTGAGGGGCGCACTTTGTCCTTCGAAAATTTGGCATTTTTCACTTTGGGAAAATTTTCCCATTTCTCCATTGCACTCCACCACTCAAGTGCCACATGGCATGATTTCATTGGACGTGGGCCCTTCTTGACCATTTCCCTTTTGCGCTTTGCCTTGGGAAATTTTTCCAAATTTTCCCCTTCCGAGCCGATGAGGTGAAGACACGTGGCGAGATTTGATTCGTTGGCGGCTCTTTCAGCTTTTCACGTCCCACGCGTCCCTCAGCATACCTTTGGCCCGGATGTCCCAGACTATCTGGGAAAATATCTCCTGCTTCGACCGATTCGGGCTTCCTTGTTCTTGTTTGAGGTGAAGACACGTGGCGAGATTCCATTCCTTGGTGGCTCTTTCGGCTTTTCACGCCCCATCGCGTCCTTTTGGCCCAACTTGAACCCTGGGACAAATGAAAACTCCTGAAATGGACTGTTTCGGCCGAATCAGCCGGTTCGCGTCCTCCACGTACTTTTGTCCCAACTATCCCTAACCGACTGCGAAACAAGACTTAGACAATTTTTTCCCTGAAATCCCGCTGATTCGGCTTTTCGCCGATCCCGTCATGTTCCGACTTCCCAACTTTCCCGCAGACTTCCTGGGAAAACAAGACTTAGCTGATTTTCTTCATTTTTTCGGCCGGTTCAAGCCTTTTGGTACGACGAACCTCAGTACCAACCCGAACTAGTACCGACCTGAGACCTTCAGACCTGAAATACTTCAAAACAGTCCTGCAACCTTATTTTTTGCATTTTTTCCATTTTTTCTAACTCGTTGGGATTTCTTCTTGGATGAGAGAGTTAGAAAGAAGCCCGAGGGGACCCCAAAAACATGATTTTTTGCCTTGAATCAATCTACTTGCTCGGGACTGAATAATCTGATGCATGTTATCAAAATTACCCTAGGAGGTGAATTTTAGATAATAAGTACTTATAATCTAATCATCCAAGTTGACTATCCATGTTGCATAAGACAAATCCTAAGCACCATCAAGATAAAGAGCTAAACAACCGATCTATACTAAACATTATAACTTTGAAAACATAAGATCAAAACTAGCATGCTATTCAAAATCTCTACTCTCCTAGATTACCAACAAGAATTAATGGACCTATGATAGCTCCAATTAGGCAATCAAAAATTCCTTGTTTGATCCTTAAAGAATGCAAGAATATGAAGCTTAGCTCTTGGGAGGAAAATGGTGACCTCTCAAGAAAATGAAAGGTAATACTCTTAGTCTATTTTCATATATGCTTTGCATTTTCTCATCTCAAGAAGTTTAGGTGTAGGTATAAAGATAGAAGGAGGGCTCCTTGGGTATAGCTCAATGGATAAAGGAAACACTTCATCCATTTGAATGTGGGATAAAGGTAAAATCAATATTAGGAATGGATAAGGTTGCTTTATACCAAAGGTAACCTTACTTTAGAAGGGTTTAATTTATACTTAGCAAGTCATGGGAGTTGGGGGGGTGTTTTAATTAATCAAAGGTGATTAATTAATAGCTAGATGTAATCTTATAAAGGCTAATGAGAGGAATATTAGTACCCCATTTAGGCTATTAGAAGGGGATTAAATAAATTAAGTATTGATTTATTGGTTAAATGGAAGGGAAAGCTAATTAATTAATTATAATTAATTAGTCTAGGTAGAAGGGGTGATTAATCAATGAAATGTCGTTAATTAGGTTATTCATAGGATATGCGACTTAATTAATTAGCTCAGTGTAATTAATTAATGACGATCACTGAGGAGAATACAATTATATTCATTGACTAATATTTCACCAATTTTCAAGAAGGGGGATAATTAGCACAATTTAAGTATTTAAATTGCTCAGACATAATTATGGGTGTCTACATTTTCCCCTCTTTGGGTGGCATAAGTGATGCCACTTCAAAGATAGTAAATGGAAGAAATTTTGAAGGGATAGAATAAAAATTAGTAGGAGGGAGATATGCCCCCTCGAGTGTTAATAGGGTGATGAAGGAAGACGATCAACGATTTGAAAAAGGTGAGAAATAGATAGAAGAATGGAAAGGGACAAACATGTCCTAGGAGAGACGGTAGATTACAGGTGAGACAAAAGTGATGCTCAAGAAAATATGGATAAGTGGAGAGAAGAATCTTAGCCTCTAGCCTTTGTATTGGAACAATTTATAGTATCATCATATTGGTCAAGAGATCTACGTCATTGGTCCTTATGAAAAATATAATGCATACGACAAAAGTATAATGACATGAATAATTCCATACCATGAACAATTGTCCATTGTTGAAAAAACAACCTCCATGACATCATACAAAATGCCATGTAATTCGAGGAATTGAAAGGTATGCCTAACTCCATGTAACACATACAAATGCAATGTAATACATGAGAAAGTAAACAAGATAAATTAATAGAGAAATGATAATCTAATGTTTTTATTATTGAGCTTTAGTTACGACCTATGTGAATTAATGTGAAGGGTTGATGATGACAGTCCCAAGAAAGGATACATGCAAGGGGAATAATGGAGGACACTTGGATCTAATGGAAAAGTAATGTAAACTACAAAAAAATACCAGGAAAATCATTGTGCCCTAGAGTATAGACAATGTAAGCATCCTATCTTTTGTTGATGGAGGTAGATCAAGATGATCTGTAAGTCACACACATGAACAAGTGAGAACCAAAGAGTGACATTTTATAGGATGATTTTCATATTTTTAGAAGTTTTTTGAAACATATTTGAATGTTTTTGGGATTAGGTCTATCAAACTCCCAGAAGTGTTTTTTTATTTTTATAATCATAGCTTGAGAAGTTTTTTATGATTTTTCTAACATATTTGAATGTTTTTTTATGATTTTTCTAACATATTTGAATGTTTTGGATGAATTTTTGAAACTATGTACAGGAAGACAAGGAAGTGTGGATGCCCCTAGCAATATATGGGATGTACAAGGGAATAAGGCCACATGTGTGTATGAGAAAGGTGAAAATGCAAAAATTCCCTAGCGATTAGGTGGGAGTATTCAAAGGAAAACTCTTCACAGGTAGAAGTGGGACAAAAGGCCATTATGGATAAGTTCAACATGATGATAAACATAAACCAATGGAGTGTTAGAGACAGAAGCAAGGATGCCCCCAGCGTAAGTTGGCCTAAAAGCACATGATAGAAAGGAAGTGAGAAGATTGTTTCTATGAAAGGGGACAAAGGTGTCCGAAAACATGGCAAAAAGGTAATCTTATACACATGGATGTTCTGAATGAAGTAGAAGAAATGATGTGAATGATATGAATGTAGCTTATAAGCCTCGTGATGAAGAAGTGATTAGCCAAAGGCACAAATTGTGAGACGAAATATGGACTAGAGTAAGAGTCTGAACAAGGTCCAAAAAGAGACACTTGGTAACATACTAATCCTGCCTATTCATAGAGATATAGTGTGTGCACATGGAATTAACTTACCTCTTGAAGGGAATATTTAATAGACAACAAGTGAATACACCCTAGCCAATGTGTAGGGATGATTGATTTTCAAAGGTGATTTTGTGAATGAAGGGTGGAAGGATAGTCGTACATTTCTTCGCTACCAGCCAGATGTCCATAGCCTCGATAGAGATGCATTTGATTCTAATCGGAACATTTCTCTACATCTAGTTAGGTGTCCATAGCCCCAATAAAGATTATTAGAAATACCCCAAGAGAGAGTAATATATCAATTTGCTTTTTTCTTTTAGCTTTCAGCTTTTGATTTTTGATTGATTTTGTTTATTTTGATTTCTGAAAACTTATTTCAGCTCTCTTGCTTGACAAGGGGTTAAGAACAACTGATGGCTTGATGGAAGGAGGTGGAAGTGCTTATGATGATGACATTAGCTAGTGTCAACAAATATGTCCAAAATTTCTTCGCAACAAGTTTATTAGATGTTGAATGTGATAGGATCTCTAAGAGGTCATTCGTTCTTTAATTTACCAAGGTGATAAAACACTAGGGTAAAAGAGATACCATAGAGATAAATTTCACAAAATGCGTGTGAATAAGCTAACCAAAACATCACCAAAGGTATAAAAATGGTAGGGAGACTTATAGAAAAAATAGCAAGGGAAGAAAGAAACATCCATGTCTATGCAATACCTGATTGCAATGTTTGATCTTTGTACCTTTGATTTTTGTTGTGTGTTCTCAATGTTTTTTTAATTTTTGAATTGTTGTTGATTTTTAAATTTTTGAAAGTTTTAAGAGGTTGGGACTAAGTCACTCTGTATCGTAAGATCCAAGAACAATGTTTGTGACTTCGTTAATAAGGGAGACTAGGCGCGTTTGTTTATCGAGAGTGATATTATCCCCGATCTTGATGATCGAGGTGAGTTCACACTCAATAAATGAATTTGATTTGTTATGAAACATGGATTTCTTATGTGGGAGATTTAATTCCCCATCCAAAGGTTTATGCACTTTGTGCCATACTTTATGGTTACATTGATTTGTGTTATTGAATCACACTTGATTTAGAATTTTGAGATTGTTTGATTTGTTACGAGCTATAGAGCTCTTTGAAGTTTTGATATGATCTTGATTAAAAAATTGTTTGGGTTTCTTTTAAGCTAACGCATGACTTGTCTGATCCCAAGAAGGAGAAGAAAGTGAATGTAGACGTTTCGAACTGATATGCGAAAGGACCATGGGCATTCCACCATCTTTGGTAGAAGAATAATGTGATGGATGAAAAGGATATGGTTCCAGGATTGAAGAATATGGGCTACTGGGGGGTGAGACATAGATAGAAGATGAAGGGCTGCTAGGATGTGGCACAAGAATATAATAAGAAGGTATACTAGGACATGACCCATAGATAGAAGACGAAGGGCTACTAGGATGTGGCCCAAGAATCAAATAAGAAGGGCTACTAGGACGTGGCCCATATATGTAAGATGATTGGCTACTAGGATGTGGCCCAAGAATAGAAGATGATGGACTACACGGGGGTGATCCATACCTAGAAGACAAGGGTCTAGTTGGGCATGCACCAAGAATAGAAGATAGTGGACTACTCGAAAATGTCCCACAAATAACAGAGGGAGGGCTACTATAAGGTGACCCACACCTAGATGAAGATGAAGGGCTACTAGGCATTGACCTCATAAGAGATTGTGATTGAGGAATTATGATAGAAAAAGAGTTATTGGGAGATGAGAAGATAGGCCATGGATAAATGCAAGACCAAGGAGTCTCATCACATAATGAAGAATGAGAAGATGGAAGATTAAGAGGAGGGTCAAGTTACATGACCTAAGGATCTTCCTCTATTTCTTGATAAAAGGAATCAACATTTTCCTCACAATATGCAGACACATCAAAGTCTAAAGAGAATCCTTTCTTGTAATTTGCTAAAGGAATATCTTCATATTCCCCTATAAATTCCCTGATTGTTTCTTCAATCTAAAAGAGATCAATCAGTATGAGTTGTTGATCAACCACCAGGTGTTGATTGGAAGAAAAAGATTCAATTGGTGTGGAATACTTAGAAGATGTTTGACAATGATTGATAGAAGAAAATGATGTGGGGGATGAATAAGATGTGTAGCTAGATGTCTCAGGAGTAGAAGAAAGTGGTGTGGACCTACCTATATAATGGTATGTCATATGTAAAATAGTAGGATTAAGTCCAAAGTCTGTAGATTGTGATGCATGGGTCGATTCAGAAGTTTTTCTCGAAGGACTTTGAGTCACACGAATATTTAAAGGAGGAAGACCTATTGGGGGTGATTGAAGAAGAAGGTCCTACGAAGAAGGGGAGGACTGTGATTCAAGAATCACATCGAATGAATAATAACAAGGGTCTTGCAAAGAAAGAGAGGACCATGATTCAAGAGTTGTATTAGATGTTTGATTGGAGGGATTTGGAGTTGCATGTATCTTCAAAGGAAGAATACATCATCGAGGCAACTAATAAAATGGTTCTTGCAAAGAAAGGGAGGACCGTGACATAGGAGTCATATTAAATGTATGATAAAGAGGTTCCTGTGAAGATAGGGAGAAACATGACATAGGAGTTGCATTAGATGACTTAGGAGTCAAATTAGATGAATCTGAATAGTAGTTTGGATCTAAATCTTCATAAGAGTCAGAGGAAATATTTGGATTGGACTCCTCAGAAGAAGAGGAAATGTTTGGATTAGAATTAGAAGAAGATTGGGGGGAACTCGAATAATAATTTGGATCAGAAGTGTCCAAATCATACCGCTGAATATGAGATGAAGGTGGGGAAGGAGTTACTTGTATGGGCTCTCTAGCACGAAGAACCAAACGAGGTTTAGTTGTAATGGGAATCTTTTGATTTGAATTGATAAACCTAGGTTATGTAATTTTGTAAGTATGGAGAACCACACGATAGTCAGTCATTTTGGTGCTATTTTAAGTACAAATGTCTAGATCTAGATAGTGTGATGGAACTCCTTCAAAGGGAAGGAAGTGACCTGTCGATTTGTGTAGGATAAGGACAACCAGCTAGACATTGTGTAAGTATGGAGATGCATGTGTGATTTTCTGAAGAAGGTCTAAGGAAAATAGACATCGTGACGATGAAATATCAATGAGATAGAGAGGGATTGTCCTAGAAAATAATTTTTCTGAATGAATAATAATAAGGAACAATCATGCAAGTGTGAAACACAAATCCAATCAACAAGGAAATACACCATATGAAAATGCGATGCAAAGATGATCAACACAACGCCAATATGTATGCCGAGGTCAAAATGAACAAGGTGTAAATATTAACAAAGGGTAGATGTGAATCCTAATCAAAGGATACCACGAAAAGTTTAACAACCAAAAAGGCCTAAATGTTAAAGGGCAAGGTTTATAAATGTAAGCTACGTAACAACACAAATTGGGCACATCTATCAAGCTTCGCGGAGAAGTGAAATATTAGTGTCAAAGTGGTATCGAAATGATGCAAACAAAGTAAGGGAAAACCTTCAAGATTTGTGACAATGTTTGAAATCAAAACTAAGTCAAAGTACACTAAGGATGTGTTAAAATGTGGGTAGCGTAACGCCACAATACGGACACTTAGATCGTGTTTACGAGAAACGTGACATAAGTATCTTAATTATGTCAAGACAATGCACATGAGGTAACATGTCAAAGGGAGATAAAATGATGAATTAATCTGAACCATGATGATGATCTTGGCATGGGTAGAAAGATCACAATGGCCACCAATGATATGAATACGTTTCCGTGCACTTTAGATGTTTAACTTATCCAGCCGCAAACATGGATGGGTGTAAATGGACAAAAAAGTGGCAGAAACAATCGATTGGTAACACAAAGGTAGTCACTCTCCTTCTGATCTACAAAGTGTCAAAAGAATGTGAAGGAAGTAAATAAAAAAAGGATGAAAAATTCTAGCTTCACTTCAGCAGAGTTTCGCCTCGCCCTAAGGCAAGTAAAAACTAGGTGAAAGTAACATGTCACACATTTCATAATTAAAATACGGTTCACAATTCAACCCTATTTTAGAATGGTCAAAGTGGGCTCCTGGCCAAAGTATATTTTCCTAGGTGGTTCTCTCGTCCTAGGTGCTCCAAAGATTATCTGCGAGTGGGATGATTTACCCAAAAATTCGCACTGACTAGTTTGGGAGTATCTCGACTTTTCCCCCTTCAAGCATAGTGGGCATCAGATGCATCTAATTGTGTACTTAAAAGGGTCACGCAGGGACAACTTGTAATGCTATCTCATAAAGGATTCACTAGTCAGATAGGTAGTGTAGAGCACTTCCCGTTTCATCCACAAGGTTCCCTCTTACGTGGACTACTTTGGGGTTCCTGGAACCACCTCCATTGTTGTAGCTTAAGGCATTATGCCAAAGGGGTCATGTTCCAGTTGAGCGGAGAGGTACGTACCCTTTTCCAAAACCTGCAATATAGTGTTTTGAATATGTTGGTTGTTTTATCTTGTTTAATTAGGTGTGGTTTGCTTGAAACACCTTTTAGCAACCTGTATAACAACTATATTACTAGTTTTTGACTTTGTTTTGATTCCTCCATTCTTTAACAAGCGTGGTATTTTGGTCATGTACAATGATTTTTAGTAGTTTTCCATCAAAAGAGAAACACCATTTCTGATTCTCCAGATTGTCCAAGGATGTAAGACAAGAGCATATGTGATGTTTCCAAAATCCAAAAAGATATCAAATGGAAAAACACTTTAATTCAAATACACCAAGTTAACCAATTCAAACTCAAATATTCCCAACAACCTCAAAGCATAAAAAAAAGACTTAAGAATCATTTATGATTCCCATGATCCCCCCAAGGGACGTGAGGGAAGAGCATACACGATCTTATTCCTATAAGTAAACATGTAAAGTCTATTTAATCAAGTAAAAAGCATGTAAAAAACATCCCGCAAAAACGAGTATGTGATTAGATAAAAACCTACAAGAATTAGAAAACCAAGAAAATAAAAATAAAATTCTAGAAATCTAATTTTTTGCACTTTTTTAGTATTGTTTTGTAATTTGCATTTTCGGAGGTCTCTGGGGAATTTTGGGAGTTCTGTGATAGAAGATAATATACCAAACGTATAGAATACTTGTGCCAAATGTGTACAAGTATTATTTTTCCTAAGTTAGATTGAAAGCAAGAACTACCACCTAAAATAGTTCCCTAACCTAACTAGAAACAAGAAAAGAGTACCATCAAGATGAAGAAATGAATAAGGCCTACACTAGCATCATAACTTTGAAATAGTGAAATCAAACATAATGCTAATCAAGAACTCTATTATTTTAAATTGCCTAATTAAATCAAATGGACTTACGTAGTCCAATGGCAATCAACCAATATTTCTTGCTTTGATTCCTCAAGGATGCTTGGGTGTGAGGCTTAGCTCTTCAAGATGGATGATGGAAGGGCTTGAGAATGGCAAAAGGCAAGCTCTTAGTCTCTTTGCTATATGCTTTGCATTTTATCTCTAAGGAGTTTAGGTGTAAGTAAAAAGGTAGGTGGAGGGATCTTTATATAGACCAAAGGATAAAGGATTCAACACATTCTCATGAATGTGGGATAAAGCTAAAACATGATTAGGAATGGATAAGGTTGCTTTATTAAAGGTAACCTTACTTTAGAAGGGTTTAATACATGTTTAGCAAGTCATGGGAGTTGGGGGTATTTTAATTAATCAAAGGTGATTAATTAATAGGTAGGTGTAAGCTTATAGAAGCCAATTAGAAGAATATTAGTGCGATTTAGGCTATTATAATGGGATTAAATCAATTAAATATTGATTTATTGGTTAAATGAAAAGGAAATCCAATTAATTAATAATAATTAATTAGTCTAGAGTAGAAGGGCTGATTTATTAATGGAAGGTTGTTAATTAGGGTATTTGTTGGATAGGAAACTTAATTAATTAGCTTAGTGTAATTAATTAATGATGATATGAGGGAAAATGAGTGTTTTTGATGATACGTTTTTGATTTGTGAGAAAGGGGATAATTAGCGCAATTTAAGTATTTAAATTTCTTGGGCGTAATTATAGGTGTCTACATTATCTATCTTGAGGATAGAAATTTGCCATGGAGTATGATAGCATGGAAAATATTTAGGTGATTTGTATTGAAGATAATTTTCCAGAAAAAAGTTAAAAGGTGCTTGAGTCTTGTGAATAGATTCATGGTCAACTTGTTCTCACAACCTTTTGATGCCCTATGAGTTTTGAACAAAAATCGATACTACATCATTTACATAAGGGTGATAAATCCTTCCATGAAAAAATCAAGGATTTAATTTTTTAAAATTATGTCAATGTCAATTCTAATCTTGTGAGTATTGAAATAAATTGTTGCAAACAACAAAGGAAGAATGTGGAAAAATCTTGGGAAAAATCTCAGAATCGAATTGTACTCACAACATTTAAATCCATTGCAGGTTTTGAACATGAATTCATGCTCTGATGCTCACTCGAGTATGAAAATACCTTTGTGCCAAATTTAGGCTCCATTTTCAACAACAATTATTGAGAGCATTTTTAGAGGTTCAAAGAAATTGTCGAATGGGAAGAGAATCAGTTTGTTCTTACTTCTTATAAGTTGTTGATTCAAAGAATGATGCTCATCAAGAAAATTAAGGATGATGAAACAGGGGCAAATCATGACAAAAGGTGAATGTTTTATTTTTTACATAAATCATGGGCCTAGGGTTTTCTTCTTGCGTTCACAACCATATAAAGTTGAAGGCTACAAGAAGCAATGAATCCTCCACAAAGAAAGTAATAATTTATTCCTTAAGTGTAGGGGTGATTTTAGTGCAATATATGTATGAATATAGAATCTTGAAGTCCCTCAGCTATTTCATTCTCAAACCTTGAATATGAATCAAAATAACATGGTATGATCAAATTAATTTCCTCGATCTTTGGAGGTATAAATTCATTTTATTGAGATTCAATGATGGTTTTATGTTTTCCCCAACACTTGTCTTGAGTATGTATAGATTGAAAATACCATACTTGTCTGTAAATGTCCCTCCCCTGTAATATAGTGCAAAAGAAGGAAGTTATGTTGTGTGTTGTAAATCCTACTTTTAGAATGTTTTCCCTTTCTATTCACATGTTCTTTGTTGTTGTGTTTGGTTTGGAAGAAATGAATCCATAATCCCAATGGACAAGGTAATGATCAACACAGTGTCTTGATTAAAATTAGAGGTACCTACTTGTCTTATGTGTTTCCTTTTTTTCTGTTCTAGATCAACATTCCATATAATAGAGAAAACTATTTCCATTTAAATGTGTAGTATGAAAAATTCAAACTTTTAAGCATGACAACTAGACCCAAATTAATTTTTTTGCTTGAATGGTCTTTGCAAACCTCACTTTGGATCAGTTTAATTTTTGTATCATGCCCATCCTAAGTGCTTGCAATGACCTTAAATGATTGTTAAACAATACTTCTTTGAATGTTTTCATGTTGTGATAATCGTAATTCAAGAAATACCTAGAAGTGATTCTAATGGTTAGTTCACTGGTTGGCATAGAAAGGCTACATTATGACCTCTTAGAGAAGGAATAACTGTGCATAGGTAGTACATGGGATGGGAAGAAAATACAATTCACATGTGGAAGTGGTGTATGATATTCTAGAACTTGATGGAACGAATTTCAGAAATTTTAGGTAATTTTTAAAAATTTAGGGAAATCCATAAAAAACATCGGGTTTCTAAGGTGGAAGGAATAAGTCGTATCAACAGGGTATTGATCCTTCACAAATGAGAACTTCAATATCTCCTTATTTACATGATGAAGTCTTCTCTCAATTCCTGTACGTGATGAAAAATTCAAATCTTTCACAATACTTAATTATCTCTCAAGATAGATAAAACTATGTCTACACACCATTCTTCTGAAATATTTGGTATTTTGAATAGTTAGACCCATATCCTTGTGTATTTAAAGGATCTTGGGAGTCAATAAGATAGTGAATTCTCAAAAAATACCTATTGGGGCTTTGAAAATGACATTGAGAATTCTATTTCTTGCACGTACGCACTTGTCATAATCCAAAATTTTTTACAAAAGGACCACTTGTCACCTCCAAATTGAGGCACATTTATTATTCCTTTTGACCCCACTCCTAAGGGAATGGAGGGGAAAAAAAAATATTCCGCTCATTAGTTTCCCACTTGGTCTTCCATGTGACCAACTTGATAGCACTCTAGAGGCCTTATCTAAGATCATCAAGGTGTAATTTTATGCCATAGGGGATTGAAATCACTCAAACTAATTATATTTTTATTAGGATCAATGATCTAAAATTTTGGAAAATTTTCTTATTGGATCACTTGGTAAAATACAAACACATTTAAAATTGTTATAGGAAAAAGGAGTTATTGGCTAGAAAATTCATTCTCAAATAAAATTACATCATTTCATGACATCTGACACGTGATAGATCATTTAATTAAAAATGAAGCATTTTGGAAAATTTCACAAGTTTTGGACTCTGAAATCACCGTCTTATGAAGGCCAAGAAATTTTTTGCAATCAAAGATCAGCTTCAGGAGAGTGATTCCGAGAGCTCTGGAAGGAAAGATTAAAAAGATATCATCATGGAATCCATGTTATCATTCATATATCCCTACAATGTTTTTGTGCTATTTTATGGGGAACACCTAGGTAGCATCCTAATGAACAAGTGTTTTAGCAGACGCCACCTTTTTATTTTTATTTTTGAAGTTTTCATGACCATTAACCCAACATGATACCTTGGGACCATTGGATTGAAGGTAATTTCACTAGGAAAATAGGGGAATTTCAGGTGAAAAAATCCTCTAAACTCAAGTTATGGTCCCGACAAGTCGCTCTCAAGGCACAAGCTTAAGAGAGAGTCATTTTTTGGGTTGGAAATCCAACCAATAGCTAGAGTGGCACACCATTTTTTGACCAAGTGCACCAAATATTTGGTGAAATATTTTCTGCCAAATGTAAATTGGATGTTTCTACCCTATTTTCCCCTAGTACCCTCCACATGACCATTTGTTCAACACCTTCTCTCAAGTTAAGCCCCAAGTTCATTTCCCAGCCCCCGTCCATGCAATCACGCTTCCTTGCCACTTTCCAAACCAGGGTGAGGGTAATTTTTGTGTCAGGATGTGCACCAAATATTTGGTCAGTTAGGAAAAAAATTTTCCAGAAACCTCCCATTTAATCTCTTGGTCACCCATGTGCCCCCAGACAGCTGCTTAAGGTTCAAATTTCAAGCCCTCTCTCAACCCAATGGTGAAAATCATTGTGCCAAGTGGACCAATGAGGATAGGATGTACATTTTTTTGAAACTAAGTGCACCAAAAATTTATCAAGTATGTTGCACAAAAGTTTCACTTCTCCCCAAGTGCTCAAAATTATGTCCAAAACCCCTTTCACTGTCGGGGGAAACTAGTAAAACTTCCATTCTTCCTGCACGCACAAATTTAACTTTCTCCAACTATGTTAGATCTCTTCCTCTCCTCCATTTATAACTTCTCGAAAACCTTGAAACCCACCTCCAAAATCATTTTAGAAATTATTCCAAGAACTAATGCAGCAAGATGTCATGTAGGTTTTTTCAAGCTAACTCCATGATCAAGAGCCTTAAAAACCGAAGGAACAAAATCAAAATTACTCAAACAATCCTACTGTGATCCGATCTCTAGAAACAAGTTGAGAAAATATTCCTCATAAAATAAAAATTGGGGAAGGAAAATAAAATATCTGATACAAATATAGATTTTTTACATGGCATCTCATTCAAGGTAAATTATTCCCTAGAGGATGCACTTTTTCTTTCAGTTGTTCAAGGAAACCATGAACAAGATGACCTGAAAATTTGAACAGAACATCTAGAGAAAAAACCTAAAAAGAATCCAAATTTTCTCATCTCATATTCAACCCTGATTTTCAAATTCAAAAATAGCAAGTTATCATTAGTTCACACTTTCCATTTTTAGTAAGTTTCCAAAAATGGAAAAATCCCTCCAGAAGAGCAGAACAGTGAAAATCTACAAAAGAAAACTAAGGGCACGTGGGTCGAAAAAGGATAAAAAGGTGGAAATGAAAAAATCATCAATTTCCAAAAATGGAAAGTTTCAAGAATTAGCCCTCATCAAACATTCTGTGTAACATTTTCAGAATGTGAAAGAAACACCTCAAAATGGATAAAAAATGAGATAACCTACACTTGGAAATAACAGCTCCTAGTATCTTGATGGCTAAAAATAGAAATTTTGTAAGTCTTGAATACAAAAATTGTTCCATATGGCTTCATTTTCACTAATATCGCTGTACTTTTTTTCTTCATCCTTTTATGGTTTCATGACAAATGGAAATGGGAGCTCAAAATGAGAAAAACACATTTGTTCATAAATCCTTCAGCAAGAGGCCTTGCAGACAGGTGGATTCATCTTCAACAGGTGACTCAAAATGTTATGAACATCAATTACAATATTTGCATTGGAAAACCCATGTGCCATTCCAAGCTCACATTGAAATCTTCAATTTCTAAGAGATATTCATGAATCGAGATGTCTTGTGCTAACATTACACAAGGATATTATCTCATAGAATTGAAAGAGTGATTCAAAATGCATTAAAAGATAAATATAAAGATGTCACTATGTAAGAATCATCAAATATCTATTTCGACCATAAGATTTTCAGAGTGGACCTTGAATAGCAACGCCATGTTGATTTGATTTGCATTTTAAAGAGAGGATGATTTAGACACATGAAGAAGATATTAATTCATAAAGGAATTTCAGAGATCCAAAGTTCCTGTCATTGGAAACTCTGATTCATAGGGATTTCATCAATACAACAAGGTTTCTTCATCTTAGGCATAAGTCTTCATTCAGTATTATTTCTTCCTTATCCTCTCTTTCTCTCCCACTTTCTTCTCTCTCCTTTCTAATTTTTCATTGGGCGCAATCATTGTATTTTTTCCTATTCACTTAAGTGACCTATTTTGAAATTGTAAAAGTATTTTCTCAAAATTATAAGAGAAATACTTAATTCATGGAAAATGTAAAGGTCACAAGTGGAATATGGAAATGAAAGATTCATATGAGGGAGGTGAAAGGACAATTTAGATTGCTATAAATTGGGATGGCTTCTCCATTCCAAGGGATTCCAGATTTTGAAGAACTATCACTCTGTAGCAATATTGGATTGTGATATGTTTTTGGACTTTGTGTCATCCATATACATGAAATAAAGCTACATTTCTTCTACATGCTTTCTTATTTTCCCTTGCTTTGTACAACTTGTGTAAATTTCAATCAAGGAATAGAGTTTCTACTTTCCAAGATGTATGAATGTGTGCAACTTTGTATGCATGGTTTCCTCTCATCATTGACACAATAAACATGGTTGTTATAAGCATCTTGTTTCTTCCACTTTCTCTCTTTATACACTTTGTAAGCATAGTGATGCAAGAGATTTGTATCTTTTATAGATGAACCTCAAGAACTTTGTGTTTTAATTCATCAATCTCACTAGATAGCTTCATTGTTGTTTCCTCTATATTGAATGTGAAACTATTCCAGTTACTGGGTGTGAGCTCTGCAATCTACTCACAGAAGTAATCTTCCTTTCCTAATTTCTCTCCTTCCCCCTCATCGTTGTGAATTTCCTCCCTTGTACCCCATACAAGCACTTTTCCACAGGTTCAATGGAGTGTCCCTGTGTTCCTGTCCAATTTGGCCACCCACAACATTTAGATAGGATTAGGATTAGTTTCATTAAATAATGGGAGATGTACCATTCAATTAAGAGGGGCGTAGCCCTGTGAACATTTGGTGGAGACACCTAATTTGTCCACCCGTCAAATTTTCTCACCAACTTTTTTTGGCGACTCTACTAGGGAGATATTTTCCCAAGTGCACCCAAAAAAGATCTCTTCCCAAAAAATAAAAAAATACAAATATATATATATATATAAAAATTAAAAAAATCAGATTTCAGAAGAAAATCATTTTTGAAGGCAAATGACTCCATCAAGGAACAAGTCCTTATCACATTCGTTTCCCGCATCACAATGAAGAAATTTCTAGTTTGGAGTGAAGTAAGAATGAGTGACAATGAAGAAGAAGAAGAAGAGAATTACCAAGAATTGCAAATATTTGATCAACCATCATTTTGGAACATCTCCTATAAAGCCAAGAAATTTGAAGGAAAGAAGGCTCACAGTATCTCCACAAAAACCAGGAAAAATACTTTCTAGAATGGAGAAAATTATTGTATGTGAAGACCCAATTATCAAGTCATGGTGGTTACAATTCAAGAAGAGTGTTGCTAAAGGAAAAAGATGGGAATTTCTCCTGCCGATGATCAAGAATCCCAGAGATGGATGAAGAAGGTTCATAAGAGATACAAAAGGTTGTATGAAGGATGAGATGGTGTAGAATCCACTGAAGGTAAATTTTTCAACTTCACGCAGCTGACCAAGAAACTCATGACATTGTCTTTCATCTCCCTTCCTCTAGATGACTTCCTTGTATACAGTGATGAAGAAATGGAAATTTTGAGAAGAGAATATGTGCAGAGGCTTCTAAGCGCAGAAAAAGGAAATCATAATCCTGAAGCCTTTCATGATGTTTAGAGGTATGCTTTATCTCTGTAAAGAAGTTATGAACATATTTGAATCACTTCATCAAATGGAGGGAGAAGATGAGATGCACCCTATGGAGGAAGATCTTGATGATTATCTATACTACAAGGTGTTCATCCCTGAAAAGATTCTTGAATTCTCCTGAAGAAGATCCTATCCTTGAACCATCCAATGAGAACCAAAGCAACATCATGGAGGATGAGATAGAAGACATGGAGATGGAACCCGCGTTCATCAATTCTTCTTGGCTCAAAGTGCACGGCCCATGGGAGGAGAAATGGATTCAAAGGAAGACTCTTATTGCATGATGGATGATTCAATGCTTTCTAAAGACTCCACCAACAATGAGGAAATACAAGATGATGGATTTGAGGTAATCATGGATAATCTCCTTTCAGATTTTGATCTTTTGATTAGTGATGGAATGGAGGTATGCAAAGAAGTGCAAGAGAACCATCATACATCCCAGACCTCAAAGGATGAATTCAAAATGATCATGGACAATTTTCCTTCCTATTTTTATTCTTTGAGTGATGTAGAAATGTTGAATGAAGAAATGGAAACAGTTTGAAAGAATCAAATTCCCTTCCTGATTCAAGCATGGATGATCAAATGGAATAGGCCCACTTCATTTTTGAAGCCAAGGAGAATGAACAACTCAAACACAATATCTTCTCACCCAAAGAGTATAATGATCATCATGGTGAGTATGAAGTCTTCCATTTTCCATGTGAGCAAAAGGATTCCATAATGAATGATCAAGATGTAGCTGAAAATTCTTACCATATTGCTTCCGCAACATGGTTCTCTATCCTTCACAAGAGAAGATGATATGGATTTTGAGCTCGAAGGAGTTCCCTTCCTAAGAATCATGGATCTCTTCTCCTTTTCAGAAGGTTTCATGAATCAAGTATGCCCGTGCTTGCAAGAAAGTGAATATTGGGAAACAAAAAACATGGAAGAGGTGAACAAGGATGTTTCAAATGAATCATGGGTACATATGGATAAAATTTTCAACCATCTCCTAGAGGCACACCACAAAGACTCTTCCCATGAGAATGAAGATGAGTATATGACAAGCTCAGAAGAATTATCTATACAAGACATCTTGAAGGTCGCGGAAGAGAATGAAGAACCTCAACTTAGTCTTGAACTCTTGACTCAGGATATGGAGATATAAGATAGGTATGAATGAAATTGTGCCTCTCATTTTGATTCACTAATGTTTGATGTTGAGACAGAGCACATAGATGATTTTGATGTCTTCCCCAACATGTCTTCCTCTCCAATGAGAGGGAACGTGAAAATATACCTTTCTATTTCATATTGTGTGAAGAAGATCATAAGTGAAAATAAGGAAAGGTTGGTTGATTTTGAATCTCCTTTCGAGTGTGCTCATATTTTGTTCCCACCTCAATCTCACCAAGACAACATCTCCACCATGGAGGAAGATAGAGAAGAAAATGTTGAGCTAAGTGGCGTTGAAGAGAGTTATTCATAACAAAGTGAAAAGGTGCATGATTCTTGTGAAAAGATTCAAAATCAGATTGCACTCGCCTCCCAAGATCCAATGTGTCTTGAACATGTTTCCATGCTGCATCAAGCCCTCAAAGATGATGAGGACCCCTATGTCAATGATATGGCACCTGTTCTAGAAATCATATGCTCAAAGAAACAAAGTGGGACATCAAAGAAGTTGTTGAATGGAAGAAAATCAGTTTGTTCTCACTCCTTCCAAGTACCTTGTTGATGTAAGAGATGATTTGAAGTTGAAATTCAAAGAGGATGAACATTTTCATGACAAGATCAATCTTCCCACTCTTGAAGACATGGAAGAATATGGTGTCTCATGATTACAGGGCGTCAAGTGGAAGCATCAAGGTACAAGATTTTTGAGAAAGTGATGAAGTGTTCATTGGATGCAAGAACATTCTCTGTGCAGTATGAGTACAAAGATGGAATTATGGTCATCCTCCTTCTCAAGCCATGAAAATCCATCACAAAATCATGGTTTGATCAAATAACAGTTTTTTGTGCTTCAACTTGGTCAAACTTCAATCCATTGTTTCATGATTGCATGTACTTTTCCTAACCTGTTACTAGGTATGTGTATATTCTTTCCCTGCCTCTGTAAATATCCCTCCCCCATAACATAGTTTCCCTTTTCCTATCGTGTGTTTTCCCCCCATTTCATGTCTTTTGTTTATGTTTGTGTGTGTTCAATAAAGCAAGTTGTGTAGTCTATCTTTCTGGTGACTCTAAATTCCAACAGATAAGGCACTGATGTGTAAACTAAAATTGAGATTATGGAGTTCTCATGTTATTTCCTTACTACGATCGATCCACAACATGTCCCCAAGCTAGAGCCAACTGTTGTCATGCAAATGTGCAATAGGAAAATTCTCAATTTTCAAGCATGACAACGGACCCCAGTGTCGAAACTTTTGGTTGTAGGCCTTTCCAGACACTTTCCCAAGTCACCCTAATCCCTATGTCACCCTAATCCCCATCTCTGAGAATTTCAAGGCATCATGTTAGTGTTCCCATAGGTGATTTAGGGTATCCAATCATTTCAAGTGCTTTCCAAGCAAATGATTCATCAAGACGAGCTTTTTTGGCAAGCTTTAGGAAAGATCATTTTCTAGTCTTCTTGAAGTTGGTGCACGTCCCCCAGAGTAGAATGAAAGGCCTAAATTACATCATGGAGAAATATAAAGAGCCAAGAACATTTTGCAATATAGTTTTGGAATAGTTTTGGAAGGTTTTAAAGTTTTGGAGCAAAGCTTTAGCAAAAGTGGGTCTTGGAGGCCTAGGCAGTGCACAATGCAAAAACAACCCTTGAGCTTCAGGAAGTGATTTTGAGAGCTCCGTAAGGAGTTAGGAGTCAAAAAGATATATCGTTTATAAATTTAATTCAAACCTCTACAAATATGGTGGAATCATATTCTTCACAACACCTTGGCGTATGCCCCTGTCTAGTTTTTCTCATGTCACAACCTTATAGCTAGAAAAAAAATCATATTTTTCAACCAGAAAATGGATGAATCAAGAGGTTGATAACACTACCACCATTGATTCAAAATTCCATTTCAGGTGGAATCATATAAAATTTCATCAAAAAAACTCCTCTAGGAACTCAAGTTATGGTCCCAACAAGTCAGTCTCCAAGGCGTAAGCTTCAATAGTTAGTCAATTTATGGGCTGGAAATCTAACCAATGGGAGATTGGTGCACTTTTTTACACCAAGTACACCAAATATTTGGTGAAAAGGGTGCAATAAAATGTCACTCCTAATCTATTTGGGCCCTTGGACCCTCCACATGGCCACAGTATCAACACCTTCTCGCTAGATAAGCCCCTCGGGCTACATTTCAATCATGCTCCACCACTTGTCAAGCCAGGGTGAGAATCAATTATTATGTCCCACTCCACCAATATTGTGCCTTTTAATGGATAGTTGTGAAGGGCACAATTTTTTGCACCATGCGCACTATTTAATTAGTTGTTCATCTTATGTGTTTTTATAAAACTCCTTATGGTGCAAATTCCATTTACGTCTCTACGTCAAAATCAAATTTTCCTCAAAATCACATGTTGTCACATGGACCAATCGAGGATAGGGTGCATGGAGTTTGGGGGGGCTAAAAAATGCACCAAGAACTTGTGTATAAGTGGTGCACAAAAGTGCAACCCATGTGGTTTGAAAAAGTCATGTTTACACTGCAAAAAATTCTAGGTTTAGTAACTGTCGGGAAAAAATACTAGCATGCTGACATTCTTCCTAGTCTACACACGGAAAGATATGTGTCTGTGGGAGCTTTGTCAGATTTATCAAAAATTAATGTCCTCCAGTTGTATTATTGCATCCACAATTCTTCCCACCACCTCCAACATCATTTCTTATATCATTCCAATGTTATTACAAAGTAAATATAACAAAGGTTGTGATTCACTCTAACACCTTATGACCACTGAGTTGTTATAAACTCTACGAGTCGCGATTTAAATCAGATAGTTTTTTATAATATAATATGGTCATCCCTGTGAAATTTTTAGAAAATATCCCTTCTCCAAATGCCTTGGGGAAGAACAAAAAATTCTCTACTATGATCCTAAGTTTTTACAATAGTCATTCAAAAACTCCTACCCTAAAGTTCGTATTCTTTAGTTGCCATCAAACTATGAAGTGGATTAAGCCCAAAATTGAAACAAAACATCTAGAGGAAAAACCTATAAATAATGCACAATTTTCTCATGAATTTGCGAATGTGATTTTCATATTCTAAAAATATAAAGTTTCACTAGTTCGTACTTGCCATTTTTAGTAGGTTTCAAGAAAAGGAAAAATCCCTCAGAAGAAAACTATTATCCCAATTTTTCCCACCAAAAAAATTGATCAAAACATGACTCGACACAGAAAAAAAATGGAAGGGGCAGTTTAGACCTAAAAGCTAGCAATCGATCCCAAATATGAGGGGTAGGCAGGGTTAGAAAAGGAGGCCAACAATGTCAAAGGAAACTAGAGGCTCAACAAGAGAAAATCGGACTAAGGGCTCGATGTTTTTAGACTTCATCACATATGAGTCGACTTGAGGAAAAAAAAACAAACTTGCAGAAGGCATCATGTGTTATCTCGGTGCAGTTCCAAAAGGCACATCAAAAAGGTAGGTTCCAAATGTACGCCCACCCTCCACATGGTCAGAAACTCAAAATGTTGCAATAGCCATAGCAAAAATCAAAGGACTCGCAGAAGGCACCATGTGTCATCTCAATGTAACATCAAAGGCAAAATCCTGAGTGGGTTGCCAAATGTGCGTAGAAATTTGATGTGTCGAAGGTCCAAAAAAGGGATAGATCTGGGTGTTTAATTGACTAAGTATAAGAAGTTCGGGGGAAGCCTCCACATGCCTCATCGGTGAAATTCTAAGGGTAGAATCCAAAGTGAGGACCCCAAATGGGAACCAACACTCCACATGGTTAGAGCCTCAAAAATTTAAATCAGCCATTGAAAATTCTAATGGTGGCAGAAGCCTCCACATGTCCAATCGGCACACTTCTAAAGGTCAAGTCCAAACAGGGTCTCCAAATGAGTGGGAAGCCTCCACATGTCTCAAGTAAGACATAAAGCCTTTGTTAAACAAAAGGGACTTAGGTAGAACATGAGGAAGGTGCCACGTGTCTCATCAACGCACCTTCAAGGGTCAAAACAAAAGGTGAGACCTCAAATGAGTGTTATCTTTCCACGTGTCCCAAGTCTGAAAAGGGGACACCGACCATTAAAAATTCCAAGCTTGGGACAGGCTGGCGGAAGCCTCCACATGTTATCTTGGCACAAATTAAAAGTTTAAAATCTGGCGGTGGTCTCCAAATGAGCGCAGGCTCACGATGTGGAAAAAATTCAAAAGGGGAGGTAGAACCAGACCGAATCAGCTAAGTAAAGAACAGGTTAGCAGAAGCCTCCACCTGCCTCATTCGTGTAACTTTAAAGGTAAAATTTGTAGGCATTTTCCAAATGAGTGCAAAGTCTCCATGTGTCCAGGGTCAGACATATGGCCTCGCCAAACAAAAAAGACTTAGGAAAAAAATAAAAGAAACAGAAAAAATCTGCGGAAGGTGCAACATGTCAGCTCAGCGCACCTTCAAAATAAGAATCAAAAGTGGGTTCCCAAACGTGCGCAGACTCTCCACATGTCTAGGTTCAAACAGAAGTAAAATGGATCGAGCCTCGAATCAGCTAATTATAAAAGGCCAGCAGACAGTGCCACTTGTCTCATCGAGACACATTCAAGGGTCTGTCATCACCAATCTGGCACTATGATAATTCACCACTTGGAACTCCTCATGCTATGATTATTTACTAATGCACAACTTTTAGTTTGGTGGATACAATCTGGAAATACAACAACAAACATAACACAAGAATACCATAGACTATGATAAGAAGGAATGATGATAAATCTGAAAGATCACTGTAAATTATAATATCAACATGAAATTGTTACAATCTCACCCATGAGGTACTTCAAGTGTTACTGACTTCACTTGCCTTCAAACAATAACTATGGAAGAAACTTCACAATTACACCTCTTAATGGCTTCTTTAACACACCTTCAAAATGATGGCTTCCTTTACACACTTACTCATACAATATTTCTCACTACTTCTCTATATGCTAAATGAGGGGGGGTGGCCTCCTTATTTATAGGAATTCAGGCTTATCCACCTTATCTCTAAGATAGGATAGGAAATCTCTTCCGGCCAATCATATTCCATGCCTAAACTCTTGCCTTTACATGTAGGCTTATCTTCTAAGATAAGATAAACTTTATCATCTCACATGGGTTCCACCTTTTTAGACTTTTCCACAAATAAAATATACAAAATATTTATGACATCACTCTTTGTCCTTAGTACAAATATAATATTTCTAATTTCTAATCATGTAGACCCTACTTCTCTACCTATCCTAACTTTGACATTTTAAAATTATCGAACCACTTACGAAAAATATTTACTTTTTACCACAACATTCCTATTATACTATTGACTGTTACCGTATTCTATACATTATTGGTGGCATGCCGTACTTACGGCAACACCATTATCTTCTATTGGACGCCACTACTAATTATACTTAATAACATCCTATTCCTAATACATACATTAATAAAATAGAAATTACGGAGGAAAATTTTAATGTCGACATTTTCCCCCTTCCTAACTTCTACTCCATCCTCTGAGTAGACTCTTATGGACATTCTGAAGCTGGTTATTAGAAAATCTTTAACTTGTCATGGTTGACCCATTTTGTAATGGGAGTACCATCTAATTCATCCAATTGATATGTACCATTTTCATGCACAAATTCTATTTTGTAGTTCCCCATCCACTTGGGAAGAAATTTTCTCTACCTTCTTTTTTTGTATCTAGAATCATATACTAGAACCAAGTCATTCACCTGAAATGGAGACCAACAGATCTTTTGATCAAAGTATTCTTTCTACTTCATTTTCTTCTTATATCTTGTATCATTTGCTAGTAACCATGTGTTTGAAAAATATCACATGAAGATGCACCAACCTTTCTATTAACTGAATCTCTAAAATCCAGTGGGCTTTCAGTTTTCATAACTCTCATAGTGGGAAGATCAAACTTCAATAGCTGTAAGTTGTCTAGATCAAGTGTCCATAAGCCAGCATGTACCATTGTGGAGTATCATGTTGCTGATTTTGACTCCTTACCTTGATGCACGTCATAACTGCCCTCTTGTACTATCCATCAGGTCTTATTCGAAATAATACTCCACTGTAGAATATAATATGGACGACTGGCTTGAGTAATATTCCTCTTAGTCTTTGCATTGGCACCATCAAGAAACTTGAATTCAATTTAGATAATTCTAAATATCTATGTATGTCACTAGGGATTGTATGTCAAGTTGCCTAACAATGCTGCATAATGGGAAATCATCATCATCACAAGGCGAACTTCTAAACCATCATTAGGCTCGAAAGAGTGCATCTGCATTAACATGCTTACAATTTCCTAGCCTATCTATACATATCAAATTCAAATTCTGGTAGCATAATGCGTATCCATAAATGCTATCCTTGCCTAATGGGTTAGCCTTATTGACAATCCGTATTTTAATGAGCTTGATGATCTGTTAACCCACTTGGTTAAATTTCTACCCTAGTAGGTAAATTCAATATAATTCTTTTGGCGTGCAAAAATTGGATAGCTAGAGCCTCTTTTTTAGTTACATATATAATTTACCTCAGCACTGCTCATTTGTCTGCTCCCAAGGTAAATTAGGATGATCATTCCCATTTTCATCCTTTCGGTTCAGAGTACTTCCTAGTGCTGCATCTGAGGCATCAGTATACACAATGAATGGCTTACTCCAATCTGGATTTTTTAAAAGAGGTGAAGATACAAGGGCTTCCTTCAGTTGTTCAAAAGCTTCATGCGCCTTATTTCCTAGTTCATAAGTAACATCCATATGTACCATTGTGGAATTTTAGGTATAGTCATCTGTGTAATCCCTTGAGAATGTCTTGACTGAACCTCTCTGTATTGTCCCATCATGGTCCTAAAAATGATCTCAACTTACTTCTACGTAAAATAAGAATATGGTATGACTAGCTTTGATTTTTGAAACTTACTATTAGGATATTTACCAATAGCACCATCTCTAAGATACAACATGCCCTCATTTAGATACACCTTAAGAAATATCCAAAGTACACACTTTGTAGGGTTTAGTGTCAGGCTTGTGCTAACAATGCTCCACCTTTGAAATTATCATCATCACATCTGGTGCAGGTGGTCCATCTTAGACTCCCATAGAGTGCAAAAATACATATAGAAATACTCTGATGAAGTTCTTGGCCTAGGGTCTCATAGTACCCTATTCATTAAGCACTTGTAGAACAATTGCTGGAGCATTACTATCAACCCAAAAGGCATAGGCTCTATTTAGCAATATGTTCCCCAAGGATCCTGGTGAACGTGGTCTTCATCTGATAAATTCTCTACTATACAAACTAGGTTGTAATTCGCTATACTCCATTACAACAAAACTGATAGCACTCCTGGCCAGCTACTTCATCCAAAATCTGATCTAAGAATGGAAGAGGGTAATGATCCTTCTTTGTTGCCTTATTGAGCTTCCTATAATCAACACAAATGTGTAGCTTCCCATTCTTTTTTATTGAGATCACAATGGGAGAAACCCATTCTGAATTAACCACAACAAATATACATCCTGCATCAAGCAACTTATCTATTTCTTCTTTTACAGTCTTGGAAAAATTAGGATTCATTCTATATGGCATTTATTTTATGGGCTTAGCACCATCTACCAGCTCAATAGAATGTTCTACTTCAAGAACTGGGTTAGTGGCTGTAAAATCTTTGAGAAATTCTTGATGAACCTTCTATAATAACCCACATGGCCTAAAAATGATCTCAACTTACTTCTATTCATAGGAAATGGTAACTCTTTGATTTTTGAAACTTTATCAAGATTAGTACCAATACCATCTCTGGATACAACATGCCCTAACAAAACACCTTTAGAACATCCAAAGACACACTTTGTAGGGTTTAGTGAGACTTGTGCTTCGTCTAACCTTTGAAATGTTGTCTCCATCTAGTGCAGGTGGTCCATCTTGCTCCCATAGATGTAAAAATCATCCAAAAATACTATGATGAAGTTCCCAATGTAGGGTTCAAACACCCTATTCATCAAGCGTTGGAACATTGCCAGAGAATTACACAACCCAAAAGGCATAACTCTATAAGCAAACATTTCCCAAGGATTGGTGAACGTGTTCTTTAGCTAATCTTTCTCTGTTATACAAACTTGGTTTTATCTGCTATATTCATTACAGACTCGGTCATTACATTAACTACAGCACCTCCATCAACTAAGACATCATGAATTGAAATACCATTACATAATACCTCAACTTGTGGAGCGTAGGGATCCGCCTCTGCCTCCAAGATAAAGACCTCAACCTCCTTCCTTCGTTGAGCATTGAGTCCACTTCGCAGCTCCCGCCTCTTCTCAGAAGACATAGCCAAGAGTTGACCATATGTAATATTTGCAGGCCTTTTGGATAGATCGTCTAAGATGGAGTATGGTCCTTATCCCTGTGAAATCAGAAAATCTTGCACACCCAACTTTCTTCTCCTATGTTTCTTACTAGTTTCTCCTTTCATCTTCTTAGGATCATTTCCATCTTGGTTATATTTTTATTTATTTCTTTTCACTCTACATCATAGCATCTACTTCATTATTTATGCTCTTGGAGATGACTACATCAAAATAATTCTTCAGGTGCTTTCCCTGGGGTCATTAGTCTCTTGTGACTAGATGTAGATAGCTCTATATGGACTGATTATACTTATAATGACCTCACTTTCTTCATAACAACGGTGCCCACATACAACTGGTACTCGAAATATTTATTTTTGGATATCCAATCATCAGTCTCCTCCCTTGAAAACTAAATGTCCTTTCCTTATGAAGAAGATTAATCACATTAATCTTCACCCTCTCTCTACCACATCCAAGTGTCATGAAGCCTTCATACTCAGTAGATTTACTAGGATGAACTATTTTTTCTCACCGAGAGTAGTTGTGGATTCTGGACCAAAGGTGCTAGTGTAGGCTACATACTTTAGTAACAATTTCTTTGGGCATCACTCTTCCATGCTTTCTACTTTCACTTCTTGCAATCTCCTTTACTTGTTCAATGGTTCCATGGGTGGTCATACTTCACCTTCTAGTTTAGTCTAATCTCTGGCTTCATGACCTTAGACATGAAGTGCTTGACAGAGGAGATTATCCACATCATTCATTAGACCCATCCGCTAATCCTTCCTTCCAAATCTGGGCATCGAGGTGCTGTCATTACATTAACTGTACAGTACCTCCATCAACTAAGACATCATGAATCGAAAATACCATTACATAATACCTCAGCTTGTGGAGCGTAGGGATCCGCCTCTACCTCTAAAATAGGGACCTCAACCTCCTTCCTTCGTTGAGCATTGATTCCACTTCAGCAGCTCCCACCTCTTCTCAGAAGACATAGCCAAGAGGTTAACCATATGTAATATTTGCAGGCCTTTTAGACAAGATCATCTAAGATGGAGTATGGTTCATTGTCCCTGTGAAATCAGAAAATCCTGCACACCTAACTTTCTTCTCCTATGTTTCTTACTAGTTTCTCCTTTCATATTCTTAGGATCATTTTCCATCTTGGTTATATTTTTCTTTCTTTCTTTTTTGTTACAAACACATCTACTTCATCATTTATTCTCTTATCTACTACATTAAAATAATTCACAGGTTCTTTCCCTTTATCATTATCTCTTGTACTAGATGTAGAAGCTCTATATGGATAATTATACTTATAATGACCCTTTTTATAACAACTATAACATACAACTTCAGAAATATTTATTTTTGGACCTCTATCTCCTCCCTGAGAACTAAATTCCTTTCCTTGAAGAAGATTAATAGTTAACTGGCCCATCTTCCTGAGAAGATCTTCATACTCAGTAGATGTACTAGGAGAAAGATTTGTGCTCACCGAGAGTGGTTGTGGATTGTGAGACCAAAGGTGCTGATGTAGGCTCTACTTTAGTAACAATTTCTTTGGGCTCCTCTTCCATGCTTTCTTCTTTCCTTCTTGCAATCTCCTTTTCTTATTCAACGGTACTGTTGGGCGGTCATACTTCACTCGTTGTCTGATCTTTGGCTTCATCCCAAGAATGAAGTGCTTACAGAGGAGATTATCCATGCCATTTATTAACCCATCCGCTAATCTTTCCTTCTGGATCTGGGCATCGAGCTTCCTCCTTAGCTCTAGAACATGAGCATGATAATCTCGTTATTTTCTCCTTCTCTCCTTGGGCTAGCTTTGTGATATCGATCATGAGATCTGCATATTTCTGTTGTTCACCAAATTCTTTAAGAAAACTTTTAGTTAATAAATCCCATGAGTTTTTCACATTATCACCTAGTGTTTCAAACCACCTAAGGGTTGAACCATCCAAAAATACCTAGGAAAAAATTCAGTCCATTGCTCCCTTCTTATAAGGCCATTACAAATACAAGATCGTTTAAACTCTTGAATGAAAGAGGAAGCATATTCATTAGATTGGGCTGAAAAAACAGGAATCTTCTCCATTTTCTAAAAGTAACCACAGTGAAATACCAACCTAAAAGTACAATCAACAAGACTTATGTGTATAAATAATTGGAATCAATATAATAGAAAATATAAATGACCACGGTAAACTATGGTAAATCTCTACTTGCTGTGGTAAAAACTGACTTTACTATGGTAAACACTATTCACAGTAAAAAGTGAAGTTACTGCGGTAAGTACTATTCACAGTAAACAGTGACTTTACTGTAGTAAATACTATTCACAGCAAAAAGTGACTTTACCATGGTAACTACTATGCATAGTAAAAACAAGGTTACCCTCCAAATGATATTGGACTAAGTGGGAATATCTCTCTAGAAAATCCACCAAGGAATGGTCCCGGCAACGGAACCAAAATGTCATCACCAATTTGGCAATATGATAATTCACCACCGGGAACTCCTCATGCTATGATTATTTACTAATGCACAACTTTTAGTTTGGTGGATGAAATATGGAAACACAACAACAAACATAACACAAGGATACCATAGACTATGATAAGAAGGAATGATGATAAATCTGAAATATCAGTGTAAATTATAATATCAACATGAAATTGTTACAATCTCACCCATGAGGTACTTCAAGTGTTACTGACTTCATTTACCTTCCAACAATAACTATGAGAGAAACTTCACAATTACACCTTTTAATGGCTTCTTGAACATGCCTTCAAAATAATGGCTTCCTTTACACACTTACTTATACAATATTTCTCACTACTTCCTTCTATGCTAAATGAGGGGGGTGGCCTCTTTATTTATAGAACTTCCAAGCTTATCCATATTATCTCTAAGATAGGATAAGAAATCCACTCTGACGAATCATATTCCATACCTTAACTCTTATCTGTACATGTAAGCTTATCTTCTAAGATAAGATAAACCTCATCATTTCACATGGGTTCCACATTTTTAGACTTTTTACAAATAAAATACACAAAATATTTATGACCTCACTCCTTGTCCTTATTACCAATATAATATTTCTAATTCCTAATCATGTAGACCCTACTTCTCTACTTACCCCAACTTTGACATTTTAACATTATCGGACCACTTACAACAAATATTTACTTTTTACCACAACATTCCTATTGTTATTTTGACTATTACCGTACTATACATTATTGGTGGCATCGTACTGGTAGCACCGTTATATTCTATCAGACGCTACTACTAATTACACTTAACAACATGCTATTCCTAATACATACATTAATGAAATAGAAATTACAGAGGAAAATTTTAGTGTCGACAAGTCAAAGCGAAAAGGTGGTAACCCAAATAAGTGCCAGCTCTCCACATGTCTAGGGTCTAAAAGAAGTCAAAAGGGACTTAGCAAAAACACAAAAAAAATATAGAACAGGCCCACAAAGGGACACATGGCCATGTTTCAGGTCAAAGTGGGAAGGCGGGCCTAGGAAAGATTTTTTCCCAAAAGTGGGCCAGTGGGCCTAGGGAAGACTTTTCACCACAGGGGAAGATTGCGGACTGGTGGGGCAACAAGAGATATTTTGGAATTTTGCACTTTTCAAAAAAGGCAAAAGCTATAGTTTAGGCCCGCGAGCCTGGGAAGGATTTCTTTCGCTAAGTGGAAAATGCGGGCCAGTGGGCCTAAGGATGACAAATGGAAAATGAGAAGGTTGCGGCGAGCTTGCGGGGGATTTTGGGAAAAAGTGAATTTTGGGTTTGTGTGGCTGCAGGAGATTTTTTATAATTTTGCATGTTCATAGAAGGTGCAAAGGGAATTTTGGGCCCACGGATCCATTTTGTAGATCTTGTTTTTTCACCATTTGTGTACGAATTCGACTCAAATATTCGAATGGGCATAAATTTCAATCCAGTGCTTGAAATTCAACAAAAAAATTTACCATTGGAAAGGTCTCAACCTCCTCTACACCATGGAAGAATAAAATATTATTTTTAGTAGGCTTTGATGGGTGAAAATATTGAAAAAGTATTTCAAGCCATTAATATGGGATCTGATTGCTTGAACTACCCAGATCTGATCTATATTTTCCATATTTCCTTCTCTAACATGCCAGAAAGACATGGGGAACCATAATTGATTTAATGTAGGTAGATTTGTAGGGCATTAATGGTTGGTGGTTGAGCTTTCATAGCAGAGTTTGAGTTTTCTTCTTTCTCTCTCACCTCGACGTTCTATATATTGTAAAGGAGGGGAATTTTTCAAGGGGTTTGTCATCTTTTCTCTCCTTCCCCCCTCTCTCTTTCTTCCCTAGGGTAGAATTTGGAGTCTAAGCCTCTTCTCATGGCTCTGTAAATGGCATTTTCTTGCCTCTTTCCCACTAATGATGTATTGTCTGACTTATGGAGCAATGAAATCTATTTTGTGATGCATCTTTTCCATCCTCTACTTATTTTACTGTCTCTTCTTGCCTCTCATCGTTGCAGGCTATATTGTGCATACTCTAATGTTTATTATAGGTACTGAGAGCTGTGTTTAATGGGTTTTGAAGTGTTCCATGTGAATTTCATCTCTAGTCTGTGATGCATTTGTTCATCCTCTCAATTGCTCACCTCTCTCCATTTCAGGCAGTTGGATTTTTGATCAGCCACTTTCTTTTCTGGTGTATCGCCATTTAGTGTAGGCTCTATTTTTATGTATTTCTCTCTCTACATATCTCCTTGGAAGGTTAGATTAGGATTAGATAGTTTTCCTGCACTAGAGTAGCTTGTGGCAGATAGTTTAGGAAGAAGAAGACGGATTTCTCCAGAGGGCCATCTCAGGTCCGGAAGTCCCACAACTTGAGACATTTTCCAATGTTGTGCAATCACACCAGATGCCCCAAACAAAACTAGGTCATTCTGGGGTGATGTGATTTTGCATCAACAGTACCTTGTGTTTGTGTTTGAAGATATTTTTAGTGTCCTGTTTGAATTGTAGATTCTACCTAAATTTATGGGTGTAGTGTATAACGAAATATGACTTATTTTCATGTCTCTATTGTAAAGATGTACTATTCTTGGTGAATTTGAGATGAGAATTCCAGCCCTTTACCATGAATTTTTCTAGCAGTTTTGTTCCTTCTCCAAAACGTGGAGAAATGGACCTGTACCATGGAGTTTTTTTGTTCTAGTGTTTGACATACATTTTTTGAAGGAATTCCCTTGATTGTACTATCCATTAGCAAGAGGAAATCTATTTTTGGATCAACGTTGAACGATATTGCAACAGAAGCCAATGTTGAAAAGGAGGATCATAAGCCATGTCTACTCCATAATTATTGTTGTCTAATGTTGAGTTCCTCAAAGGACCAAATTATGCCACCTAGAGGACGAAGATGGCATGATTCTCCTGTTCTAGGAGCTCTGAGAAATCGTAACTAGAACAAAAATTAGCGTGTCCCATCGACACAGACGAGAAGAAAAAGTATGGTAAGGTTGATGCAAAATCCCTGATGTTGATCACACTCAGCATCTCCAACGAGGTTTAATTACATGTATATGATATGAAAACATCAAAGATGGCCTAGGATTATCTATCCACCATCTATGAAGAAAATAACCTAACGAAGATCCTCCATCTCTGGTCAAATATTCATACACTGAGTATGAAATATAGGAAGAAAGTAGAAGAATTATTATATTGTGTGGTAGAAATATGACCAGAGCTTGTAGTGCTCGAGGAGAAAATGGAAGATAAGATATTCTATTGCATATCACTCTGTCAAATATTCCTTCCCAATTCTGTATGTTTTTCATGACATTGAACAAAACCAAACAAGTGGTGTCCTATGAAGAACTAGTGAATTTTCTTCAGCAAAAAGAATCCATCCAGACAATGCACGAGGGTTGGAAGATAATGCACTGATCTCAAGCTAACAAAGAGAGATTCACAACAAAAAAATCTCTGGATGTCTCTAAAGGGGCAAGGAGAGAAGTATCCCCAGAATAAATCACAACAAAAAAATTCTTAGAAAGTAAGTTCATGGTGTCACATTTGCACCAAAAATACACACGAAACTACTAACTATTGGTATATTGGCCTTACACACCACAATTCCAATGAAGAGAGTACATATAGTCGTAGTGATTCTCGACAATCTAGATGATGTTGTCACCACAGGAAGCACAACAGACATGTTGCGGCCCAATAAGATGGTGAATCAGATGAGGAAGTACAAGAAATAGCTAATTCTAGTGCACACCATAACATTGTTCTAGTCTACTAAACTATGTAGCCCTCACAAAATTTATGGTCGCTGACTATGGTGCCAATAAGCATATGACAGGTGATAGAAATAAGTTTTATTCATTGAGTTATCAATCCACCAGAGATTGGGTTCAAATCAAATACAACAAGGAGTATGTTGAAGAAGGAGTAGGCATGAAATTTCACAATTCCTCTCAGGCTGAGAAGTTGTACCCTTAAAAAGGTGTTATGTGTCCTAGGCTCGATAACAAATATCATGTTTGTCTCTCAACTCTTGAATCACAAGCTCAAGGTTGAGTTCATGAGAAGGTATGATACTTGCTAGAGATATTTTGAAGGATAGTTTATTTAAACTACATGTAGTTTCATCCTCTGTAGTTGCTCTATCTGCCTCTATGGCGGAGTCTAGGATTTAGGATATTAGGCCATTGACATTTATTTCTCTATCCATCCTGGAGAAGGAGATTTGTCTTTTCCAAAAGGATGAAACCAATTTAGAGATGGCCCAATCCAATCTTAGAATAACTTGTTCAGCATAATGGATTTCCTCTCTGAAATTTCTTGTGTTCTATTCCCACAAAAAATGTCAGATGAGAAGGACGGGGCTCAAGATCTAAATAAAGAAAAGAGCATCAGAAGAGTACCCTTTCGGCCAAGAAAGAAGAACTTCAGGCAGAGAATTGGGATGCACGTATGGGAGATTGATGTGAGCACAAAGCCAGTTTTAACATTTGACTGCAAAGGGGAAATGAAACAGGAGATGGTCCATATCCTCTTCTGATTCCTTGGATAGAACACACATAGAAGGGCCAAAAAACCCCATTTTTATTCTTCTATCATGAGTTAGAACTTTACCTTTGAAAGACATCCAAGCAAAGAGAGTAGCTCTAGGAGGGAAAAATTTAGATCAACAAACAAGACAAGAATTTTATTCAGCTTCTTCTAACATAATTTTTTTATATCCACAACATGAGGAGTATTTACTGAAGACAACATCAGTCCAGATGATCCCATCATCATCATCAGTGATTAACACCCTTCTATTTTACATCTCTCGCTTGTATCTAGATTTGGATATCTCAGGGGCGTTGATGTGATCAATGCTTTTACAAGTAAAGGGAATGGGGGACAAGCTTCTCTTATTTCGTACATGATAAAATTTGATCCACATTCTTCTTCTAGAATTATTTTAACATCTTGAAGTTCTGTAATAGCAATCAAGGCTGGAAGGCCGTGCCAAGAATCTTCCCAAAACATGGCCCTTTCTTCATTACCAAATCCTCCAGGAGGCAGCATTCAAGAAACATTTCCTACATTCAACTAGAAAAATCCAAATATGCGAACTAGCAGGAAGAATTTCAATCCAAAGAATAGACTCAGACAGGGGGCACCCATATACTTCTTTTCCACCACCCTGCTCAGGTAACTGGTTGGATTAGAAAGAAGGTGTCAGACAAGTTTATCCCCCAGAGCAAAATTTTGTTTTCCAAAATGAGGAATTCCAACACCACCTAATGCCTTGGGTTTAGAGAGGTTGTCTCATTTGATCAAGGGAAAAAATTCCTCGGCAGTACCTTGCCACAAAAAATTCCTTAAAATACTAACAATCCTATCTAAAACACCCTTGGGAATCTTCAAAATTCAAAGCATGTAAATGGGAATACCACAAAGGACTGATTTTATCAACAACAATCTACCGGCCAATGAGAGCCACCTACTTTTCCAAGACAAAAATTTGGATTCCAATGTTGAGAATAGGTCTTTCCAAGAAGTTTCTCTTCTAGCACCCTTGAAGAGGGGAACACAAAGATATTTCAGGGGAATCTTACCTCTTTTGAAATGGAAGATATTGATCATCCTTTTATCTAATCTAGGGAAAACTTTGAAGAAGAACATTACTGATTTTGGTAAGCTAACTTTCTGCCCTACAATAAGAGAATAGGCATCCAGAGAATCTTTTAATTCTTTAGCCTCTTGAATGCTAGCTTTAACAAAGAGGAAAGTGTCATCAGCAAATTTCTGATGATACACACGTTCAACTCCCTCGTTAATACTTAGGCCATATAATCTGTCAACATTTATTTTACTCTTGATGGATCTAATGAGAGTTTTAGCTACCAGGATATCTAGGGGTATTTTAGGAAGGAAGAGAGGGGATCACGATGCCTAATCCCCTTATTACCAACAAAAAACCTTTCGCACAACCATTAATTAAAATGGAAAAAAGGGCCCGCAATGCAACTGAATATCCATTCACAGAGGTGAAAGGAGAAGCCAAACTTTAACAAGACCTTCATAAGGCATCTCCAGTTTATTTTGTCATAGGCCTTACTTATATACAATTTAAGAAGCATTCGATGGGAACATTTATTGGACAGAGAATGAATCAATTCATGATAGATAAAGATGCCCTCATTGATTGACCTATCTGGCATAAAACTTGTTTTCTTTGAACAGATGAGAGAATCCAAGAGAGGTTTTAGTCGAGAAGCAATTGCCTTGGAGATGATTTTGTAAGTTGTGTTGCAAAGAGAAACAAGCCTATAGTCAGCAAAAAAACTCTGGACGATCTTTTTTAGGAAATAAGCAGTTGAGGGTGCAATTGAGAGCCCTGAGAGCTAATCTGGATTTTCCGGATTCCTCCAAAGTAGCCCACACATCTCTTCCTACTATATTCCACAAACATTAAAAGAAGTCATCCTGGAAGCCATCAAGGCCATGCACTTTGTTTTTTCCATATAAAAGACAATACCCTCAATATCCTCCATAGAAAAAAGACTAAGCAATTGATCATTATGAAAAGATGAAATAGTAGGCTGAATAGGAAGCTTTAGCCCCACCAAACAAAGTAGAGAAAAAATGGATCCCTCTAACAATATCCTTTTGGCCTTGATAGAAGCATGGATATAAAATTTTTATTTTTAAATATTAACTAATTTTAAATTTTTATTAATTTTGATTTGTAATTTTATACTTTTTTATTTTTTATTAATTTTAATTTGTAAATTAAATTTTAATCTTACAAATAATTTTTTTGTAATGTACAATTCATTACTTGGTTTTTTTAACTTATGTCCAGCACCAATATTATTACTTGCATGTAAACATTTATAGAAATAAAATTTGTTGGATACTAGTGCCCACTAACTAAAAATAATGTCTATGACAACACAAATTTATTACAAATACCATATGATTAATGAACTACTCAGATTTCTCATTATCTAGTAGTTTTATTAATTAAACTTTACAAGTATTTTCCCAAACGAAAAATTTAGGAAATAAACATATTCAGTGATTTTTAAACTCAAGTAGGTTTTATTTTATTTCTTAATATTCATTTTTGTATTGATATATATTGTTAATGATGATTTGTATTCAAAATAATAAAATGTATTTACATTTTCATAGAGCTAAATTTAATCGTATGTATTGGAGCTTGTTATGTTATACAGATAACGAGGTAAATAGAAACATTAGCGATTTAAAGAGACTCTTATTTGTGATCCTATTGTTTGTAATGGTTTTTCTTTTTTATAGATAAATTTTGGGTTACAATGCTTATGGGAAATAGTAAATTTAATTGTTAAGAGTTACAAATAGTGTGTTTTTCCACAATGATATGATTTCCTTAATTAATTATTGCACTTAGTAGATTGTGTGAATTATTGATATTGTGTATAGTCTTAAATAAAAATATTATTGAGATCAAATATTTATAATGGTGTTGTAATATATGTATTGTTTTTATTTAGAATTGTATTTGAATAATGCATTTCATTTGAAAAAAATAAAATGAGTTATAAAATTCTTGATGAATGCATTTTCTTTTAGAGATTGGGTTACATACATCAATTGAGACTAAACATTAAATTGAAGAGGAGTGTCATTCAACTAATCACAGTTGAGTAGAAGTACCATAAATTCCATGGTGTATCGACCCTAGATTAATATTCATTTGGTTACTATCTCTTTATTAATGCTTAGCACCCAATAACTTTAGTATTATAAGAACATTTGTATAGTACTATTATAAGTGTGCTCAATGTACATATAGAAACGATTACTAAACATTGTTGTGAAGTGGTAATTTCCCTAGTTCAATCAACTTAGTCTATATGGACCTCTAGCACATAAGTAATGGGGAATATAATTTCCTTTGGCTTCATTATTTATATTTTTATATTCATATCTTATGCCCAAATTAAAGGGATGGTAAAAATCCTAGGATGATCCATTCACTTGACTGTCAATAATAACAATCCCAATAAGTTTTATCATTAAATTTGTAATTGTAGTTTTAGTTTTAATTTTACATGAAAGGTCTTGTATTTTACAATTCATTAGTCATTTTTTTAATGGATGTCCAACACCAATATTAAACTTATCATATTATTTGTATTGTTTATATTGTATGTGCAACACTAAAATACATCTTAGGATTCTTGAAATCAATACTTTCTTATGGTATTGTATTATAGATATTGTCTTTATTGAGAATTATCTTGAAATTGATTTAATTTAATTAGAATTAATTAAATCTAAATATTACAGAGTCACTATTGAACCAAAATGATGCATAAATGTTGGAATATAGAAATGACATAAGTAAGCTAGTATAAAAAAAATGAAACCCTAAGCAAGAGATAAGATAGGGAAACTTAGTTTATTTACAATTGATCTAGAATTGATCTAGACTATGAAAAGTGTTGAATAGGCTGGGTAGATTTTCGTTACCACTCACAATAAATTCTAGAATGTAGGAAAAAGGACAGTAAACGGACACCTGACGGCAGGATTCAAGGGCACTTAGGTGTTGGAGACCTGCTTCTAGGCACATGTGACTGCGCAGATAGCTCAGGATCTAATCTTTGATTATGTCTCAAGGTATGTCACAATTACTTTCCTGTGTTGATCATCTGAGAGTCGCTCCCATAATGAATGTCGAAGGTACCTATAACCTGTAAACTAAAATTTCACCTACAAAAACCCACAAACCATATCAAACCGAAACAATAAAGATGTCAATATGGTGAGTCAGACTGACCCTAAGTGGTCACCCCGAGAGTGAAATTACATGACCGAGTGTTACACTACATCTCAAAATCCATGTAGTTCTTGGTAAGTGTGTGTATAAATCGTGCCCTAGGATTCCCTTGTGAAATTTGTCACTTGATAGCGGGTTGTAGACTAGAATGTAGCAATGTAGTAGAATGTGTGGATGGAATAATGAACTTCCCTTTCTCATGTTAGTGTATGAAAAGTTGATGTAGACATTATTCCCTTTAGTGGATGCTAGATAGATGCTTTATAGTGCTTTAGGTTCCTTTTGGATTCAATCTTAGGTGATAGTTAGTAATGTTTAGTGTTTTGTCCTAGATTTTTAACACATAACTATGTATTTATATGATTCCCTTGTTTGAATTTTGTAATTGACAAATGGATCCAGATGGCCCATAAGTGAAAAATATGCCCAAAAGATAAAAGAGATCCAAAAGAAGTGCGTAAGGTGAGAAAAGGTCAGGGGCACCCAGAGGGGACAAGGAGCGCCTGGGTGCTTTTGTCCTAGCTGGGCATTGGTGTCTGAATCCATAAAAGATAAATAAGTGAAATTTGTAACTAGGTTGTAGGGCGTGTAAGACAAAATAGAAAACAGGAGACAAAGAAAAAAGGCCAAAGATAGTTGTCAACCACTAGTTTTCTTGCTTATGAATCACATAAATGCTAGCATGCTTTTAGGACCTATAAATGTACCCAAGTGCATGATTTTGTGTCTACATTTTCCCCCAATTTATGTTGTTGAGTGAATACTCGATAACATAAAGTAGATAAGAGATGCGTACCTTATGATCCTATAGAGCATGCAATGAAATACGTGCTAAGTGGACAAGTGAAGCATGGAATGATGTAAAAGTGAAGCATGGAGACTAGGAAAGGAAAGTGACCCTAAGGGTGAAGCATATGTGTTGTACTATGTTGTTGTAACTTGTGGTTGTTGCTTCTTGTAAGGACGAACCTATAAAAGAAGAACACAAATGTAGTCAAAGTCCTTGTATTTGATAAATTAGAGAAAAATGTGCATAAGTATGTAAAAGTGTGTAAAGAAGTAGTGTAAAGGATAGAAAAGTGTGCCCCTGATGTATAAGAGTGTAAAATAGAAAAATGGGCGATCTAGAAATGTCTATGGGCGATCTCAGAATGAATTTTTTGGGGTGATCTCACTGCCAAGAGTGAGGTTTTTTCAGGGTGATCTCATGCCAAGTGTGAGTTTTTTGTGTGATCCTCATGCCAAGTGTTAGTTTTTTAGGTTTTTTGGGTGATCTCACGCTAAAGAGCAAGTGTTGGGGAGATAGGTATAGTGTTACTCTCCTTCCATGACATCTTGTCCTAATAAGCACCACTACAGATGGTGCATCCCTGATTTGTTCCATGCTATCCCTGATTTGTTTTGAATTAGTTCCGAATTGCATTACTGATTGTACTGAATGTAGGAGATACAATGCATTTTGTTATTGGAGGACTGTTCTTGTAATTGTAAAACTTCTCTTGATACTTTTGTGAACTGTGTTAATATGAGAAGATGAATGTATCTGCCCCCAGGACATTAGCGCCCAAGGGAGGACAGGAGCACCCAGGTGCTACTGTCTGAGTCTAGGCATTGGTGTTTGTACTGTGATTATGACCCAAGTATGATTCTGGGCCAATTTATGCTGACTGTATTTTCTGTTCCTTTTCTGTAATATTTTGTGTTGTATTATAGCTCTGAGTTGTTGTAGGGGTGATTTGTGCACCCGATATATGCCCCCTTGTTTGGGGTGCATGTGACATTTTGTAGGAGAATGTGCAACCCAAAGGATAGGACCTGATGTAATGTTGAAAGTATACCTGTAGGGGGTAGGGATGTGCATGGTAGAAACCAAGGCACATGCAAACAAATTGGCTAGTAACATGTGTTAGTAGCAAAAAATTAGCAAGCATGTCAATAGAAAATAATGTAACAAGTAAGTGTGTAAACAAGATAAACCGTGAAAAGTAGGTTTTAAACATGGGACATCACTCATAATGACACAAGACAATCAGTAGGATGGTAGCAAAAAATCATACAATGATCAATAATACATAGGGCATAGCCCGCAAACAATAACATACAATAGAAAACAATGGCAAACAAATTGTATCAGATAACCATGGTGGCATATAGTCTTGCAAAGCAAATGCTACACATGAAGCACCTGTTAGCATGTTAGAAAGATAAATAGTATGTCAATGCATGTATATATCAACGTAATAAGTAGTAAATGATGAAACAATAACACATGTAATGTGTGAGAGTAGTGAAGGTAGATGCCCCAGGAGCCTTAGTGGGACTAGTAAAAGGTACAATGAAAAGCATCATTGCAGCATGTAAGAACCTATAAGAAATCTTTCATTCACTAAAAAAGACCAAGTGAACACACGCATGTGTATATATATAATGATAATGACATACTAAGAATCCGTCTAGCATAGGGAAAACAAAGTGTAGATGTAAGAAGAATAAGCTAGCAAGAGTAGATGCAAGCATGATATGCAAATGTAGTGTATGAGTCTGATGGAATGGTATGCAATGTGGATGTGATAGGAGGTTCAATGTGAACCCCATCAGTGGAATGTGTATGATAATGAGGTTCATTTATAAAAGACCCCTCAACAATCAAGAATGAACCATAGAACAAGAGTGTGTCATCAGGAAATGGTTTTAAAATAGATGCACTAGAAAGATAGATCATGAAGCATAGAGTATGAAGTGTGAATGATGTGAGGTTAGCACATATTTCATATTTAGACCCTGAGCATGTAAGTATGTGAACATATGGAACTAGAGTGGAACTTGTGTCATAGGGTAATGAATATGTTTATGCATAGTAGTGTTTGAGATGTATCAAATTGAGTGGGTTCTTAAGTGGCTTTCCAAGGAGAGTGGCAAGATGATAGATGTCACCCCCTAGCTTGTCAGTGATGACATAGGGTCCAAGCCAATTAGGTTTGAATTTCACTTTTAGATGGGCCTCAGCTATTGTATTCTTCTAATTTTATTTTAATATAAGGCCACCAATATTGAATTTGCGTGGGTGGATTTTTCTGTTTTAAGGTTGTGCAATGCGATCTTGATATACTTGGAGATGTTCTAAAGCTGTCACACAACAAGATCAAGCATCTCAAGCTCATGGAGCCAGTTTTCCCGATATTCATTGTCTTTGAGAATTCCTTTAAGTGATACCCACAAGGAGGTATTTCTAGCTCTAAGGGATTACTGCCTCAATACCGTAAACTAGCGAAAAGGGTGTATCATTTGTGAGGGTTTGCACACTAGTGTGGTAAGCCCAAAGAGCATGTACGATTTGATTATGCCAATCGTCACCACTAGTATCAATGGTCTTGCACAAGATTTTGAAAATTGCCTTATTAGTGGCCTCTACTTGGCCATTTCCCTGTGGATAATAAGAAGTGGAAAAAAAATTCTTGATCTTGATTTTGGCATAGAGCCTTTTAAAATCCTTATTTTTGAAAGAAGAGCCATTATCAGTGATAATGGTAGAGGGAATGCCAAAGCATGTAATAATGTGAGTGGTAATAAAATGATAGATATTAATACCAGTGGTGGTTTGTAAAGGTGTGGCTTCAACCCATTTAGTAAAGTATTTTATAGCAGTAATGATGAACTTATGGCCATCAACCGATTTAGGATTAATATTTCCAACAAGATCAAAACCCCATAAAGAAAATGACCACGATGGGGCTATGGGTTGAAGGTCATATGCAGGTGCATGGTGGATATTGTTATGTTTTTAACATTTATCACAACATTTGGTCATATTCTAAGAAGTCTTGTTCCATTGTAGGGCCAATAGTAGCCTTGGCATAGGAAGCTTGTGAGACATAGATTTTCCAGAGAAGTGGCCACTACATAGACTATCATGAACTTGAGATACAGTCGTGGGGATGTCGTCGAGTCCTAAACATCAAAACAAACAGTCGTCGAATGATATTTTAAATAATGAAGCACCAATGATTACATATCGTGTGGCCTCTTGTCATAGATGATGAGCTTCATGAGGTTGAAAACCATCGGGAATGGTTTGTTGATATAGAAAGTTATAGATTTGAGTGAACCATTCGGGACAATCATTACTATGTGTGAAAACACATGTTTCAAAAGGAGGATTATCAGTAGAAGGATTGTCAAGTGTTGAATGATGAAGGTGTCCTTCTCATCAGCGATATCTTGAGGAATGAGTGATGTCGCACTAGCCATAACATATGCATGACGATTGTCTTTTTAAGGGATGGCAGTGAGAGAGTAGGACTCAAATGTAGCTAAGATTGATTTGATGAAGTTATTATATGAGATGAGATGCTCCTCTTTGGTTTGATAAGTGTCATTAACCTGGATAATAATGAGTTGTGAGATGCCATGTATTCAAATATTTCAAATAAGAAGTTTATGAGTGACAGTGAGGCCAAGAATGAGATATTCACACTCAAAAATGTTATTAGTACATGAGAATCCTAAGTGATATGCAAAAGGGAGATGATCACCATGTGGAGTGATAAACACGATCCTAGCCCCATGCCTGAGAGGCAATGAGACCCATCAAAATACATAGTCCAAGTGTTAGTGTCAATGGTGTAAGTGGTAAAGTCATCTCAGAAAGTATCACAGACGAGTGATGCATCAGAAAGAGGGGTGTTGGCTAGCTGATTGGCGATAACTTGGCCCTTGATGGATTTTTGTGGGATGAATTTGAAATCAAACTCTGTGAGTAACATGACCCATCATGCAAGGTGATCCCGAGAGATGAGTGTGAGATAAGAGATACTGTCGTAGGGATCTACTTTGGTAATTATATGAACCTCATTATTGAGAAGGTAGTGTCACAAATTATTGGCCACAAAGACGAGGCCAAGACATAGTTTTTCAATGTAGTTGTAATTGCATTCATAGGAGAGCAAAGTGTGACTAATGTAATAGATGACCCTTTCATGTTGAGACTCATCATGTTGAGCAAGAAGGGCCCCTAATGCATGGAATGTAGCCAAAATGTACAATAGGAAGGGTTGATCAGCCGTGGGAGGTACTAGAACAAGAGGATTTAATAGATATGCTTTAATAGCCTCAAATGCATGTTAAAAATGGTCATCCCAAATGAACTTACTATTTTTTTTGTTAGACATGTGAATGGTTGAGTCTTGTCAGCGAGCTGTGCAATGAAACAACGAATGGCCTGGATTTTACCTTGTAGTGAGTGTAATTGATGTAAATTGTGAGGGGGAGGCATGTCAATAATGGCACAAATATTTTTGGGATCAATTTCAATGCCACTTTAGGAGATGATATAACCAAGGAGCTTAATAGTGATGACACCAAAAACACACTTCTTTAGATTTATACGTAATTTGTATTGTTGCAAGCATTTTCAAAGAGTGTTCAGAGATCTTGAGCATGGTTGGAATGATGCCATGATTTTGTGAGTATGGCATCAACATAATCTTCAATAATTTTGTGAATATAGTCATGGAAAATATGTGTCATTACACATTGGTAAGTGGCCCTGGCATTTTTAAGGCCGAAGGGCATAACAGTGTAACAAAATGTACCCCATGGTGTAGTAAATGAAGTCTTTTCTTGATCTGTGGGGTTAATTTTTATTTGATTATAACTGGAAAAAATCCATCCATGAAGGAAAGAATGTCATATCCATCAGTGGTGGAATCAATGATTGCATCAATGTGTGGTAATGGGAAACTGTCTTTAGGGCAAGCCTTATTGAGGTCACAAAAATTGGTGCAACAATAGAATTTTCCATCTCGGTTTCATAACGGGCACGATGTTAGACACCCATTTGGGATATTCCACAACACGTATAAATCCATCATCCAAGATTCATTGTATTTCTTCCTTGACTAATAGTGCAACTTTTTGGATGCATTTTATGAATTTTTTGTTGGAGTAGTTTAGCACCAAGATTGAGGATTATATTGTGCATGGCTACGGAAGGATCTATACCAGGCATATCAATATAATCCCATGCAAATATGTCAGATAATTCATGAAGCACTCTATTTAATATCATATTGTTCAAAAGGTGTAAGAGAAGCAACTAGTAAAACCATTCGAGGGTTGTCTTCTGGTACCGAGGTTGTATTGAATAGTTTCTTCATTTAAAAGAGTGGACTGGTCCTCTATGTATGGATCGGTAGGAATGGTATCAGAAGTATCGGTATTTATATTAGGTGAGTCAGATTCACCAAAGTAGGCAGTAGTAATAAGAATGGATGGGATGTTTTTTCGTGATGAAAAGAAGGGAAGATGATCGTAGGTCCCCATATATTCTAAGAGAGAATCATCAGTAGTAAAAGTGTCCAAATCAAACCAATCAATGAAGTAGAATCACCAATGAGTTTTGGGTATAAGAGAGGAAGTGTAGAAGTATGTGAAATAGCATAAACCTCAGGAGAGGATGTGAATGGAAGATGATAAACAAGGCCAGCTTGGTGGATTGAGTGGGAATAGATAATGGTTTTGTGAATCCTTAACCATATTGGCCTAAACTAGTACTAGAAAATATGGAATGAAGTAGATATTTTTACCCAAGACCATATTGAGATAAATGAGAAATAGATGTAGAGGAAATGGAAGTATCTAGTGAATGCTCAATAATATTACAAAAGGAAAATGGATAACGATCTTCCAAGGCCTTATAGGAAAAACCTTGATATAGAAGTTTTATTCATGCATGAAGAGTAGAAGGAACTGCATGCATGACATGGATCGGTGGCCACCCAAGAAGAATGTTATAATTAATATTATTGGGCATCACGTGGCATGGGATAGGTAGAGTACATGGCCCAACAGTGATGGGAAGTGTAATAATACCCAAGACCTATTTAGGAATGTTATCAAAGCCATGAATAGAAATAGATGAAGGAACCAAGGAGTCTTCGGAGAGGCTAATTTGGTGAAGGAATGCTAGATTGCATATATTAAGCCCATATCCGTCATCGACTAAATCATGTTTAACCCCGACATTATTGATACAAACATGGATATAAAGGGGGGATCATTATCTAAAATAGTTTGATAAGGAATTTCGGCAAATGTAAAAGTAATATGTTCTTCATTGAAAGATAGAGCATTAGTAAACTTATGATATACATATTTAGGAGAAGTATGAGGATGAATGTAAGTATTAGCAAAAAAAGATCTGATTTTATTTTCACAATTAGGATTAGCTTGTAAGAAGTTCGAGATGGAGACACTCATGGTGGGAGAATCCTAGGATGTAGTGAAGCTAGACAAGAAGGAAAGATCTAAGAGTGTTTGAATGAGGGTACGGGTTCACTAAATGATTTAATTTAATTTGAGTTAAATGTAATTACATAGTAACCTATTGAAATAAATGATGTATAAATGATAAATATAGAAATGACACAAGCAAACTAAGATGTAAAATATGAAACCCTAAGCAAGGAGAAGAGATAAAGGAGACTTAGTTGATTTCCGCACAAGTGGAAAAGAAGTGATTTGGGTAGGTGTGAATGATGAACAAACTGTAAATAGGGTCGTGAATAATCACTATAAATTATGGAACCTCACGAATAATGATCAGACAAGGGGCGCCCAATGTAGGACATAAGCACTTGGGCACTAGTGAATGGATCTTGGGTGTTGGTGACTGCAGAGAGTTTTAAAAGATACTTTTTCTGATTTGTGTCGCAAAGTCTTCACTATTGTTCCATGTTGATCTCCTAATGTTCACAATATGATCACCAAAGGTACCTGTAACATGAAAAACATAAAGTTCACCTACACAAGCCCATAAACCACATCAAACCTAAAAATGAAAATCCATAATGGGGAGTCAGATTGACCCCGAAGGTCACCCATAAGAGTGAACTTATGACTGAGAACTACACTACATCTCACTCCATATAGTTTCTTGTGTGTGTGTGTAATAATGATGCCCTAGGATTCCCTTGTGCAAGTTACACTTGATAGCAGGTTGTAGATATATTGTAGCAGTGTAGTAGAATGTGTGGATGGAATATAATGAACTTTCCCTTCCTATGTAGTGTATGTAGAAGTATGCAGCCCTTGTATCTTAAATGGATGCTAGATGGATGCCTTTAGAGTTACTTTAGTTCCTTTGGAATGCAATCTTAGTTGGTGATAATAATGCTTAGTGTTTGGTCCTTGTTTTTGAACACATAACTATGTATTTATATGATTCTCTTGTTTGAATTTTGTAATTGAAAACTAGAAGGCCAACTCATCTGTTAAAAATATGCCCAAAAGATAAAAGAGACCCAAAATGAACAAGTAAGGTGAGAAAGGGTCAAGGGTGCCAAAAGGGGATAGGACAACCTGGGCACTACTGTCATGGCTAGGCGCTAGTTTCTAAAGCCATAAAAGATAAATACGTGAAATTTTAACTGGGTTGTAGGGTGTGTAAGACCAAATAGAAAATAAGAAATAAATAAATTAGGCTAAAGATAGTTATCAATTACTAGTATTATTTCTTACGAATCATGTCAATACATGTACGCTTTTAGAACCTAAAAATGTACTGAAGTGCATGATTTGGTGAACTCATCACTCGAACCCAACCTTGTCTATAGGCATTTATCATATTTTTAACATGACTGAAATTTATCTACCCTTTACTAATGAATACATGAATGGTCTCCAAACTCATATTGTTGAACATCCGCAAGACCTAGATATACTTTTATTCACTACTAGTGAGGAGGCCACAATTTAGCTGATCCTAACCCTCCCAACTCTAATATTACTTCCAGTACTATTGCCACACAACCTCCATCTTCTACCCTTTAACTTACTTCTATTTTTCCCATGTTCATTTATAATCCTACCAAAAATTTCACTATGTATCTCATTTCCCACACTTTATAAGTCTCTTCATATTTAAAAGTATAAATCCATCAGTTGTAGCAAGTTACTTCATGTACCTCGCCATCTCTTGATTCTTCCTTACTTCTTCATTCTCCTTATGTACCCTCCATTTCTTCTTATTCAATTCCTCTAAACTTCGTCACCCATAAGATTCCCACCTTCAATGGCCATTGTTACCCTCAAAAGCATCTTAGAGATTTTCATGTAGCATGTCTCGACTATGAAGATGATCATACATTTCTAGCTAAGCTATTTCGTATGATTCTTCAAGATTACACCATGTGTTGGTGTTATGGTCTAGCTATTCATTCAGTAACTTCTATTATACATCTAGAAAATGATTTTTTTACTCACTTTACAATCAATATAGAGACCAATATCTCTTATGCATAACTCGCTCAAATTAAAATAAAGCTTTAATGAGCATCTAATGGACTATGTGTTATGTTACAAGAATAATCTAGCTAAGATAAATAATGTGCTTTCTAATTTAGAAATACAATATCTTTTTGTTCAAATCCTCTTACCACTACTACAGGAGAGTGTTATCTTTGAGACATTTCCTTCATTTTATTAATTATTCCATACGCTTAAACTACAAAAATTCACACTTCTATCTATGGGAAAACTCAAATATCAAGATAGTCCTTCATCATCTTCTTCTAGGTTTCAATCTAAATCAAATTTCAAACCATCTCCTAATCCTACTGAAGAAAATGCAACTATCAATTTCAAATCTCCTTCTGAAAAAATTCAATGACAACTTTTAAAGCGTACTTTCAAAAAGTTACTATATGTACCTCATTTTCTATTACGTTAACTTCTTGAAATCTATTATGTTAACTTCTTGAAATATATCTCATCACTCTTCCACTGCCACTCAATCTTGATCCATCTCACCCACGTGGTTGTAAGTATGATGAAAATAATAAATTTTACTATCATCAATGCATTCGTAACTCCACCGATTGTTATATCAAACTCACCAATCTCATTTAAGATCTTATTAAGAATAATTCACTTGAGATTCCTAATCATTCTTCTTCTAAGCCAGACAATTATAACAAAAATCTCAAAATATTTAATGAGTATTTCCCTAAGCATGAAACACAAGCTTCTGATTCTTCTGCTAAACATACATATCATGTTGTGCCCCCTCCTTCATCGGGACCCATTTATTTCCTTTTGTTTCTGTTGATGCATCACCACTAGCCATTTCATTCTTAGATCTCAATTATCATTCTAAATTCATTTATGATTCACTACACATCAATGCTTCTATCGGTTTGTAAATTATCAATAACACCATAATCTATCTAGAAGCTCCTATTAGTGTATGTTCAATAAAAAATTTGTATGGCTATCAACTGTTCAATATCCACTATCACCTATCTAGTTCCTAATTATTTTGGCTATATCAAGGTAGAAATTACACTTAGACCTCTTACCATGGTTGTTCCATTCATTATGGAATCTTTAATCGAAGGATGTGATATGCTCTTAGGTATCCTTGGCTCCACATCGCTCAAGCTATCCCCTAAATGAAACATTTAGATATAAAGTTCATTCACAACAAATAAGTTGTCACTATCAAAGGTGTCTAACCATGTACACCATTACCTAAGCCTATATTTGATTATATCCTTCCACTATCTATAAAATCTAGCCCTTCAGGGCCTCTCAAATCTAAGGCATTCAACACCTAGTTCTCTTATTTGAACATGTCCTACTTCATGTCATTGTCATCCTCATAGGTCCACTAGTACATCTCATCAGAATAAGTCCCCTACTCAGGTAATCCCTTCACATAGGTGTTCAAGACCTCCTTTAGCACATACATTTCCATCACATGTACGTCATTATTCTCATATTCCACCGATCTTAGAGCATCATCACACACCTTTATCTCCTCGAACATTAGGTAGAGGGCCCTTACCCTTCACTATTGTTAGATATCCTTCTATCCTCCTCACACTTAGGGGCATCACGATTTCTTCTCCCCGGCTAACATCATAAAGTGTCTATAATACCTCTTATTATACTCCATGCTTTACAATTAATTTTTTGCACATCTTGATACATAATTTGTATCGTCATTACCATCTGGCACACTCTAGTTCCACTATTCATACTTGAATTATGATGATTTAAAACTGAAATGAACCTCACCAAATTCACTCTTCACGCTCTATGCTTCATGATCTATATTTCTAGCAAGCTTCCTCAAACCATTTCTCGATGACATACTCTTGTTCTATGGTTCATTCTTGACTTGTTGAGGGGGAATTTTATAAATGAACTTAATCTCATAGCACATCCTGCTTGGGGGTACATTGCTGCTCCTACCATCTTGCACATATTACATCCCATTCCCATCGACACTCGTCCACAAACATTTTACATATCTAGGTCACAATTTACTCTTGCTTATCTTATACTACTTACATGTTGCACTTTTGCTTACCATGTTATCTGGATTCTTAGCATGTCATTATATTTATATATATAAACACACATGAGCATTCACTTGGTATTTTAGGAGGTGGATACAGACCTCTTACGAGGTTTTCACACATGTTGTAATGATGCTCAACATTGTATCCTTTTACTAAGTCCCATCGAGCCACTTGGGGCCAATCTATCCATTTCCTACTCTCACACATTATAGGTGACTATTATTTCATCATTTAACTAAGTTCAAAATCTTACTATCACATTAAATTCCAATTGAAATACACATGATATTGACATACTTTTTATCTTTCTAACATGCTAACATGTGCTTCATGTGTAGCATTTTTTTGCATGTTTGTAACAACCACTTTCCAATCATCATAATTACTTGAAAGATTTTTTATATATTTCCCAAAGTAAACATATGCCTTAAATGATTTAAATGTACAAACTAACATTTAAATCCAATAACTTATAATTACAACTATTCATGTAAAAAATCAATATAGCATGTGCATATTCATGGGTAAACTAGATCCTTCTCGATCCCCCATAAAGTAATCTTTTGAGTCAATATACAAAGTATACTCATTAGTTCCCTTCTTGGCATTGATTTTTCAAGTGTTGTTCAAAGTGTCTACCTGGGGTTCAATCAATTGAATCCCATCTAGTAATTCACATTTGAGTTAGAACTAGGTGAACCTGATAGTCTAATGACATACACTACTTTGGCCAAATTTTTTGATGCATGCATTGCAAGATCTGTTTCTATATTTCACATTTTCTCCAAAACATGTCTCATCGCCATTTCACTTGGTTACGTTATCAAAAATTAATTAGTTATTTAAATTAATTAAATTCAAGCCACGCACACGATACAAAACTTGTTCATCCAATAGGATAAAGCTGGACTGTGCCAACTTAGGTTTCCTATGGGAGAGAATGAGCTCACATAATGACTTGTGTCATCACGTGATCAATTTCTTCCTCGTAGCCAAGAATCCTTCATATGTTGGTATATAGGAACTAGACTGAACTAGACATACAACCTTCACATCTTAGCACAACTTAGTTCCATGTTGATTAAGACGTGCATAATAAATGAAGCTCGAGGGAAAACTTAGGATAAATTCAGTATGGAAGTATTTATTTAATGACCCACATCATTCGATGAACACCGCACTATAATAACCATCCAAAGTTGGCCTGTTGAGTACCATGTATTAGGTTTTTCATAACTATTCACCTCATTGAATTAGTTTTACGAAATTTTCATATTTCATAACATAATGATATCCCATTGCATTAATTATTCAATCCTAAGGTCCATAACTTAATTTCAATAATTATCTATAATCAAATTCCATGAGTTTTCTTTCGTACATTCATTAAGATTCTTAATATAATTAGGAAAGCAAGCTACATTATACAAGTAATCCCTAAATTATTTCATAAATTGCGACATTTTTGTTATAATTACTTAAGTACAAAACTATTGATCGCATCAACTACATGTAATGAAATCATTTATATCCATAAAGTTTACATACTTATGATTATATATTAAATGATCATTAATAATTTATCTTCATATAATAGTCCAAACATATAACTATAAAATAAGAAACCACATTACATTTATAGTTACTAAATTACATCTCATATCCATACTATAGCTTTAGTACATTTTATATACTTAAAGATAATATACTAAGGATATTATTCAATCATTTTTCATTATTAAACTTAATAATAATACCTATCTTATGAAATCATATTGATTAACTCAATCACAATCACATACTAACATATACACAAAACTGAATAATTGATAAAAACAACCATGATCAATATTACAATAATATTCTAAACTTGAATATAAACTTTTATCTTCTCTTCCAAAAATGGGACAAAAAATCTCACTTGCAGGGTTGGCCTGTCTTTAAATTTATGAAATTCAAAGCAAGTGGAATATATAAATAACAACAGTTAAGTGTTCAAAGAATACAAGCACTTTAATCATTACATAAGAATCAACATAACCATCCATCCAGAAAGATCTAAATTTTTCATCTGTAAAATTCATATTAGGCAACCAATTCAAAAGAACTGGCATGAAAAATTCTACATACATTTTTACAATTTATAGAACTTAAATATTTCAATGATCTTAATTAAGCTAAAAAACATAATCATAAAATCATTTAAGATAATAACTTATCATTTTCAAGTTTTATTTCTTTGAAAATCCATAAAAGAAACAAATTATTTTCTTACTCAAGTCATTAGAAGAATAATTCATATTAATAAAAAATAATAATTATCAATTCCAATAACATATCTACTATGTCATTTAATACCCGATTAGGGTTATTTAAAAACATTAAACAAGTATTAAATGTATAGTTATATATCTATACTTGTTTATATCATCATCTCCTATTAATAATATGAATCAAGACACAATCATACATCAACCTCCCAACTTTCATTTTGGGTTCGTATAAAATAATGCAAAATAAAAGAGTATAATAATACTCGAATCATATCTTAATAATAATAATAAGATTCTTATTTTGTAAGATAATAAATAAATTGATCTAAACTTAATAACTTATTGAATGAATATTCATTATTGAATGAATTATTCTTTTTCACAAAATAGATACACATGCTCTGCTACATATTAATAATAATTTACTAAATAGGTGTACTTGATTTTATATCAAACATGTTAAACTATTCAAAATACATTAATGTATCCGAACCAAAAAAATGAACCAATTTGTTTACATCCTGCATAAAGAGTGATACAATTTAAGCCTTGTGTAGGATATATGAACCTTAATCATATGGTCTAAGCCCAAATTTTCTCTATGCATGTAACCTCCCATAGTCACTGTTTCAAATGAACCTTATAAACAAATAACAGATCACAAGCCTTCACCATACAGTGAATAACAAGAAGTACATAGTATGTATCAACCATGGGATGGTCAAATAAGATCAATAAAATGAACAGTGGAGTGGTTGAGCCGACAATATATCCATCGACATGAGAAATCTTCTCAGTATCGTTAAAGAACCAAAAACATAGACCCAAATCAGTAGGGGAGTTATTCGCATCACCAACACGGCATATTCGTCAGGTCGTAGCCCATTTATGGGTTTAGAAATTTTATTAAAGGATTCCATAAAATAAAAACATTGTGATTATCTTTAAAATATAAATCACTTGGTTTCAAAACCCATAATAATATGTAAGCTACAGGTAGGATAAAATCAACAATTTCCTATTTGAATATTAAGCTACTTGGTTTCAAACCCCATAATAATATTAAGCTACATGTAGGATAAATTAGTTCTTCAAGAATAAGGATCATAATTCTATATAAAACATTAAATGATCGTTACCATAGTAAATCAAATAAAAGGCTGAGTTGGGTTTTAAAAACGCACTCATACATTTTTATCCAAAATGGGGAGCAATGACAAAATAAATGGGATTAAGCTATAGGATATCAAGCTTGAGCTCAAAAATAAGATCCCCACAGTCCTTTTAAACAACCTGCACCAGTGAAAAAAATAATTTCACCCAATTCTGGGTGAATGAAAATCCAAAAAAACATACCTAAGTATTTATACAATGCCCATAGTAACCTGTAACCATATTCATAGTCTTGTAAAACTACTAGTCAAGTAATCACAATAATAATATGGCCTTATTATTTGGTGGCGTATAATAAATTGACCACACACATGAATAAAGAAATGGTTGCATACAAGTACATATAATATATTGATAAATCTTAAAACATATATGCATTCAAAAATATTTTTTCGAATATAGATCTAAACCAAACCCATAACCAGACCATTGATGAAGAAAATGAGGCACGGGAAAAAATGTTTTTCTTCATTAAAATAAAAATATCTTAATTATATAAATGATAAATATTAACAAAAGAGACCAATTGCATGCATGTAACATTTGTAAAAGGCCGAATCTTCATTCCTCTAGAATACCAAAGTCGCCAACCTTTTGAAGCTCACACACAATACTAGATCAAAGAGCAACTTGAAATTGACATAGGAGCTCATAAAATCCATAACTTGACTGTATAATCTCTCAGAGAAAACTAGATTTAAAATTTACATACAAATTCCCAACAGTATGCCCCAAAAATATCCATGAAAATTTTCATGCAGAGCTCACATGGCGATCCAAAATCCAAACTAAAAAATTATAGACCAAAATACACCACTTAGCTTGGTGGTTGCTTCCTCAAGAAGCTTCCCACTACTCCTGAGGCTACAGAGCCTCATTAAAATCCATTTAATGAATTTTTCCTAAATTCCCCCTAACTTCTCACTATTTCCCTTCCATTCTGTTATCCACTATCTTTTGCATTTCCTCCCAAATGACTTGCAATCACTGCCCTCCATTTGGGATGTTAGGAAATAAGGGATAAAATATGTGGAATAATCCCTCACAGAATCACAATAGTAGAAACTAATATGCAGAAAATATTACAGATCTCAAATAAAAGTGTAAATAAAATAACACAACACAAAGAGATAGTATTTAATGTGGTTCACCCAATTTGGGCTACGTCCACCAAGAATCACTTGCTCAGATTTTATTACAAGCCACCTCTCTCTCAATACAATACCCCAAAAAAATTGGAGCTATGCTCAACAAACTCTACAAAACATCTGTAATTCACACCCGAATTCAAAACACATATGCAATGTTACTATGTAACTATCATATGCATAAAACCATATAAGTAGAAAACTGCTTAAGTAGTTTTACAAAACCGTGGGTACCGAAAAAACCATGGGCCCAAAAACTGTCCCATAAACCTATGGGACAAAATCCTACCCATGGGAAAAACCATTTCCCATGTATAAACATGTTTTAAGGCCAATTTTTTTTATCGGGGCTGCACCCCCAAACCCTGGTGAAGATACATGAAAATTTTATAGTAATCACAGTGTAAGTATTCCAACACTTTCTCACATGAAAATAGGCTACACAACCTAACAATCTCCCACTTGGAGACTAGTTTTCCTCTGAGCAAGCTTCTCAACCCTTCACTAGTTTTCATGAAGACCAACCAAAGATGAACACAACTTCAGTTTTTCCCTTGTGACCACCTTGGTCATCATGTCTGCAGGATTCTTACTGGTATGAATCTTCTCCAACTTCAACTTCTCTTCCTCCAAAGTTGTCTTGATGAAATGGTACCTTAACTGTATATGCTTCATCCTAGAGTGGAAAGCAGAGTTCTTAGCTAGGTGTATAGCACTCTGACTATCACTATGTAGCTTACATTCCTCCTTCTTATGCCCCAACTCCTCAAGAAATTGTTGTAACCAAATCATCTCTTTGCTTGCCTCTGTGGCAGTAACATACTCAGCCTCCGTGGTTGACAAAGCCACCAGCTTCTGTAGTCATGAAATCTAGCTTACTGCTGTCCCACCTACAGTGTAAACATAACCTATCGTGCTCCTCCTGCTGTCTACATCTCCAGCCATATCTGAATCTACATAACCACACAAAGTGGTGTCTGATCCACTGTAGCACAAAACTATCCCCATGGTCCCTCTCAAATACTGAAGGATCCACTTTACTGCTTACCAATGCTCTTTACCTGGATCACTCATAAATCTACTCACAGCTCCCATTGCATGGGCAATATCAGGCCTAGTGCACACCATAGCATACATCAAACTACCAACTGCTGATGAGTAAGGTACCTTAGACATCTGGTTTCTTTCCTGCTCTGTCTTGGGACACTGCTCCTTTGATAACTTGAAATGGCCTGCCAAAGGAGTCCCAACCGTTTTAACATCCTGCATGTTAAACCTCTCAAATACCTTCTTAATGTACTCTTTATGAGATAAAGTCAACTTCCGTTCCTTCCTATCCTGAGATATCCTCATACCAAGGATTTGTTTGGCTGCCCCCAAATCCTTCATAGCAAAGGATTCACTTAGCTGATTCTTGAGTACTTTTATTTCCTACATGTTTTTACCTGCAACCAACATGTCATCAACATACAAACAAAGGATAATATAACTTCCATCCTCAAATTTCTTTGTATACACACAATGGTCAGAATGACATCTAATATAACCTTGCTCCATCATGAAGCTATCAAACTTCTTATACCATTGACGTGGAGCTTGTTTCAAGCCATACAAGCTATTCTTCAGTTTACACACCATCTCCTCTTTACCTTTGACCTCATAGCCCTCTAGTTACTGCATATATAGTTCCTCCTCCAAATCACCATGGAGAAATGCAGTCTTTACATCAACTGTTCTAAGTGCAAGTCTTCTGCTGCAACTATTCCTAGAACAATTCTAATAGAAGTCATTTTTACTACAGGAGAAAAAATCTCATCAAAATCTATACCTTTTTTCTGTGCAAACCCCTTGACCACCAACCGGGCCTTGTATCTTTTCTTTCCTCCTTCTTCCTCTTTGACTCTGAACACCCACTTGTTCTGTAATGCTCTTTTGCCTTCGGGTAGCTTCACCAAATCCCATGTCTAGTTCTCCATGAGAGCTTGATGCTCCTCATCCATGGCTTGCTCCCACTTCTTCCTGGCATCTACCTGCATTGCTTCATCAAAGCTCTCTGGCTCTCCACTATCAGTGAGTAATAAATAATAAAGAGAAGGAGAAAAATGTTTAGGTTCTCTTCTTACCCTAGAAGACCTCCTCAATATAGGAGTTTGGGGTTCCTGTTGAGGGGGTTTCCTGAACTGATTCATGTGTCACTTTCCCATCTGGAAGATCCTCTACCACTGCATATTCTTTCTTGGATTCTTCCCTGTTTTCCTGCAACTGCATGACTTATCATTAAAGACCACATCCCTAGACCGAATGATTTTCTTGTCCTTAATACTCCAACATTTAAATCCAAAGTCATCACCACCATAACCAATACATTTTTCTGATTTAGCCTCTAGCTTGGTCCTATCATCCTTGTCTATATGAACAAACACCTCACATCCAAAGACTCTAAGAAATGAATAATCAACTTTCTTACCATACCAAGCCTCCTCAGGTATGCCTCCATCCAAGGCACTTGAGGTTCCTCTTTTTATCAAGTACACAGCTGTGCTCACCGCTTCTGCCCAAAAAGAAAGAGGCAGTCCTGCATGTAACCTCATGCTCCTAGCACGTTCCATTATTGTTCTGTTCATCCTTTCTGACACCCCATTCTGCTACGGAGTTCCTGGAACCATCTTTTTCCTGCGGATTCCATTCTTAGAACAATAATCATCAAATTCATTTCTGCAATACTCCCCTCCATTATCTGACCTGAGACATTTTAGCTTAAGACCTGTTTCATTCTCTACCAAGGCTTTCCATTTAACAAAAGTGTCAAATACATCAGATTTGTTTCTAATACAATAAACCCAAACTTTCCTTGTTGCATCATCAATAAAAGTAACATAATAACTTGAACCCCCAAGAGATGATACCTGAGTCAGCCCCCACACATCAGAATGCACCAGCTCTAACTTACTCTCTTTCTTTGTAGGTCCAACCTTGAGAAACCTTACTCACTTTTGTTTCCCATATATGCAGTCCTCACAGAACTCCAAACCTATTTCTGTATATCTAGGAAAATCCTTCTTTATGATCTCCATGCCCTTATGGCTCATATGACCGAGCCTATAGTGCCATAATGTTGTATCTACTTCTGAAGCCACAAGATTACAAACATTAGTGCTATAAGTGGTTAAATACAAGGTTCCAACCTTCTTACCTCTTGCCACCACAAGAGCACCCTTGGTAACCTTCCAAGAGTCCACTGTAAATATCACAGTACAACCATCACTTCCCAACTGCCCTGCTGATATCAAATTTCATCTTAATGTAGGCACATGTCTGACATCCTTCAATAGCCAAGTATTCCCATTCTGCATCTTAACCTGAACAGAACCTTTTCCAACTATGTTGCAAGGCTCATCATCACCAAGAAAAACATGCCCAAAATCTCCTTGAACATAATCAACAAAATAATGCCTATGTGGAGTAGCATGGAAAGAAGACCCTGAATCTAAAACCCAAGATTCAGTAATATTGTGCAAATAAAGAATCAAAGCATCCTGACATACATTACCTGTTGCCACATTTGCCTCCTTGTTTTCTTCCTGTTGTTTCTTCTTATCCCGAAGCTCCCAACATTCCTTCTTTGCATGCCTAGACTTTCCACAGTTCCAACATACAATCTTGCTCTTGGATTTTGACCTTGCCCGATCTTTTGATTTTCCACAGTTTCCTCTATTCTTCTATCTCCCTCTAGTTTCCACTGTCAAAGCATTCCCTGAAGTAGAAGATTCCCCAGAGCTTTTTCTTCACATTTCCTCACTTAGAATCACCCCTACAACATCCTCAAACTTCAACTTTGAGTTAGCTAGAACCGAGTTTCTTACCACCATTACCAGGCTATTCCAACTCTCAGGTAAAGAGCACAGAATTAATAAAGCCCTAACTTCTTCATCAAATTCTATTGTAACCAAAGCTAGCATATTTACAACCGTATTGAAATCATTTAAATGATTTTCTACTGAACCATTCTCAGATATCTTCATATTAAACAACTTTTTCATTAAAAAAATCTTATTAGAGGTAGACGGTTTTTCATACAACTTCCCTAATGCATCCATCAGATTCTTTTGTAGTCTTTTCCTTTGAAACATTAAATAATACCGAAGATGCAAGACACAGCCGGATTGTCCCAAGTGCCTTCCTATCCATGCAAATCCCATTCCGCATCTGTCATACTCGAGGGTTTGTTCACCTTCTCAGACAACAGAGTATAAAGATCCTTCTGATAAAGGTAATCTTCCATCTACATCTTCCAAAGACTGAAATTCTGCCCGTTGAATTTATCAACCCTAGATCTTCCATCATCTGCCATAGCTCCCACTCAAGATAAAAATTTCCCTGCGATTCAACACTTCAGCAAACCAAACCAGGATCTGATACCAATTGTTAGGAAATAAGGGATAAAATATGCGGAATAATCCCTCACAAAATCACAACAGTAGAGACTAATATGCAAAAAATAGTATAGATCTCAAATAAAAGTGTAGAATAAAATAACATAACACAAAGAGACAATATTTAACGTGGTTCACCCAATTTGGGCTACATCCACCAAGAATCACTTGCTCATATTTTATTACAAGCCAAAAGTCTCTCATCAGTTACAATAATACCCAGATCTTGTTTGGAGCTATGCTCAACAAACTCTCCCGAATTTGTAGTTGAATTCACACACACTATTCACCTTCACAAAACACACTCATATCAATCCTATTGTATGTCCATCATATTTATAAGTACATCATATAGGTAGCCGAAGAAGTGGTTTTACAAAAAGATGGGTATCGAAAAACCATGGGCTCAAACACAGTCCATAACGGTTACCCATTACCCATGGGTTAATAAACCACCCATGAAAATTTGCTTCAGGGGCTTCACCCTCCCAAACCCCCTTTACCCGCTCACTGGCAAGCAGGACCACCGTAAAAATATCTGAGTGTAACACATGGAAGGTGTACCAAACTCTAACATGAAAATATGCTCCACAAACATAACACCACTCACATGCAGTAATAATTCAATTAATTAAAGGCCATCATATATAGTTGTAGCTTATAATATAGAGACACATTGCAATATATACCCTTGAGATCTAGTTAGTAATGAGAAGTAGGGAGTTGGAAGAAATTTTATAAAACAAGCCTACTTGAAACCTTACCCAGAGCTCACAAGTTCAAATGCATATTAGGAAAGGGATTTAGATGATTTAATGATTTTTTAAGACACAAGTTCTATAAGAATAAGTCAATCTAAGAGAGGAGATAACAAAAGGGTAGTTCTACAAGGATTAAGGTCCAAATTTTTTGGCATTATTTCATTTAGTAAAAATGTATTAGAATGTGTATTTCATTTCCAAGGAGGATTCACAGGATACTCCAACCATGAAGTGACTATACACCATGTCTCTTGAGCCTCAAGGTGGGTAGTTTTTGTGAAGGAAAGGTGAAGTTGGAGATTTTTAGATTTAATATAGTCAACATGATGGTTAAAGTAGGTTTATGAAAAAACCAATAATAAAAGGGAATGTTTGCATTAATTCATTGAGATCATGACTCAAAGTTACTACTAGGTTTGAAGACTCTTCCTTTGAGAATAAAATAACTAGTACACGCCATCTAGAGAAACTAAGGTGAAAGAGAGTTTATAATATGTTTGACATGATTGAAGGAGCACTAGATAAGTGGATATTATCCTGAGGAAGATAAAGTTTTAGGATTGGAAGAAAGAGATGAAGGATTAGGATTCAAAATATTCATTTGTTACCTAGTATTAATCAATGACTTAAAGACCAATGCATAACAGTTTCGATAAAGGTGAGATTATTTGTGCTTAACCTTAGTATTAATCATTTGAGGTGAATTCATATCTGTTAATTTGGATATCTAATCAAGGATTACTTGTTTTCATGATGGATGAATAATGAAGATCCATGAATTTTATGTTCCAACGTGACAAGTAAGTTGTTGTGAGTGAATAAAAGGCATAGTTTAACTTGTTTATAACTAAGAAGCTATTGAATGTAATATTTTACAATAGGATTTCCATAATTATTAGTATCATAGTGGAGTAATTACTATTGAAAATTTTGGAAAGAGGATTTATAGAGTGAATAGAAGAAAGAGAAATATTTAACAAGAGGATGAGTGAGGGAAAGAACTTGAAACTAGATATAGAGAAAGGGAATGTGATGCTCAAGTGGATGAAGAAATTAGTGATGGATAGTAATGAGGTCAATAGAAAGCAATTACATGAGAGGATAATAAATCAAGAGAAGAAGAGAATATTAGAAAATATTATGACGGAGATAAGACACTTGATAGAAATAAGCAAATCAATAAGATATATAGAGTTTAGGGCTATTGGACCCTGGAAATCAGATTGGACAAATGATGAAGATGAAGGATAAATAAAAAAAACATGGTTAAGGTATTTCTAGAGTTTCTGAGATAAAGGAAGAGGGAATAAGAAGAAAGAGAGAAGAAAATAAAATAGGAAAGGAAGAAGGGGTTGGAAAGAGAAAAAGAGTTGAGGATGTAAGAAGAGAAACATGAATTAAAGAGAGATGTGAAACAGTTACTAGTGAGGATGAAAAGAAAGAGTGAGGTAGAGGAACAAGATGGAATAGTAATTAAGAATAAGTCCAAATGGATAATAGAGCAATTTTTGAGGAAGAGAAAGAGAGAGCAACTGAGAAAAGAGATAAGAAAAGAAGAGAGGAAGTTAAGGTATGAAGAAAAGAAGATGAGAAAGAAAGAGAAAGAAGTTAACAAAGAGATAGTGTATGAAGAAACTCAGAGTTTATACGAGGAAGAGGTTTTTGCAAGCTTCTTAGATTTCCTTGAGAAAGAGGAAAAAAGTGGTGAATGGGAGCAGCATATTGAAAATGAAGAAGAGCTCATAGATGGAGCATCTTATGAGGCTAGGAGGCCTCCCTATTTTATTTCTGATCTTTTCTTTGAGTGTATGTATGCAAATAATGAAGAAGAAAATTTAGAAATAGAGAAAATTGCCAAACAAGAGAATGAAGACACTAAAAAATGAATAAATAAAAGATGGTGAAGAAGAGTTGATAGTTGATGAGGAAATTTTATGGCAAAAAATCATGCAAGGACCTAAGACTTCAAAGTTGTTTGAGGATGAGGAAGACTACAAAAGAGCATAAGAAGAAATTATGAAAATGCTAAAAGATGGAGAGAAAAATAAAATCTATGAAAAATTAAATGAAGTCACAAATGAGCAGTAACACTAGGTTCAAGAGGATGATACGAATATTGAAGAGAAGAATGAAGGTGAAGAAGTTTATGGAGAAGCTCTATTAGGAACATACCTCATCTATGAAGAAAAAATATATACTGAGAACTACGTAAAGCATATGAATGAAGACTTGAAAGATGAACAAGCAAAAGATGGAATTCAATTAGAGGAAAGATAAAGAAGCGAAGAAACTGGAAAAAGAAGAAGAACGTAATAGTGGAGCTCAAACCTTCTTACCACTCGAGTATGATGAATGAGCATCAACTCTAGTATGTATATGATGATGGAAACATCCTAATTTTGTCTTACTAGGAGTCATTTAATGGTGTTAGTAGGTGTCTGGGCATTTCAAATTTTAAATGGAGCATTTTCCCTCCAAATTGCAATATTTGAATATTTTGGCCATTTTTATTTGTTCTAGTTATTTCAACCTATTCTTGGATATTTTAACCTTGTAAAAGGATGAAAAAAGGTGTAAATGTGTTTCTTAGGTCCTCTTTAGGGTCTAGGAGTCATAATAAGGGTTAGAAAGAAAAATATTTGAGCTTAAAAGTAACATACTAGATGTTAAGCCTAGAACTACTCATGTGACCAAGAGGTCTAGATGTCTTATTTAGTTGGAAGTGATGAAAGGAATCTAAATCATAAAAATATAATGGTATTCCTCATTCCATCTGGATGTGAATAAAAAAAAGGAGAACTTTCAAGAACTTTTTGTAAAATATCCTTGTGAATATGTATTCTTTTGTGACATTTATAAGAAATCTTGTGCATATTGATGGTTATGGAATTATGTGCATCCATTGGTAAGATAAATTGTGAAATCTTAAATATTTATTATGTATTTTTGTGAATTGGAAAGATTCCTTGTTTGATATTAGGGTTGTGTACTTGAATGAGAATGGTTCAGTTTTGTTATAGGTAGTTTGAAGCCTTACTATCGTTAAATGTGATTCTTTGATGAAAATTTGTCTAACCATGGATAATACCTATAACAAAGGGTGTTATTATTATTTTATTTGGTCTTAAAATACCTTCAAAGCTATGGTAGGATTAATTTAGTTCTCAAAGTGAATTCTTAACAAAATATTGGTCATGCAAGTGGGGATGAATGATTTTTAGGCATACATATGTTCTTTTGTCAATAAGGAGAGGTTTCTCCAATGTTTTGAGATTTTTGAATCCCTCACAGAATTGAGAAGGGGTAAAGATTTAATTAGGATCCTTGAAGAGAATATTACCCTGGCTTGTGCATTCTGTTTGTGATAGTGTAGGGTGAAACGTGAATGCAATGGGAATTAAAGTATTGATCAAGAGTTATTGTGAATTTATATATTTGATAAATGTTTCCATAGTCTCCTTAGAAATTTCAGGAATAATAATGGGAGAGGAATAACGAAGAAAATCTAAAAAATTACCTTCTCAAGTTGTATAAGGGTCTAAAACCCTCTAGCTAGGGTTTGTAAGCAAAATACTACTTTTCTTGGAAACTAACAAATGAAATCCTTTGAAATTTTGTACAAATAACTGTTGAATTATCATCTAAATGTTGTTGAAATATTTATCCCAAATGGAACATTCTTTATCGAGTTCTAGTTGACTTATTTATTCTATAAATGTAATAGGATTAAAGGAGGCAGAGCATTATTAAGAAATTGATCACAGTAAATACTAAACACTAGGAAGGAAATAAGACTTGGAAAAAATCATACTCAGAGGCACCCCACTCAAATACAATAATAATTAGATCAATTAAAGGCCACCATCTACAAGTGTAGCTATATGTATAGAGACACAATGCAATATAGACCCCTCAGATCTAGTTAGTCACTAGAAGTGGGGATTTAGGAGAAATTTTGTAAAAAGGGCCTACTTAAAGCCTTACCAAGAGCTCATAAGCACAAATTGGTATTAGGAAAGTGCTCTATATGATTGAATGATTTTGTAACAAAAATGTTTTAGGTGAAAAACCACCTAGATAGGTCTGGTAGGAGGATAAGTTAGTCTAAGAGTAGAGATAACAAAAGGGAAGTTCCACAAACATTAAGGTAACCAATTGTGGCATGTTACTTTTTTGAGTAAAAAGGTATTGGTAGGTTTATTTGGTTTCCAATTAGGACTCATAATATACTCCAACCATGAAGTGACTAATCATCATGTCTCTTGAGCCTTAAGTATGGTAGTTTTTATCAAGGAAAGGTGAAGTTGGATATTTTTAGATTGAATTTACTTAACAAGATGGTTGAAATAGTTTGATGGAAACACCAAGAATAAGAGGGAATGGTTTCATTAATTCATTAATATCATGACTCAAATTTACTACTATGTTGGAAGACTCTTCCTTTCAGAACGAAAGAACCAATACAATCCATTTAGAGTAACTAAGGAGAAAGAGAGTTGATAAGATGCTTGACATGATTGAAGGAGCACAAGATAGGTGGATATGGTCCTGAGGAAGATAACTTTGTAGGATTGGAAGCTAGAAATGAAAGACTAAGCTTGAAAATATTCATTTTTTACGTACTAGAACTCAGTGACTCAAACACTAATGCAGATAAATTTCAATTAAGGTGAGATTATTTGTGCTTACCCTTATTATTGATAATTTGAGGTGAAGTCACAGCTATTAATTTAGATATCTAACCAAGGATTTATTTTCTACATGATGTATGTATGATACAGATCCAATAATTCTATGCTCTAACCTTACAAGTAAGTTTTTGTGAGTGAATAAGAGGTAGAGTTGAACTTGTTTATAATGAAGGATATTTTAAATGTAATATTTGACCATAGGCTCTACATTATATGGGGAGTTGGACTAACCCCTATGGTCACCTCAAGAGTGAACTTATGACCGAGAGTTACACTACATATCAGACTCCATGTAGTTCTTGTGGGTGTATGTAGAAATATTTCCCTAGGATGACCTTGTGCAAGTTACACTTTCTAGCCAGTTGTAGCTATATTGTACCAATGTAGTAGAATGTATGAATGGAAAAATGAACTTATCATTCCTATACAATGTATATAGATTTGATGAATCACGTGTCCCTTAATTGTATGTTTGATGGATGTTTTAGATTTCTTTAGGTGTCTATTGGATACAAGATTAGGTGATAGTAGTAATGCTTCTTGTTTGGTCCTTTATTTTTGTAGTGCCCCCTTATTCTTGTTGCCTTCTTGGATGCCACATTTTGCTTTGATTCCCAAACCTCGAGAATCACTAGGGCGTGGTTTCAATCTTACCTAGTTCAACCTTAACTTATTGATGATGGGTTTCCAAGCATAACTGAAACCCAAATCATCATCCCTATTCAATTTTTGATTTTTCTATAGATAACTCTAGTGTAGTACAAGATGCCCATTGGGCTCGCAATAGGAGACATATTAAATGCAAAATTAGTTGTTAAAAATTTAATATTATTTTGTAACCTACTACCTTTAAAACATGAAATGCTCATATACTAAACTGAGGGGTTCTCCCTTAATTTGTTTATGATGGGTCTCCAACCATGACTCAAAGCAAACCATCATTCCTATTCAATTTTGAATATACACACCAATGTCAATCACCTCTCCCTATTGATGCTTGTAAAAGTGTTTCTCCATAGTCAATTAATCGAATACAAATATATTTATAATTTAATATAAAATAAAATAAAGCTAAATGGAGGAGGGTGAATAAGCTCAAAAAAAACATTTCAGTTAGGGTTTGTCACTAATTTTTGGAATGAGTGAGTTGGGGGGGCAGTAATGCAAACCCAGGTCAGATTTGTGGGCAGTGGAAGAGAAAAACTAGGGTACGTGTGCTGTTGGGAAAATTCTTGAAGGAAATGTGGTCGCAGCATTTCACAAATCGATGTGCTTAAGGGTTCTTTTTGGACTGTGCAAAGAAAGGCCTCGCTAGATTTCATCTCATAGAATGCCATGATCATAGGCCTGTGCCAAAGATGCATTCCCATCATAGCCTGTGTCAAAAAAACAAGTTCTTCAACTTGCGTGGGTTTTTAACAATGTATAAAAGACATAAGGTTTTTTTTTTCAAATGTCGTAGTTGCAAATGCTTGGTAAGGACATCCAACAATGCATATTGGAAATCTGATTATTTTTGTCACCTTGCTAGCTTCCTCCCAATCTATGCCAAAATGTGGACGTACAAGTCTGAAGCCTGTGCCAAAATGGAAGCTTTAGAATAGGGTATGAACAATAGAATTTGGTTTTTTTGTAGGATTTTGTACTTCTAAGTGTCATAGTTGATATGCGTGGAAAATGTTGAAGTGTGTCATAGTTGGTATGTATGAAAAATGTGGAAGTGTATTCAAGGCATGTGAATTGTTCGACAAAATGCCTAAGATATTTCATCTCATGGAATGTAATGGTTTCAGGCTATTCATAGATGAGCTTGTTGTAAAGGCCTTTGAAACTTTTAAGGAAATGTCATTTGGTAGTTGTAAAGCAACACATAACAACCTTTTCCAATCACCCTCTCATGTGCAAGCAAAATGGAGTGTTTTAAATTGGGTATGGACATCCTTCAAAGAATTATGGAAAAGGGTTTTTTTGACATTGTTATACACATTGGAGAAAAGTTGACACACAGGGTAGGAGAAATATTTGACAAAATGCCTCAAAGAAATTTTGTCTCATGGAGTGCCATGATTGCCAGGATATGTGCAAAATGGATTTGTTGAAAAGGCATGTATCCAACTGTTTGACATAGATAATGTGGTCTCATGGATCAGGATGACTACTTGAAAACACAAAATGGTAGGACGAAATTTCTTGTTTATGAGACATGGAAGTGCACAACGAATGGCTTGGGTTTTCATTATGACTATCTATTGTTTGCATCATGTGGCAACAATGGTGGTCTCAATGGATCGGTGAGTGTAAACTACTTGGAGCCCCTTATACCCGCCAGTTTCACTCATTGTTTCTAGGCATGGTTCATCTCCCCTTACCTCTCATAATTCTCGTGCTTTAGTTCTCTTTTGCAACTTAATAGAATTTTAAAATATTAGGATTTTAATACAGTTAAATGTTTATATCAACTCGTTGAAAAACAATGAAATTTCGTGTCGTAACTCATGAAGTCAAAATAACTCATTGCATTAAAACATGAACTTCCACCCTCATTATGAGGTGATTTAGAAAACTTCCTACCCAACTTGATCGCTTTAATATTGTTTTATCGACTAGATGAAATTGACTTCCCATTAAAAGTTGATCTTCTCCCTGTTTAAATAGTTAAATTTTGCATTTTTCGGGAGACTCATTAAGTACCCTTCGTAACTTTGAAAACAAGATGTTAAGAATCATTCATGTACCTTGGTATGTGAGGAGTCACCTTGACCTTTGGATTGACCCCGAATGAACATATGAGATCTTTTTGACGCTCTTATAGGAGCCCTGTTACACTGTTTTACAGTAGTAGAAAGTTGTTAAATCTAGAAAGTTGGCTTTCGTTTTGAACCACCATTTGAAACCTGGATAGAGAAATTATCATCCCGTCTTCGCAAACCTCTAATGTTTATACTAGACAATTTCATGGAACATTCAGTTTAGGGAAAAGCACTTTTTTGGATAGTTTGGCAAAGCCATTTTGTAGGCCTCCGGTCATAGTTTGACGAGGTCAAACTGGACCAATTTCGACTTGTCGACTCCAGAAAACTTGTCGCCATTTGAAAATGGTTTTCTAGTTCTCAGTCCCGTTGACTCTGATGAATTCCCCTTATATAGGGGGAACTAGTAGGAAGTGTCTCGTTGCATGCTCATCCATCGAACGTCAGTTTTGGACGTGGTTTTCTGAGCCCTCGAGCTAACTTTTGTTCATTTTACAACTGGGTCAACTACAACCAGTAGCCCCGAAAAACTAGCCGCCAAACGCAAACCGTTCACTTTTTCCCAATTCCGTTAGTTGTTATGAACTCTTGGTATATCTGGGGACATGTAGAAAGTTAATCGTGGTGTGTGTTCTCATCAGAAGATAACTTTTGGAAGTGGTTTCTTAGCCTCTGAGCCCGTTTTGAACGTTTTGTAGCTAGTAAGAAAATGTAAAAATAGAAAGCTGCGGGACCCTCGTAGGGTTGCCAAACCACCCTGGAAACTTTTAACACATGTAAATAACTGTTTAAAACTCTATAGTGTAACTATTTGTGTGAAATAGAACTTTTGACAAAATGGTGTTTTCTCTCTCTTCCCTTCTCTTTCTCTCTCCTGGGTTACAAAATGAAGTAAAATGAAATGCAATGAATACATGTCTCTAAACCTTTTTTTCGATTGCAAATTGAAATTATTATCATATGTAAATGGGAAACTGAAAAATGATAATTATGTTAGATTAGGGTGGATGCCATGCCAGTGAATTATCATTGATATCATGTTCACGTGGTTTTGCAGGATGAAAGAATGACGATGAAAAGGTGATGTGTAATTCATTAATTATCATTGTAATTTATATAGTTCATTGTTAAATGAATAAATGTATAATGTAGTCTCATGTTACAGAATGTTATAATTTGATAATTTGTTGCTATGTATGAAATGCTAGTTTCAAGGACATCTAGGAAATGTGCACTTAATCATAGGTCAATTTGATTTATAGTACACCTGGTAAAAAGGTTTGATATTTATATAAGGTAAATGAATTTGAAGTAATATCTTGTAGTGCATATTTAATGTTCAATAAATGATTAATGATTCATCTTGTGCATTCATACTTTGTAAATGTAATAAAGAGAATTAAATCGAAACACTCTACCCTTGTTCAATATCGGAGCATAACTTGTTTTCATGTGTGATACTCCTTACCGTAGAAAACATTGAAAACCGTATTGAAATGAAATTTTTACACTCGATGGAACATCCTAGTTTAGGAAAATCAAGAGCTCAAGAATGGGCTTTATCATCTTAGTCAGGTATGTTTAGTGACATTGTCTTAAACCTGGATCTGATAGGAGTGACACATTCAAACTTTTCTTAGAGTGTGTAGAGCTAACTCCTCCTTCGTAGCCTAGTGGACTACCTTGTCATTTTCGAAGATAGATTTAAAAATTAATTTTCTTCATCGAATGAAATCCCTGTTGGATCCAAACGACATAGATGGAGATTGTGACTTAGTTGTTCTAGGTCTTAAACTCTTGTTAATGAACTCCTTAGTCCGCTCGTAGCTAAATGTGTTACCTTGGTTTCTCTCAACATAACACCTTGGTCCTTTCATGGAAGGTGGTTTAGCATAAACATGTCCTCTTGCTTAAATCTCTTATATAGTTGAGGAGGTAGACCCTTAGGTGAAGTTGGAATTAATCTAAACCATAGTTAGACTTAGGATGTTAACTTAGGGTTTTTGTGTAGCTTCAAGTCTTCTATGAATCATATATGTCTTCTAGAGAGGTTAGACAATTGTACACTTCGTAACTCCTTTTTCAAGACAATGATAAAAATAAAGATCCTATTGTGATGTAGAAAATAAAGCATATAAGAGTAAAAACAGGATTTGAGGTTCATGGAATAATGCCTCTCTTGGAACCATTATATCTCAATTAAAAATACTCTTTTGTTTTAAGAATATGAATTGACCTTGGTATAATCCACCTTTTCAAGAGCATATCATATAATGTTGCACACGAGATTGGAGATAAGGATTAAGGTCAATCTTGGAGTCCTTATAACTTAATTAAACTTTTTCATGCGTTTGAAAAGAATAAAAATTACCTTGGTGTGACCAAACTTTGAGAAAAACAAAAGATATACATATAAAAATCAAATTTGGAACTCAACAAGTTATTGAAATATAATAATAATGGTAGCAAAATACCTATTCCTTGATCGATGGATGTTCTTGGGGAAAAATCTATTTCAAATCTATGTCTTCCTTAATCCCAAGATTTCATCTTGACATAACGTTAGGTTCACTTGTGTAGCATGGTTAAATTCTAAACTTTGAATAAGCGTTTTGGGAAGCATAATCTTAACATACGAATGAGAGAGTTAGAATTTTGTATAAAATTTTAAATATGGAAAATACTTATGTAAGTTATGAAGATTGGCATAAGGGTAAGGAGAAAAATCAAATGGTTGAACAATAAGTGAAAGGTGAAACGAATTTTCAGAACATGTAGGTCAAAAAAGGGACAAAAATTTTCTTACATAATAATGTTATTGGATGTTTAACGTACTCTACATGTAACCATGGTAATGTTGTGTTGTGGGTTGTCAATCCTTAAGTCCCTTTTTATTGTGGTCGTGTTATTGCTAGTATTCATTTGTTAGGAAAAGTGTGGCATCGGCATGCCAATGTCATCTGCATGTGTCTATGTGAGTCGATGACTTATGTGATTTTCACATGTGAGTTGAGTTCTGTACTTGGAGCCCTTATGGTGTTGTGTGTAGTGAGCAATGCAAGTCAAAAAAAAAAATCCTGGAGCATTTTACTATTTGTATTTTGGGTGTGTAAAATGTGGGCACTACACATAATGGAGGAGCAAGGATATAAAATTCTCCAATTTATTTTACCTCTATCAAAGTGAATGTTATATGTGTAAAGGATTTTGTGATCAATATTTTATTATACTGAACCTCTAGAAAAGTGAGCGCTAGAAAAGGTTACACAGAAGAGGGTATAAAAAAGGATTTGAATAGTATGTAATATGTTCAACCCTTAACAATGTAAGTTAAGAAGGAATATGCTTTATTAATGAAATTATAGGGCTTGAGTGTCAATAATGTAATTGTTGAGAAAAAAAGATAATGAAGATGTCTAAGATTTATAACAAAACAATCCTCAAATTTGAGATGTGAAATAAAGGAACGTGTATAGTTAATAAATGATGGTTTCAAACTAAAGGACATAATAAGAGTATGAAAATATCAAACCTTAATGAAAGATAAGATGTGCAGGACTTAGATCATGATAAAGTAGGATATGAAAATGTCAAGGCGTAAGTCACAAAATTAAAATGCTTGAGTGATGATGTGGATATCCACATCTAAAAAATTTATTTCAAAAGGGGTAATGAAATCTTGAACTTTGGGATATGTGATCTAAAGGTTTAAGATAAGAAATGGGGATAAACTCAAGATGAGATATATCTGAAAGATAGGAAAATTTGAGGATCTTGAAAAAGGAAGACTCAAATGGAAAAAATGAGAACTCTAAACAAATGAAACGGGATCAAATGAGAGAAATAAAAGAAGGGTCAAAATGAGAAATGTTTTGAGATGAATGAAACAAGATGATGAAAAATCTAAATAAGTAGATAGAAGTATTTTTGGGTAAAAGATTAAAGGTATAACCCAAATAAATTATTATTTAGGGATCATGAAGACAAATAAGGAAGTGATTCCAAATGAAGGAAAATATTGAAAGGATGGAAGAAGATATAAATTATCCAAAAATAGGATCACTTAGAAGAGTCTAAAATATAGGTAGTGAATGAATACAAATGAAGAAATGGATGATAAGAAAATATGATGAACAATTCAAGTCCAACATTAAGGATAGAAAAATTCCAGATTGGAACAACTACAATTCAAAAATGAGCCCAAATAAGGAGTATTCTGGGATAGTGAAAAGGATTATTCAAAAACTAATCCAAGTTAAAAGAGTGCTTGGAAATATCCCAAGAGGTCCTTTTTCTTTGAAATACAATTCCTCAATACCTCAGGAGTGTTTGGAAACATGCTAAAATAGATATGAAACAATGAGAACATAGATGCAGGTGTGGGACACTAATATTGAAAAGAAAGAAAATCAAATGCAATAGAGAATACAAAAATTAGAAGTATTGTTCCATTCCTATGGTTTGAAATTTTGGCCTACATACCTTAGAATCTTGGCTTAGATAGTAATGTGGCTTCCTAGAGGTTACAATGCAAGTAGTGTTGCATAAAAAGAGAGAATTAATGAGGGACTGCCACCAACTCCAAACCAACTTTCAACTTGAGATCTAATCTTCATATGCCTTCAAGGAATCCAAAACGAGGAGAAGAAACTTGTTTTTCCACCCAACCATAGGCATCATTACATGCCTTCCCAAGGTTGGGATGCATGCTAGCCTCCCCAAGCCCATGGGAAAGAGGAATACCATCCACAACTTGCACAAGAGTGAGGGTTAACAAACAATAATACATCCACATGAGACAAGACAATTATAAAAACAAGACTCCAAATTTTACAAAGGTGAAGAGGAGAATAACCCAAGTTCTACCTGTAGAACAAAATGGGGAAGAGAGGAAAGGAGTTTTCCAAAATTTATAAACAACAATAGTTGCATAAAAATACAAGATCTCCATACCCTCCTTATTTCTCCTAGTTCATTCAAGCCCTCCTTATTTCTCCACCCTTTCGCCAAATCCTTCTTGGAAGGATTTTCAAACCCCAAAGGGGTTTCCTTACCAAGAATGGGGAAAGAGTTTCAAGCCAAATGAAACAACGTCCCCACCTCAAACCATTTGAGGGGAGTCTCTAAAATCCTACAAGGCTTGCCCATCAAGCCATGAGGATTGAGAGGGAAGAATCCCTCTCTCTTCCCCCACAAACTCCAAAACTCCATCATACCATATGATGGATGGAGTAAAATCAAGAAGACAACAAACAAAAACTTCATGCAACAACAAAAATTTCCAAGTAAACAAACTAATTATCAAGAATGATACAACATAAGAAATAAAGTTCAAGAAGCCTACCTCAAATAAAATCTTTTCCAAATTAATGTCTTCCACTTCTTGACCAAAGAAACTCTAGCTCCAAAATCACAAGCCTCCAAGCAAAAGCCCAAAAAAAGTTCTCTTCTTTTCCCATGAAGGAGAATTTGAAGAGGAGCAAGCAACAATCCTCACAAATGAGGGGGTGACATGTGTCACCCCTCTCTTCCTTCAAGGTCAAAGATGCCAAAGACAAAAGAGAGAAAGGATAAAATGACCTTTTAGCCCTCTTCTCCCAAATTACTCAAAATGATAACAAAACAAAACATGTGCAACTTTTAACAAAGCACACTTATCCATACCCCTTACATGGATGTGACCAAAGGGGAGGCAAAAAGGGAGGGAAACTCCCTCTATGCCTTGGAATTAAGCCCCCCTACCTATTAGGTAGGGTCCAAGGGCCCATTTTCATGATAAGGGAACCCCCAAACTAAAAAGAGGTCCCTAAAAATGCCTAAAATAACCCAATTTCGGGTTTGGAATTTTTGGCACAAGGGTAGAGGGTGTGGGGCCCACCCAAGGGTTCACATGTGACCCTAAACCCTCTAGATTAAGTACATCATTAACCAAATTCAAAACTTAATGCAAGTGGGGTCATTAATTCCCCAAAACAAGTTTACAACACAAACTAAACACCCTAAGCAAAATTAATAATTACAAGACATATTACATTACAAATGAGGGTCACCCATGGTGCCCAAAACAATAATTCTAATGCTAAGGCCTCAAGCAATAAACACAGCTAGGACTTAGCCCCGTGGGCTGCTTGTGCAAAGTTATGTAGCTGGCCTGAGTCCCACGTTCTCCTGTGACCTATCACCTGCACACTCATTACACACATTAAATGCACCTATGTCCAATAAAATATGAATCAATTACTGAATAAGATATCAATGAATTCTAGACTAACATATCATATTTTCGGAATCAAAAAAGTGACAACGTGCACAATTATAGATAATTCACCATAAGTTAGACATAATGATAAGGTGACATGCATTCATAGAATCCCAACATGAAACTAACTGAGTATCCATCAATATAATTACCATCCAAAACAACAACATATAGGAATTAGTATCCATGACATCATAAGAAATATGTGACAACATAGTAATCAAGCTAAATTGGCGCTATATGCCTAAATGTCCATACATGCCTAATTAGATCGAATCTCCTAATGAAATGTCCAAGATCTAACAAATCCCTGCCAAAACATGTCTAAGAGTAAGAGGAACAACAAGTAACCGAGCTATAAAAATGTGGGCACTACATCCCCCTCTCCTAAAATTAGACTTTCTCCGAGAAGTCACTAGAAGAGATAGGGATAATATTTTATGAGGTATCACATCGTAGTGTAAGTCCAACATTAAGGTCATTTTTAAAGGAACTAAAATATTTATTTTCATCTTAACAACATGTCTTTTCAAGCGTAACAAGGTCCAAGAACAAGTATTCCTCAAATAAGAGAATGTTAACCAAGGAGAACTGTATAAACTGAATTCATTTTCCTCATCATCTATCTTTCCTATAAGGGTTCAAATAAGAGGATATACAACATAAGGTCCAATATTTACGGAAAAAGTAAATAAAATAAAATAATGGATGAGCAAAGGGAACACAAATGTTGTTTTAAAATGAATTAAAAGGGAATATTAATTGCGTACTAGAACACTAAAGGAAGCTATCTGAGGTGTCACAAATACCATACAATGAGAGAGAAAAGGTTTCCAAGTTCCGTGTGGTTTTATATACTAACCCATCATTACTTTAAATTTTGACAACAAAAATGGTTTACGAGTCTTTTAAAATAGTTCAAACATCCATACAATTCACTAAGGTCCAGGACAAAGATTCACATAATACGAAGCATAGTTAAGGGTGTTGATTTAATTTGGCCATTATTTTTATGGTCACTAAATGATAGTATTCAAAGAAAACATTGGTGGGTGAAATACATAAATAGTCAACAACTAGGTTAGGAATGGTTTTCTAGTTTGGTTTCCAAAGTTTTCGTAGTATGTATTGTTTTAAAGAGCATTTCCATTCCGAGTCAAGATTTCTTTAGAAGTCTTCTAAACAAAAAATTGAATTTATTATTGTTTATAATTTATTTACATATAAGTTCACACTATGACAAGGAAATTTTTGAACTTTCTTACGCCCAAACAAGCCATAACTTCTTAATGAAACAACAAACCACAAATTTTTAGTTCAATACGATATAAGAAAAGTTTTACTTAAATTTTATCCTTTTATTAATTGTTATAATCAAAAGAAAACATGAATGAGTTACGCAAAAACAAAATCCATTTAAAGAGAATGTTTCCTGAATCTTAGCAACATATTTATCAGAATTTACAAAATACCAACATGATGGAAGCAAATTTTTTCAGTTCATACTTTCCTCGAGCACAAAAGAGATCAACACTCATCTTCCTTCAATGAAAGGTATGGTCTAAATCTCTTTTAAGATATCTGACTTATAATAACTTTTACTTAACAATTATTTGGTCGTAATTTGGCCCATTAGGTTGCGAAAGACATTGTAAAAACACTTATTAACTAGGGTTACATTCATATTACACAAATAATTTTCATTACGCCACCCTATTTTAGTGGTAATAGAAAATAGAACCATGTTTTAAAGAGGACCCCAACTAATTTCAATTTATTTGTATAAATAAATATATATAAACTAGTGTTTATACTGATTACAAAGGATGTCTCTACCCACAGTTAGGTGGAAAGACTAGTTGGTCATTATTGTTAGTCCTTGCAATAAGGCATCATCATTTATATTATAATTAACATACTAAGAGTTCTTCTATGTGAATGAAATCTTATAAAGGAGTTTCCTAAGAGTTTAATAGTCAAAGGCATATCAGATTTGTGAGATCGTCGCAATCATTCTATGAATCATATTAACTTTCTCACCTAACATTTAGAAAGACAAAACAATACCTAAGTTACTTACAGAATTCCCAACATTAAATATGTAAACCATATGAACATCACAAGACAAAGATTAGTAACCAACACCTATCACATCTGAAGCAATAGTTTTAAGATCACCCCAATTTTAGCTTTTGAAGGGGGGTAACAATGATTAACATTGTTTATCCAACCAACGTTGCTTAAGTATATATATGACGATTTTTCCAAGATACAAATAGTTACAATATTCCATTATTGTTTACAAGGTAAGTGTACACAATTGTGCTTTTAGATTTATAAATAATTATATATTTTTGTGGATTTTGAAACATTACTTTCACCCCTATTGGACCACATTAATTGTTCTTTCATAGTCATCACCATCATCGATACAACATAATGCCTAACCAAGAAAGTGTTCAACACTAATTCATTTCATTTTATTTATTTTGTATTTATTTTTTCTTTTCAAGAGAGAGATACAATATCGTTGTTTATATATATATATATATATATATATATTACATGACCATTTTCTTCTAAGTCCACAAATTGAGGTTAGAAGGAGGTTGATTCCCTTATTTCTACATGTAAGTACAATCATTATAAACATGATTAACTCATAACCTTTTAAATCAACTTGAGGAGAGTTAAAATCATATGTGTAATTACTAAGGTAAGAAGGTTTTAACCAAGTTTCCATGCAACTAAACTTAATAAGAGGTTATGGTATAAAAAAAGGTTTATCAAACTCAAGAAGGATTAAGATAATTAGATCATTTCCGAAGCTAACTCTAAATGTTATACCGAGAGCTTTGCTGAGAATTTGAAGTTGTGAAACTAGATTCATTTTATAAAAGCACAATGTGTTCTTACGTTACATGAAGATGATAAACTAGCTATGAAATATTACTTCGAGCAACACCATTTTAAAAAGGAGAAGCACTAACTTTCTTTCCCTTTATCATTTACATTTTAGAGAGGAGTTAGAAATTATTTTCATCCAATTATAGTTAATTTTAAATCAAAATTTTGAAACGGAAAACAACAAGGTCATAAGATCATTTTCTAAATTTCCTTATAAAAGGGTTATAAAACTAAGATTAGCAACATATACCATAGGAGTAGAAATTATTTCAAATTTCATAGTAGTGAAAGTTCAAACGTGGAAGACTATTTTATCACCTTGGGTGGTTTTATACAAGATACAATTATTTAGTTTACACCCATACCGAAATGGGTCCGATTCGACCTAAAGAGGTGCTTCTAACATGGCGGTTGCGATTCCTAAGAAACAAAGGATCACTAAAAAAGAAGCAACCAACACAATGCCATAAACATATTCCTTATATCAAGATAACAATTCTACAATCTTATATTATACCTATTGCTTATATACGACACCACAACTAGCCCTTTTGATGTCCAAAAGGATCATCCTAATCACAGCCGTTAGCAATCAAAAATGACTTGAGGTGCACAAATTTTATTTTGGGTCTTAGCATTCAACCTAGAACACGTAGCTTAAAACAATAACCATATTGTAACATGTTTCACTTTCCAAAAGTTGTCCTAAGAAACCTATTTTTTTATTAAGACATAATTTTCTTGTTCTATGAACTAGAGAATGGCTACAAAGGGATCCTGCCAAGACATGTACCTAACACCCAAATGGTGAAACAAAGCTTTCAATCAATTCTCTATTATACAAAGTTTCAAACAAGATGTAATTTTCTAATTACTGATGAATAGGTTTCAATTGGGAAGCGCCTTCTCAGAGCCAACTATTAGAGTTTTACTATTGCATTACAACATATTTTTAGTGAAAATTGGCTACAAAAAGGGCCTAGAAAATAATTGATAATAACTTGGAAATGAGTTTTGACAGCTTTAATCTATTCTCCTATATATAGAGAACCCGACGCAACTTACAAAATGAAAAACTAAACACTAACACTCTAGTTATGATCTTCTTTCCAGAGCTAATTAATGTTATTGTGAAGTTTGTGTTTTGTACCAAAACGTCTAGAGAACTCCTAAACACACCTTGGAAAAACTAACCTTCCATTCCTTTTTCTTTCTTTTTTCTCAAATCTAATCATTGCAGACAATGGACATGGAGGAATACTACAAGTTAGAAGTCAAAAATTTCAATTTCCTACTAACGCTCTCCACTTTACAAGTCCAAAACGAAACAATTTTACTCCAATTTTAAGTTGTTGTCCCAAACAATGGCGATTAAAAGAGCTCAAAAATCATTTTATTTATAGGATCAAATGATTTTAAAAGTTGATTTTAAAAGTTGATACAGCTCCCCATGTCACTAGGGATTAATATTATCCAAATCCATCCCTACTATGGAGACCAAGAAACCATTTTACACGTTATCTAAACACTACATTTTCTTAAGTTTTACTGATTATTTTAAACAAATTAGGTGGTCAAAATGTGCCTACAATCTATTGTCTTAGCAAACATTTTACTCCAAGTGGTTACTCGAGAGATAACTTTATCCATGGAATAGTTTAGCTAAAACGATTCTTATTTTTATTGTTTTACTTTTAATATTATGAAAATATTTATAACTAGTTAAAAGTTCTACCCAGAGTGTCCACGTGTGTGAACCATTGCTTTAATACCAAATGTAGTGCCCTGCCCGGGACACCAGAAATAGCCAGACCAAAGTATAGCAAAAATTTAGGGTAATTTTTTTTTGAAAGTGAATGCTTAACAATACATATACGATTGTCTGATATTAATTAATTAATTTATTTAAACTGATTTACAAAATAGCTCACCCACCAGTCTGAACAAATTTATTTATTTAATTAATCATCTAGTTTAGCTAAGAACATCCTAATAGAGACTACACCCCTTTTAAGTTAATTAGATCTTCCACCATTTTAGTTTATTACACACACCCCCTAAATAAAATTTAACTCTCAATAAATGTTACACCCCCATGACCTAAAGTGAGTTATGAATTGTGGGCCCTAGGATCAAATAGATCCCAGCCCTAAATCTAATTTTTCCCTAAAATTCCTTATTCTTTCTTTTCTTTTCTTTTCCATGTTATTTTCTCTCATTTTTGTTTTGTTTCTTCTTGCAGGTTGTATGGAGACCTATGAGGTGTAGGATCTAAAATAGGAACAAGAGGATAAAATCCTTATTACCTACCATTATTATCTGTAAATTGCAAGGTTTCTTTCCCTAATTCCCTTGGTTGGATTAATTGGGTGCTTCCAATTATTTTCCATTCAAATTCTCATTCTTTTTGTTTTGCTTGAAGCACTCCTCTGCAAATGAATATGGAGATGTATTGTTGTCATTAATATATATATATGTGTGTGTGAAATGTGTGTGTGTTGTGTGTGTGTTCTTATATATTATATATTATATATATATATATATATATATTTATATATGTATTAAAGTATTTCTTGAGTTGTTGGGAAGAAGATATATCTAGTTCTAATGTGAATCAAGGCAGCGTGCAAGAGGAGGGTTTGGCCACGGGTTTGGGGAAATAATTGGTGTGGAGAGAGGAGAGACTGGTGTGTGAGTGTGGATATCGGTGCGTGTTGGGTGCACAAGCCCGTGGGGATGGCTATGTAGGAAGGAGATTTGGTGAGCGGGTGGGGAACAATGTGGAAGGAGGTGCTGTGTAGTGGGAAGGGGAGGGGGCGACAAGGTGAAGGAAGCCGCAGGGAGGAAAAGAGGGTGCAGGGTGGCGCGGTAGGGGCAGTCGGGTGCGGAGGCAGACAAGTGGGGGCAACAATGGTGGCCGGGGGGAGGGGTTCGGCCCTCCCCTAACTTAATATTATATTTATTTTTTTGTTTAAAAAAAATTAGGTTTTTAATTTAGTTTGTATATTATTTTTTATATATATATATATATATATATATAATAATTATATTCATAAATATATACATATATGTGCAGGTATATGTATAATATATTAATATACAACTCATTATTATTTTGGAATTACTGTTTTATCATATATGTATATATATTATATATATATATATATATATATGCATAATATAGTAATGAATATAACAAAACTTTCTTGAAATATTTAGATTAACATTTTTTAGAACATTGTAATGTTGTATTTTAACTTCTAACTCAATGAACTCTATTAAAATGCAATAAATGAAGTTATAGTAAACAATATTCATATTATAAGCTAAGAGACTAAAAGCATCAAAATTGTAAAATGATGGATTGTACTTAAATTATTATTTTTTTGTAATACATTTTTATCACAAGAAATTTCGACTATATCATTGTACATAAACATTCCTTTCAAATACAATAACTAACTAAGCTCTACAACTTTCTAATAAAGAAATGATACACTTTCCTATAGAAATCTTAATATCCATTTTATCTCAATTTTATTCTTATTGACAACATAGTCTTAATCTAAACCTAAACTTTCTTTTCAAAGGTAATGCTAAAATATCATTTCAGATTTTTAAACAAATGAGACTTTCAGCTAAGAAATATTATTTCCTTTGTAATAAAATCTTTATGGTAATTAAACTTTCTTTACCAAAATGATAATTCAAAAACAAAGCATGTTAAAGGAGTATATATATTTTACAAGACATCTTTTTGCAAAAAATCTCCAATACATCATTTTTTTCAACACTTGCTAAAATACATAGGAAACAATTACAAACATCAGCTTCCTAAGATTGAAAGGAAGCTTTCAAATACAATGAAATACCAATCTTACAAGTGGTGTTCAATTCTCAATATGAGAACTTTTGGAAGCCAAAGAATCTTTCCACATAAAAAAACATACTCAAGAGGTTACAATGCAAGTAATGTTGCATAAGGGAAGAGAGAACAATGAGGGATCAAGATTCCACCAACTAAAAACCAACATTCAACTTGAGATCCAATCTTCATATGCCTTCAAAGAATCCAAACAAGGAGAAGAAACTTATTTTTCCACCCAACCATAGGCATCATTACATGCCTTCCCAAGGTTGGGATGCATGCTAGCCTCCCCCAAGCCCATGGGAAAGAGGACTACCATCCAAAACTTGCACAAGAGTGAGGATGAACAAACAATAATACATCGATATGAGACAAGACAATTATAATAACAAGACTTAAAATTTTACAAAGGTGAAAAGGATAAGAACCCAAGTTCTACCTCTAAAACAAAATGGGGAAGAGAGGAAAGGAGTTTTCCAACACTTGTAACCAACAATAGTTACATAAAAACAAGATTTCCATACCCTCCTTATTTCTCCTAATTCATTCAAGCCCTCCTTATTTCTCCACCCTTTCACCAAATCCTTCTTGGAAGTATTTTCAAACCCCAAAGGGGTTTCCTTACCAAGAATGGGGAAAGAGGTTCAAGCCAAATGAACCAACTTCCCCACCTCAAACCATTTGAGGGGAGTCTCTTAAATCCTACAAGGCTTTCCCATCAATCCATGAGGATTAAGAGGGAAGAATCCCTCTCTCTTCCCCCACAAACTCTAAAACTCCATCATACCATATGATGGATGGAGTAAAATCAAGAAGAAAACAAAAAAAAAAACTTCATGCAACAACAAACATTTCCAAGTAAACAAACTAATTATCAAGCATGATACAACACAAGAAATAAAGCTCAAGAATCCTACCTCAAAGAAAAGCTTTTCCAAATTAATCTCTTCCACTTCTTGACCCAAGAAACTCTAGCTCCAAAATCCACAAGCCTCCAAGCAAAAGTTCCCCAAAAAAAAGTCCTCTTCTTTTCCCACGAAGGATAATTTGAAGAGGAGCAAGCAACAATCCTCACAAATGAGGGGGTGACATGTGTCACCCCTTTCTTTCTTCAAGGCCAAAGATTCCAAAGATAAAAGAGAGAAATGATAAAATAAATTTTAGCTCTCTTCTCCCAAATTACTCAAAATGATAAAAAAAAACATGTGCAAATTTTAACAAAGCACACTTATCCATACCCCTTACGTCAATGTGACTAAAGGGAAGGAAAAAAGGGAGGGAAACTCCCTCTATGCCTTGGAATTAAGCTCCCTACCTATTATGTAGGGTCCAAGGGCCCATTTTCATGATAAGGTAACCCCCAAACTAAAAAGAGGTCCCTAAAAATGCCTAAAATAACCCAATTTCGGGTTTGGCATTTTTGGCACAAGGGTAGAGGGTGTGGGGCCCACCCAAGGGTTCACATGTGACCCTAAACCCTCTAGTAAGTACATCATTAGCCTAATTCAAAAATTAATGAAACTGGGGTCATTAATTCCCCAAAACAAGTTTACAACACAAACTAAACACCCTAAGCAAAATTAATAATTACAAGACATATTACATTACAAATGAGGGTCACCCATGGTGCCCAAAACAATAATTCTAATGCTAAGGCCTCAAGCAATAAAAACGGCTAGGACTTAGCCCCGTGGGCTACTTGTGCAAAATTGTGTAGCTGACTTGAATCCCACATTCTCCCGTGACCTATCACCTACACACTTATTGCACACATTAAATGCACCTGTCTGATAAAATATGAATCAATTACTGAATAAGATATCAATGAATTCTAGACTAACATATCACCTTTCCGGAATCAAAAAAGTGACAACGTGCACAATTATACATAATTCACCATAAGTTAGACATAATGATAAGGTGACATGCATTCATAGAATCCCAACATGAAACTAACTGAGTATCCATCAATATAATTACGGTCCAAAACAACAACATACCAATTAGCATCCATGACATCATAAGATAATGAGACAACATAGTAATGAAGCTAAATTGGCGCTATATGCCTAAATGTCCATACATGCCTAATCAGATCAAATCTCCTAATGAAATGTCCAAGATCTAACAAATCCCTACCAAAACATGTCTAAGAGTAAGAGGAACAACAAGTAACTGAGCTATAAAAATGTGGGAACTACAAAATACATATATAAAACAAAAAGGATATTCACAAGTCATTGAATTAGAATAACAATTGTTGGGAAATAATCTTACCATGATCAAGAAATATTTTGTGGTAAAAAACTATCTTGTATTTAAATCTCTGTTAAATCCTAATATCACTATATCGACACCAAGTCACATTCACATGGGTTGTAAGAGTAAAAAGATAGACTTCGAATATAATTTCGAGAAGAATATTCTTCACATAAGAACAAGATAATTAAGTATTTTTTATGCATTTGAACTAAGCCAAATAAGTATGCAAGTTATGAAATTTTTTGTAAAGAATAAGAAACTAACTTAAAAAGAGGTGAATGATAATTTAACTACAGTATTAACTTAAGAATTTGTAGGTGGAGAAACAATAAATTTATCCTTTCCCAATAATGTTCTTGGAATGTTAATTGTAAACTAAAATACAATTAAAGAAAAGATGTGTTGTGGGTTTGCCTATCCTTGAGTCTTCTTTCTATGGTTAGGGCATTGCTAGTATTCGTTCATTGGGAAAAGTGTGGCATCAACATGCCTATGTTGTTTTCATGTGTCTATGTGATTCGATGGCTTATGTGATTGTTGTATGCGAGTCAAGTTTCTGTATTTGAAGCCCATGTTGTGTTGTGTGTAGTGAGCAATGTAAATAAATAAAAAATTATCTTGGTTGTTTACTCTTGTAATTGTGTACATGTAAAATGTGGGCACTACAATTTTGAAAACATAACTATATACTTATATGATTCCCTTGTTTGAATTTTATAATTGACAACAAAAAGGTCAAACCATAAGTGAAAAATATGCCCAAAAGATAATAGAGACCCAAAAAGGAGTAAGGTGAGAAAGGGTTAGGGGCACCTAGAGGGGACATGAGTGCTTGGGCGCTGCTGTCATGGGTGGGCATTGATGGCTAAAGCCAAAAAAGTTAAATAAGTTAAATTCCAACTAGGTTTTATGGTGTTTAATACCAAATAGAAAACAAGACACAAGAAAAGAGGCCAAATATAGTCGTCAACTACTATTTTTCTTTCTTAGGAATCATATAAATGCTAGCATGCTTTTAGGACCTATAAATCTACCCACGTGCGTGATTTTTTGTCTACAAAAATTAATAACGGTCTTTGAATAATGTATTCTAGTATAAAAAATTTCAAGTGACCTATAAAATGCATGGAAAGTTGACTTTGAGGTACATCCACTAGCTGATACTAAACATGAACTTAAATGGTACCATACCATATCAAGGAATTAATTTAAAGGATATACTAAATTAAACCCAGAAGTATTATTCACTTAGTTAAGCTTTATGTATTAGAACCAAATACCTTCTAGGTAGAAAATATTATAATATCTGTAAACTATTATTGTCAAAGCTCTTTAACTACACATATAAAACTTAACTACACCTGGATGTGATGTGTACTTCATTAGTTCATTCGAGATTGAATATATGAACCTTGAGCATGGAAGTAAAAGGGAATCTAAATTCATTGGGCTTCACTATTCAGTTATTTAAATTCATATCTAGTGCCAAAATTAAAAGGATAGGGACAATTTCAAGGTGACCATTCACTTGAGTGCCAATAATAACATCACATTATTTCTTATTTTTTCAAAAAATTTTAGGGTTGAATTTACAGTTACATTTTCAATTTTAATTTGACATGTAAATGGTTTATATTTTACAATTCATTAGTCAATTTTTTGAATGCATGTCCAATGCCTAGTATGTAACACTAAGTATAGCTTAAAATTATTAATATCACTATTTTCTTATGGTATTATGATGAATTTATTGTTTTAATTGAGAATGGTCTTAAAATTCAGAATAGTATTGAATGTTGTATTCAAACGCAAAAAATATCAAGTGAATTGTAGAATTCCTAACAAACCAAACACCCTTTAGAGCTTGATATGCATCCACCTAGTGAAACTAAACATATACATGAAGAGGAATATAACTAAAATAATCTCATACAATTAAATGTACTTTAATTAAAATGGTATATAAAAGAATGCATGTAAATTATACGTTTATTTATACCTTAGAGTTCTATTCAGTATGTTAAGCTCTATGCATGATACCTGTAGCCACTAAATCATGCACTTATTATATATATCTACCCTCGAAATATCTCATTTATATGAATTATTCCCAAGTAAGGTAATTTTTCATTAACAACACTTTTTTTGCATTGATAATACTTTTATCCTTCTTACCTTTGTTACTTGTCTTTTCTAGACTTATACCTTATAGTTTCGCATACTAGCTAACATCTTTTTCAAATCTAATTCCATTTTTTTTCTCTCTAGCACCCTGTACAAAACTTCCCACTAGAGACAAAATTCCTCAGGTGTTATTGTCCTCTAGGAGCTTATTTCTCCCTCCTTTTTTCAGATGTTACATCTCTCATGTCTTTATTTACCACCATGGGTCATACTTTCACTTATAAATGGTGAAACTTAACTAAAGGAATCATATATATACATTTATTATTTAACCTCATTAGGGGGATGCATTTCAAAAGTCACATACTATTACAAGGGGCTAATGTTTACTATCTACTACATCAAGGATTGAATTTTTGGATTGCATACTTCACTATATAGGAGGGTTTACTCCAAATTCCATACCATACATTATGTATTGGGACAAAGTAGTTGTATCCCCTATTCTTTGTGTGACTGAAAATTGGGAATCTTAGCTTAAGTCACATTATTCCAATCTCACACGCGCACTCATGCAAGCCCCCACCCCCCCTTACACACATGCACACACACGCATACACACACAAACACTAGAACTACATTAATTATGAAATGCAGTGCAATGCTCTATGAAAATAACATTAGGGTGACCACCGAGGTCAATTCGACTCAATAATATGCATATTTTTATTTCTTTAATGTGTGCTCAAGGATTATGAAAAATAACTAGGGTTTTGTTTACAAGGACAGGTGTGATAGAGTAGAAGTGAAGAAAACGTGAACGAACCTACAACAAACAAGAAGTGCTAAGAAGTGACATAGAAAGAACCAATATTTTAGTTATTATGTAGACATCGGTGCCAAAACAAATGCTAGCACCTAGGAAGCTATGTCCCATTTGGGGCACTCCTATCCTTGAGGTCGATATACTATATTTTCTAATACAGAGCTTACACATTATAAAATATACCTTTGTATCCTATTCATCAGTCTAAAATAGGTCCAGACCTATAATTACATGTTGAGTCATTTTTATCTCCTATCTTTCACTCTTTCTTGTACTTATTTAACTAGATATTACTAAAATATTATTATATGTATCTAATAACAGTGTTCTTACATAGATTTAAATTTTATTAAGTCAATACCCTAACAATCAATAAATAAAAAATATAATTAAATGTGTAGGCCACTAGTGTTAAGGTGTTTGATGTGCATATAGTAAAGTTGACTATACATTTATGTGATGTGATAATTTCCCTAGTTCATTGATATTGTTCTATATGGACCTTGAACACAAAAGTAAAAGGGATAAAAATTTCATTACGAGTTTTTATTCATCTTGTTAAATTCATATCTAGTGCCAAAATTAAAGGGATGTGAAAACTTATAATGCGGTCCATTCACTTGAGCTCCATTAATAAATTCCCAACATTTATTATTATTTTCAACAAGTTTAATCATTGAATTTGCAGTTGGAGTTTCATTTTTAATTTTACATGCAAAGGTTTTTGTAGTCATAAAATCATGCACTTTAGACATTATTTAGCCCAGTCTCATATGACTATTTAGAAGGTTCTTGAGTGAAGAAATTACTAATTAATCCCACCTTTTGGCCATCTTATTTTACCTTTTATTTCGTCATTCCCACACATTTTTATATACATGCCTAATCTATTTTGGTACTTTCCTATCATTTTATCCTAAACTGGGGCACCCGGGCCTATACTAGGGTGCCAAGTCCCACCTGGGGTGCCCTGATCCTTTTTCTACTTTCCCACCACTTTTTGGGCTCTTTCTAGCCATTTTTCATCCTTATCTTTTTCCTAGTTGGCCATGTCAGGGTTAATTACAAAATTAGATCAAGAGAACCCTATAAATATAAAGTTATGAGACCATAATGAGGGTCCTAGCGTCACTTACTACTATCACTCCATCTAGAGTTGCATCCATTGCATCACTTGCATCCACATAGTTCCATGCATCAAGGCTAGGAGATCTGCATCAACACACACTTCATAGGGGGAGGGATTCTATTCTATTCCATGCACACATGCTATTACATTTTCTACATTTAGTTATTTCTCGCTACTTCACATAGTGTGACTGACACAAGAGCACCTAGGGCATGACATGCACACACACACACACACCAAAACTACATTTGGGTCTGAAATGTAGTGCAACACTCAGTTTAGTAAGCCCACTATTGTGGTAGCTGAGGTCAGTCTGACCCATTCATTTGCATCTTTTATTTTTTAGGGTTTTGATACTTCCTTTTGGGTCTTTTACAGGTCATTCTTTCTCTTGGAATATTTCATACATTCAGCATAGTCCAGGAAATTCCATGTGATAGATAGCAAAGGTTACAGGTATCTTCCAACCCTAAAAGAATTAAGTTATGAATATTTTTTAGAGACCAGGGCACCTATTTCTGCATACCAAGGCACCCCAGGGTGCCCCAGTACCCTCCTGGGTGCTCCAGTCTACTCAGATATTCTAGATCCACCCTTTTTGGGACCTCTGTGCAGCCATTCCTACTTCTGGAATTTCCAGTTAGACCTGTGACACTCTACGACAGTCATCTATAATCAGCTGAGTTCTTTCCTCACTTTATTCTTGCACTTTAGGGTTTTATTTCCATTAGTTTAATTATTTAATTACTTTATATTATTTTAGTGCATTTATTTACAACATTTATGTCCTCCTAGATTAGATTAACTATCATTATACTTTCCCCTATTTAGTTAATTTTAGTTAATCATTTTGGTGAACCTGACTCAACCTAAACACTCTTCCAATCCCCATTATCCTTAGGCTTCCTTCATCATGGCTATCTCCATTCATGACTTTTTACTTCTTCACCCCGAATTACGAGCTAAAATTATTAATCTCTTACTCACTACTTATATTCCTGACAACAATCATCTCGACATAGTCTATAATACTTTTGTAGATGCATTCTCTCAGCATATTACTTTCCCATCCACTCCTCATAATGGTTGTGCTACTTTTGACAATGATCTCCTTTGCATATTATCTCTTGCATTCATAATGTTTTGTTAAGAAAACTTTAATTGACAATGGATCTGAGCTTAATTTGTGTCCCATGTCATTTCTCAAAGTTTTAGGTCTCACTTCTCATGACATTAGTCCCTCTAGTATTTCATTATGTTCTTATGATGGTTCCACTCATCCATGTTTTGGTCACATCACATTACCTATCACTGTTGGTCCTAAGACTATCCACACGGTATTTTTTGTTGTTGATTTCCCAGTTTCTTATAACTATCTACTTGGTCGACCATGGCTTCATGCCATGCGAGATGTCATGTCTACTATCCATAACTATGTTAAGTTATTACATGAGGGCATGGAGTATATAGTTTTTCATGACCATGATCCATTTCAGTATTGTGACCAAGCTCCAAACACCAGTCTTCCTATTCCACACATTAATACTACAAATGACCCCCAACCTATGGACAAACCACCACATTTACCACCACTTGATGGTACTATTTGTGTGATAGATGTCATTTCTTCTCTACCACCTACTACTACTACCATTATGATTCCTTATCAGGGGCTTGTCCAGTCTATGGACATCGATCTATCACATCCCCCTCCACATACATTTCCTACTTTAGCATGCCCACCATTCACTTACACATTCTTCATACATGGTTCTTATTGGGAACACATTCTTTAGATCCTACTTTACCCAAAACTATATGTACACATGAAGGTTTAGCTCAACTAGGGTTTTCTATTTCTGATATTCACCCACCACCATATCACCCTCACTTATATCATGGGTTGGTCCATGTTACAACTGCCTATGGGATTCGTGTATTTCATCTTGATGTTTTTCTCACACACACTCCTACTATTTCCCCACTCACATTAGGACAATCTTGGCTTGATTATATTGGGGGAACCCTAGATCCAAATCATACAGATATATCCTTTCCTATGCCTTTTGGATGCATTATCATCTGCAATAGTTCTTTCCTAGGGTATACACAGAATCTCACTCATTGGTACGCACATGGTTTCCCACTCCCTCCATTCACCAATGAGGAGTATGTTATGGGCATGTATCACTTACGTCTCAATGGATCATTACATGATCAACCTAATACTATAGCTTACCAAGTTACTAATGCATATCCATTTGATTTTGATCCAGAGGATGATGATCTCCTTGATGAGTTTACATAGTCTCTTGGCACACTACCGCAGTTGGCATAACACCTAACACACACCCCCCTCATGTTTTAGCATACTTGCATAGTCTTACATCACACCTTTCATATTTATCATCTATTTTGCTTTCCTATAGGCATACCATATCACACATCATACTACCATTTTTACCCTATGATGCACTCTTGTGCTTCAGTTCACACTTGACTGTTGAGGGATTACCATTACACTGAACCCCACACACTGCACTATAGGCATTACACATTTACATTTCATCACCCATATTTCTTGTTCTACACCATCCATTATACACTTAGTCTACATTATACTACATTCTCATCATGCACATATTAGTCATTCTATACATTGCATATACCATTAGGCTATTTTACACATGGCACATTTATACATCATCTATATTCTACATACTATGCTAGTCTACATTATATATGAGTCTAGCTTTACATTTCATCATACATATTCCATTTCATTATCTACACCTATTATCACATTTTACACATATACATCCTACACATCTTACACATCCTTACATTTCATTCCAATATACATACATTTACATACCTATTCATCACTTGGTCATTTATACTACATGTTATTGTCTTCTACACTGCATTCACTACCCTATGACGCACTTTAGTTCCTTGGTCCATACTCAACTTCTGAGGGTTTACAAATCAAATGGACCACTTACAAATTCTCATCCTATGTGACATACATTTCATCATGCACCTCCACATTTCCTCTAGGCTAGTGACATACACTTTAGGCTAAATCATCACCCACTCATACCTCTAGTAGTGGTATACTACTTTAGGTAAATCACCACCATGTGACATTTCATCATGCGATATAGTGACATACGCTTTAGGCTAGGCCATCATTTCCTTTAGTAGTGACATACGCTTTAGGCTAAATCATCACCCACTCCATTTTCCTCTTATAGTGATATACACTTTAGGCTAAATCACCACCTCATCCTATTCATCTTATAGTGATATACACTTAGGGATAAATCATCACTCATCCATTCATCTTATAGTGATATACGCTTAGGGCTAAATCATCACTCATCCTTTCATCATATAGTGATATACGCTTAGGCTAAATCATCACTCATCCATTCATCAAGTCATGATATACACTTAGGGCTATAGGGTTCATGCACATCCTTTCTACATGTTGCATTTCATCACTACACATACACATTCATCACAACGTGATAGACACAACAAACACTACTCGACCATTTCCTGATGACGCACTCTCATTTACGGTTCATTCTTGACTGCTGAGGGGGAAACAAAATGAACCTCATTACATACACTTCCATCCACTTGGGGGGCACATGGCTCCTATCATTCCATTTTTCATTCCATTCCATCCATCCACAACATATTGCATTGTCTTGGGGGCATTTACTCTTGTTTGCTAGTGTTTTACATGTTCACTTTACTACACATGTTAGATTGATTTCTTATATGTCATTATCTATACCATCCACACATGCACATTCATGCCTTTGTTTAGTGTGATCATAGATACAAGACTCCTACACGTGGCATGGATGCTCACCTTCTACCCTTCCTATACTGGTCATTGGGGGCATCCACATTCATCTCATCCAGGTGTTATTGTTTCATTTTGTACTTAGCATCTTACATTACTTGATCATACATGCTTTGACATATTGGTTATTGCTCTAACATGCTAACATGTGTTCCATGTGCAACACTTGTTTTGTAGGATTACATGTTTCCATGACTACTTGTTTGTTTGTTTGTACTTGTTTGCTATTGTTTGCCATTGTATGTGGGATTTTCCCTATGTTTGTGTGCACACTTTATTTTTGTTTGCAGCCATGACATGGCCTTGTATGTCTTGCAACATCGTGAGTGATGTCCCATGTTTGCAACCCACTTTGTGTGGCTTACTTGTTTTCTTGCGTGTTTACATTTACTACATTGTCTGCGTAGCTTACACATGTTTTCTATATGCATGCATTGTTTGATTTACACTTGTCTTTGGCTAGCCTTCTTGTTTGTGCATGCCTTGGTTTCTACCAAGCACTTTCCAGGGTACACATAGTTCAGAGTGTGGTTGGTCCTCTTTTGGGGCCACATTCTCCTATCAGCGATGTCGCATGCGCCCCTAAAGAAGGGGGGCATCATTTGGGGGTTTACATACTAACACAACGCAACTACACCGGTTCAGTACAGTGCACTTTCCACCCTTGGCATTGTGGGTTTACATACAACGAGTGGGTTCAGACCAGTCTACGAACCCCATACACAATGGATTTTATAGGACATGGTGTCCTTAGCATTTCTGGGAAGCAATTACAGGCTTAGAGGTTATACAGTGGGTGTGCCTCTCTACACTACTTCAGATAGTGGTGTCGAATCACCCAAAAAACTAGGACAATACAAATATCTCTTCACACACATTTCAGCATAGAAGTGGTTAGAGTCTTGGAGGACACAGAGCATTTCCTCCCTACACTTCTTCAGCCAGGGTGGCGTGAGATCCCAAAAAACTCACAGCAGTACAAGATATCCTTCTACACCCTTTTTTATAGACATGGATCAGGTGCACATGTTCCATTTACAATTTTCATTTTGTGTATTTTACACATTTCTATACGCACATGTGTATTTTACATAGCATTTTTACATACATACATATTTGACTACTTGATCATTTTCTCCTTGCAGGTCCGACTGTATGAGAAACAAGCAGTCAAATTGGGGGCAACAACAACAACAAAAAACAACAACAACATTCTGTGACAGGCACACACCTTACTAACCATGCGGGTACACTACACACCGCAGCAGCTACACATGCATTCCACCCTAGGTTCACTCTCATCACTTTTTTTATGCACATTTTTCATCTATAGTTTCCACGCTCCTCCATCTTTTTTAACATTCCACGCTTTTGTCTAGTCCTTTGGCACATTTTCTACTACACTCTACATGGACATCAGGTACGCATCTCTATCTACTTTATGTTACCAAGATTTTCACTCACCAACATAAAGTGGGGGAAAATGTAGTCATAAAATCATGCACTTTAGACATTATTTAGCCCGGTCTCATACTACTATTTAGAAGGTTCTTGAGTGAAGAAAGTACTAATTAATCCCACCTTTTTGGCCATCTTATTTTACCTTTTATTTCATCATTCCCACACATTTTTATATACAAACCCAATCTATTTCAGAACTTTCCATCATTTTAGCCTAAACCGGGGCGCCCAGGCTTGTACTGGGGCACCCTAGGGTGCCCTGGTCCCACCTGAGGCACCTCGATCCTTTTTCTACTTTCCCGCCTCTTTTTGGGCTCTTTCTAGCCATTTTTCATCCTTATCTTTTTCCTAGTCAGCCATGTCGGGGTTAATTACAAAATTAGATCAAGAGAACCCTATAAATATAAAGTTATGAGACCATAATGAGGGTCCTAGTGTCACTTACTACTATCACTCCATCTAGAGTTGCATTCATTGCATCACTTGCATCCACATAGTTCCATGCATCAAGGCTAGGAGATCTTGCATCAACACACACTTCATAGGGGGAGGGATTCTATTATATTCCATGCACACATGCTATTACATTTTCTACATTTAGTTATTGTTTGCTACTTCACATAGTGCGACTAGCACAATAACACTTAGGGCACGACATGCACACACACACACACACCAAAACTACATTTGGGTCCGAAATGTAGTGCAACGCTCAGTTTAGTAAGCCCATTTTGGCAAAATAGCTGAGGTCAGTCTGACCCATTCATTTGCATCTTTTATTTTTTTAGGGTTTTGATACATCCTTTTGGGTCTTTTGTAGGTCATTCTTTCTCTTGGAATATTTGGTACATTCAGCACAGTCTCAGCAAATCCAGTGCAGAAAACGAAGGGTTACAAGATATCTTCTGACCTTGAAAGAATCAATTTATGACCTTTTTCAAAGACCAAGGTACCTATTTTTGCATACCAGAGTGCCTGAGGCTGCCCCAGTACCCTCCTGGGTGCTCTAGTCTACTCAAATCTTCCAGATCCACCCTTTTCGGGACCTTTGTGCAGTCATTCCTGCTTCTATAATTTCCAATCAAACCTGCGACACTCTGCGATAGTCATCTATAATCAGCTGAGTTCTTTCCTCACTTCCTCTTGCACATTAGGGTTTTATTTCCATTTTAGTTTAATTTTTAAACTGATGTCTATATCCAATATTAAATTTAGTATATTGTGTGTAGTGTTTGAATTATATGTGTAGAACTAATATACAGCTTAAGATATATGTGATAAATATATTTCTAATGGTATTATATTATTGTTATAGGTCCATCAAAATCAATAGGATTATAATTGATTTTTCATAATTTATCATTCGTGGGTGTTATTATATCACCATCACTATTAGTAGTGTATTCATGTGCATCAATATGTTACAAAAAACCATCTAATAGATTAGATTTATCAAGTGGCGGTTTGTTAGGGAGGAAATATGTTTTTGGATTCATAAGAATAATGTTTGCCTTTGACTTAATAGGTAGAGGTATATCTAATGAATTCTCAATAGGAGCACTAGTCTTACCAATGAAATATATATCTATCTTGTCCAGAGGAATAGGATATGGTGGAGGAATGATTTAAGGTGCTTATTTTAGACACAAAATCACACACTTGGTCCATTTCTAGGTCTTAATCATGTACTACTATTCATATGATTCCTAAGAAATAAAAATTTTAATGTACAGCTATATTTGGCATATTTACTCTATTTTTAGTCTTCATTATGGTCTTCCACCCCTTACAGTCCATTTAGTACATCACTTTCTCATATTTCTTGACTTTGGACACCAATGCCTAGCTAGGTTGCCAGTTTCTAGGTTCCCCTGTCCCCTCTAAGCGCCCTGACCTCTTTATATCTTACTCATCTCTTTTAGGCCCCTTTTATCTTTTGGGAATAATGTTTTCTTAAGGGTTGACATTTTAGTTATAAATTTCGAAATTCAAACAAGGGAATCATATAAATACAAAGCCATGTGACCATATTAAAGGACCAAGCTCTAATAATCTAATATCATCACCTAAGGTTACATCCAAATGCATCTAGGAAAATCAAAGACATCCATCTAGCTTCATTCAAGGGACAAGAAAATGCATTATATGCATATATGCATAAGAGGGGAAGTTAATTTTTTCACCCACACATCTATTTACATTGGTATATCTAGCTATTGTTTCTTATCAACTGCCTCATGTATAAGATATTCCTAGGGAAATATTTTTACACATACACACAAAAGAAGTTCATGGAGTCTAAGATGTAGTGTAGTGCTTGGTCATAAGTTCACTCTATCAGGTGACCCCCAAGATTGGTCTGACTACCCATTTACATCTTTTATTTTTAGGATTTGATGTGTTTTGGGTTTTTCCATGTTATCTTCCTCTTTATAGGTTATAGAAGAGTTCTCTGGACATACTGCGACATACAACTGACCAACATTTAAGGTTAGATACCACCTTACAACACCAAAAGTATCAAGTTTTGATCATTTTTGTATACACCTAGAAGTATAATCTAGCACTTAGGTGTCCCTGACATAGTCCATGTGCCCTAGTCCAAGCTCATCCAGAAATTCTAGTATTTTCTAATTGTGGTTGCCGCTCTCTCCTCCTCTTGTTCATTAAGCTTCCAGTCTAGAATACTTCGTGATCAAGTGCAAAATACACTAAGTGGTATTCCTTATTTCTTTCACTTATGGTTTTATATTTATTTTTCTTATTTACTTGTATTAGATATGTATCTCATAATTTATTTATTATATTTGACTCTGTAATATCTATGGTTTTAAAAAATTCTATTATTTTTAAATCATTTGGTGAACCCATCTCATTAAAACACTCTTAGGTCCTCATGTTATTACTTCTTTCATTTTCCTAGGATTCTCTCATCATGGATATCTCCATTCTTGATTTCTTGATAGCCATTCTTGATTATAGATCTAAAATAATTTCTCTCTTGGATAATAATCACCTTCCTCGTATTTCTCATATAGATATAGTATATCATTCATTCGTATATGCATTTTCTCAACAACTTATTTTTCCATCTAATATAGATGACATTATTTCTGTCTATGACAATGATCCTCGCGTATATATACTAGATTGTATTTATAACATGGGTATCAAGTGGAAAATAATCGATAATGGATCTGAGCTCGATCTTTGTACTCTATCACTTTTTTAGAACATCAATATTTCCTCAGCTTTTGTCAACCCATAATTCATTTCTCTCCATGTGTATGATTCTTTTATGTGTCAGTGTATAGGCACTATCACTTTACCACTCACATTTGGTCCTAAAACAATTCCTACTACATTTTTTGTTATCAATATCCTAGTTCAATAGAATTGCTTACTTGGTATGCCATGACTTCATGCCATGCAAGAAATGCCTTCTACAGTTCACCGATGCATTAAATTATTACATGAGGGATTTGAATATACAATCATCATTGATCATTACCCATTTAAATATTTCCACCTAGATCTAACCACTGCGTTACCTACTCCAACTTTTGATACTTATATACATCTCATTGTTGATTAATAAACCATAGATTATCCTGCTAATTTACCTCTACTCGCAAGAACTATTTGTGAATTTGGCATCATCCCATCTAGTTTAACCTCACCGCCTACTTTTACTAATTCTATGTTACTTTTGGGGGGTATTTTCAATACATTAGACATCATTCCACCTTCCTCGTCTTCTCACACACAACCTACATTTGTGTTACTTCCTTTCACATACACCCTTTTCACAAATAATTCTTATTAGTCTCTTTTGGATAGATTTTAAGATCAGATAAACATGCAACCTAGGAAGTCATGGGATAAATCCCCTTCATTTAATAGTGAAGTTCCTGTGTACTTAATTTTTTAATCCTACAACCTATCTAAATATTTCTGGGTATTACTTTAATTGAATAACTCGTGCACCACAGTTAAACAATTTGGTAGGAAGTAAGCAGTTGTATGGTAACTAGAATGTAATTTGAAAGGAGACAGAAAACAAAGAATAGAGATGAGAAAGGATGTATGAAATGTAGGAAATGTTCTTTGTAACAGGTAGATTTCAAAGCGAGTTACTCACACATAGAATAAACAAACATTTTTTGACCCTCACAAATTTTAAGCATATTAAAAATAAGATTGAACTTATGAAAGTGAAGATAACACAAAGTATATCTATAACACTCACAAATGACACAATCAGACTTTAGTAGGCACAAATTTTTTAAAAAGTCTTTCTTCCTTCTTATTAAATTAATAAATTGTTACAATTAGTACATCAAGTTATTTCAACACAAATTCTTAAATAACCATGCATGACTTATAACAATTGCTTGCTCAAAAATTTTCTTATCCCCTGACCCGTATGCCTCTTCTTCTATTTATAGTCATTACAAGCAAACCATATGGAAGAAATATCTGTTATAATTCAATAAATGAATAACTAATAAACAGTAAGGAGTTGAGAAATTTTCTCCTCAAAAGCTTCATTTTATGCCACCTAATAGTTATGGAAATTTCGATCATTAAAACCATAAAAATTGGTCTATAACTACTCTGAAGTATTTGACTTTATCAAACAACTTAAATTAACGGTGATTGTACACCACATTACTTAAGTCTTATAATGGATATAATTAAGAAGTAAAGAAGAAAAGTAAAAGAAGAAGTAGAAGAAAAAGAAGAAATATAAGAATTATTCTAGATTGGCATGCTTCTGTTTAGCTTCATCTTTCTTTTTACTCTTGTCTTCACTTGCATCCTCTTCCATCTTTTTGATTTATTTATAGATAGCATATTAATCTCTCATTAATTTGTTTTGTTTATTATCTGTCTCGGCTGCAGCTCCATTTATGTCTCTAACATGAGCAATTATTTTTCCAACCATTGTAACCTCCTCTCACCTTCCCAAGATAGGATCCCAACTGATTCACGTTATCATGAAGATCTGCTAATTTATTCAGAGAATTTCTGATTAAAAGGAGTAATAGCATCGCTCATGTCAACTATTGAAATAATTGAAGAAATTCATCAATAGTTTGTACAGGGATATAGAAGTACTATACTTTGACAAATCTTAGATTGCACTCATCAAGTTCCTCCAAAATCATCTCATCTTTTTCTTCCATTATTTGCATCTTTTGCATTATATTTTTTACAATTCTTTTCCTAAATGTAAGAATATGTTTATGTTTCATCCCCTTCCTAACGGACCCTTCAAGTGCAATCTTCTCTTTGACTAAAAAATTATCTGGCAATGAATCTATTTCCTCCAAACTTTGCATTTGTAACTCAAGCAATCTCGTATATCATTATTTTCTTCTCACTTCAAGTTCTTCAATTTGTCAAGTTTCTCATTGTACTCAACAATTTTTACCATTATTTCTTTATAGTAATTTGTGGTTGTTTTAGTGATTTCAACCACCCATTCCTCTACATCCTTTGACCTATCACATGTATCTTTCCAATAATGGTAATCACCTATGGATTCGCCTATTCCCTCATAAGCACTAGTTGTGTTGAGGTTCCAGCAACCTTCATGATAATGTTACAAAGCTTAGATGCTTGCTCTTTTAGCTTAGCATTCTTATCTTTTTCTTGATCTAGCTTCTGAAAAAGGCTATTGATTAATGTTTGCATACCATGCCTTAAAATTTCAATTGTGGCCTCTCCCATGGGTACCTTTATGATCACCAAATCTTCTTCGTTCAATTCTCCTTTACTCTTTCCAATTATTGGAGTAGATATCTCAGAAAAATTCCTTCCTGAAAAATCAATGATTAATTTTGAATCCACCTTAACAACTTTTAATCTTTTCCTTTTCTTATCAATACTCCTTAATAACTAAAAATTCATTTCCTCCAAATTAACTACTTATTTAGAAGTGGGAAGGGACTTCTTGGACAACCAATTTGTGAAATCTTTCCTGAAAGAGCTTGGGCATTAGGATGAAAAATCATTACTGTACCAATTTCATCTATAGGAGGAAGTGTCACTATTTCCAACTGATTCTCAGGCTCTTCAGTAGAAGACTCTTACAATAAAACTCCTCCCAATTCAACCATATTTTTATTTATCAATTTCTCTTTTATCTCTTCTCCAGTTCCTACATCAATATCTTCAATATCCTTTTGCATTGCAGAATATGAGACTGAATAAGTTCCTAATGTTTGATCATGCATATCACCCCCTAATTCCTTTACAATCTCCCCTTCTTCAACCTCTACATATTTAATATATACTTCAATTTTCTCTAATGCTTGAGATGTTTCTTGAAGAGAAGACAACATCATGTGTCCCCTATTGTGGAAAAATCGATGTTTCCTCTAAAGACGAAGGAGGGGGATGATTAAATGGTGGAAAGTAGGGAAGAGGTCTAGGGGATGTTGTATTCTGTAGTAGCTGAGGGAAATATTAATGAAGTTAGGCTTGAGGGTTGAATCACAATTTCTTCTTTAGAAGGAAGATCTTGGACGGTAGGAGTGCCATAATTGATGATGTTAATAAATTGGAAGTATCCTCTGGAATAGCTCCTGAAATCAATGGATTCTTTATCTGTGATTTCCTGATTGGATTCAACTTTGTAGCCATCCCATTAGTATCCCCTAGAGATTTGTTTCTCTTCTTAATTTCACTGACACCTTCCTTCTTCTTAGTGTTTTTATAAGTAATATCCTTCATTACTGATTCCTCAAGGCAATAACCTTGACTGATCAACCATTCCAAAAGTATAGAGTAGCACCTTCAATTTCCTTTACATGATTGATTTAGAAATATGAGTAACTAGAAGCAGAAGAGTGTTATCACCTCCTTCATCATAGTAAGCACTAGAAATTACATGTCCATCATCAGTGATTTCTTTTGGTATGTTATCCAATCCAAATTCCAAAATCTTTTTTTCAATCAGCCAGCTATAATATCTTCTCCTTACTTCAAATTCATCCCTACAATCAGCCCAAAAATCTTCTAGTGATGGCAAGTGTGAATAAATTAATGAGATTGATCTCTTGGCAATATTTCTATAGTCAAAATTCACCCTCACCTCAAAATATCTTTGAGTATAATGGAGATATATGTCTGTCTTAACATTCATCACCTTATGAATGTTTGTACAATGGTACTACCAAATCACAACATGAAAATGAACCACTAATCTGTGAAGACCCTGATGCAAGTCATGGAACACCACCAATTGTCTGCATAACTCAAGAACAATCCATCTATCAATGGGGTATCTTGGAAAATTTAGTGGAGAATTCGAGAAACTAAAAACTCTTAATTATGTGAAATGAGAGAATTGGATAAAAATGCATCCATATGCTTGAACTACATTCCATGCTTCATTTGTCACTCTCCTTCCTCTCAAATCAGGATCAAGCCTACAAATGACCTCATAAAAAAAAAAGTCATTTAACTTTTTTATATTCTTTGAATTATCTTGGTAAAGCCATTTGTGGATAATATTCATAAATGGGTTTTATAAGTCAATGTTCTCACAATTCTCAACTTGGGAAATTTTCCTTATGTTACCACAAGATATACAAGATAAGAAGTCATCTAGAAATCTAGAGTTTGAATGGAATTACTTAATTAGAAATCAATATTGTTACTAATGATTTCATCCCAATCAATAAAAGTATCCAGCTTTCCAGTTTCAATCACCCTTAAGAAATAATACATCCATGTATACAAGTATTTAGCATTTCTTTCACCATTAATATGAAAAAGTAACTAAGTGATGTCATCAGCCTCTTGAATCAAATTAGATCTCACAATTGCTTTAGGAAACCTAGAATCTTTTTTTTATTCTTTTAAGTACTATAAATTCATAATATTCATGGCATCCTTTGTCTTAATCTTCCAATACCCATTAGTTTTTTCCATGCTAATACTCAATGCATTTGGTGCAGTTGGAATCTTTAAGAAAACTTTAAAGAAATGAGTATTTATCCTTCCCACTAGGTCACCTGCATCATTCTTGATTGCTCTCGTTTGAGGATCATAATGCTTGGCACACTCCAACACAAATTATGGAAAATAAAAAAGTGATTAGGAAAAGCAAATTCCTCAATTATTCCACTTTGAATCAATTCCCTCATTAAAGGTGTTTTATTTTTAGACTTATATCTTTCTTTTAATTCAAAAACCAATACATGATCCTTATCGTATATCTCTATTCTAGCTAGCTTGGATGTAATGCAGGTTTCCACAGGGCATCCCTTATACTCATACTTCATCTTGTCTTCCTTGCATTTGGATTTTCCCTTTCCCTTCCTTGTTTTGGAAGTCCCTACAATATCCAAATTTGGGTCTTCCCTTCTTCTGACCTATCAATCACTTCAATTGGTTCTTCTCTTGTTTTAGAAATTTTCTCTTTTCCTTAAAACCAGTGTGCTCCAAAAATTGGCAATTATTTCTACTTATTAAATAATGATCAATTCAATACACATTCACTTCAGTTACGTGTAAATATTTCTTCATGCAGATACATTAAAATCATCTAGAAGTCAAGTTCTAGGTTGACTAGAGGTAACAGTTCATTCTATAGTTAATTGTGGTTTTCTAGGGTATAGCTACTTAAGACTAACAGTCAGTAAGAATAATCAAAGAAATTGCAATGAATAGGAATAAATAATCTTCTAGTTAACCGTAATGAACAAGAATTAATAGCTCATTAGTTCACCGCAGATCATTGAAGAAGCATAAGTAATTCATTTTTATACAATGCAAAGGAAGTAATAGTAACACAAATCGATGTAGGACTAAGCAAGAAATGAGTACTTGGTTTAGCACAAATCAAGTGAGAGAAGTAATATAAATATCATTCACCATACTATAAATAAGTATCAATTAATCAATTTGACACAATAAATGGAGGAAGAAATGCCAACATAGATCGACACAATGAATAGATAATATACTTTGCAATGATCTAATATTACTTTAATTATATGAAAAAACCAATAATAGACAATCAAATCGATGAAATAAACAGAGGGTAATGTTGTGCAGTGATCTCATATTGTTTTACTTATTATTAAATAAATAAATAAAGCACCTCTAAATCAACACAAAACTAGGAATATGGTTTGTAGTATTTTCATAATACTTTACTCTTTTTACCAAAGAGAGCAAGAGACAATTGAATCAACACAATGAGTGGGAAGGGATTCTTTGCGGTAATTTCATATTACTTGACTGTTGTTAAAAAATCAAGTAAAGCACATCCAAAGTGACACATAACTAGAAATTTAGCTTAGCGTAAGTAAAAGTAAGAAAAAATGATGAAAAATATGGTGAGTGCATTTGTGGTTTTTTCTATCTAATCTACTTACAATTTAGGGAAATCAAAATTATTTTAATTTCATGTAAAGTAATCATAAAACCTAGAGAAGCAGAGATAACCTAGATCAATGCCATGAACGAAAATAAAAAAGGACCCAAATTGACCTAAAACAAAGGGATAAAAGAAATATGTGGCATTTTTACACTTCTCTACTTCATTCAAACATAAGAGAAGTAATATTTACCCCAATCACCAAAAAATGAAGGAAAAGACCACAAAAAGAAGGAAGCTCAAACCAAGGGCAAAACTATGGCTAAGAACAGAAATATTTAATGGCATTTATTTACAAGTAACAATGGATTTGAAATCCTATCTAAACCCTAATCCCAATAAATCAAAATGCCTCAAATTTGAATCATTAACCCTAGAAAGTGAACACAAGAGGAAGAAAAACAAAATAAACCTAAAAACAAAACATAGAGGAAATAAAAACTAGAAACAAAAGGAGAAAAATAATAAACTAACCTTTCCTACAAATGGGTCGGAGTTAGTTTCTGTAAATTCCTCTTCAATAGATCATTGGATTTGCTTGAGTTCTAGAGGGTCGATAACTTCTCTCTTCTTGAAAAGGAGAATGCATGGATCCTAGGTGGAATTACTCATGGATTTAATATTTTCCACGTCATTAAATACTGACCATATAGGTTCAACATCAAATCTCTCTTTATGCGTCTTTTTAAAACATCTTTACTTTGTAAATTTTAAAATAAGTAAAGCAGTCTCAATTCGTTGATAACTTAAGTTATTCGTTATGTGTATTTTCAAGATTACTTTACTTTTTTTAGCTTAATGAAAATTAAACATTTAAAAGGCTATTTGTATTCAACGCAATGAAAAGGATAAGTAGTTGGGTAGGAATTCAATGCAATGAATGGAATTAGTTCGATAGTGTTTACGAACTATTTTACTTGTCTTAATAATAAGGAAGCTAACATTACACGAGTTTAGCGAAATGAATAGAATAAGTTAATCACTTTGAGTTAAGAGACAAACTAAGGAATCTTAAATTAGTTCTACGGTATTCAAGAACTAATTTACTTGACAAGAAAAAGTACTTCAAAATAGTGCAAAGAAAGTAAATCATTCTAAGAAACCTAATAGCTTAGGAGAGAATGTTTTTAGTTTATTGAGGATTTGCAAGGAATTTTAAGTACATGGTAGCTTGATAAATATACCCTAAGCAACTTCCTGAAACTTCCTGAAGAATCATCATGCACTCTTGCAACCTAGATGAGTTAAAGCAACAACCTACACACACTAAACAACAACTACCCAAACCACAAAAAAGATAAATACAACTCATCACAAGTCCTTAAAAACTTAAAATTTTGAAGTGGTACCCTAATATTTCTGAAAGAACTATTGGGGACACTAGTATCATATTCCATTAGATCCTAATTTCCCTATAACTATTTACATAGATGATGTCTTGGCTCATCTAGGATTTACACTCGCTGATCTCCTCCATCCACCTCATTCTTCTTAGCTCTATCAAAGATATGTTTGCATCATTATTTCTTATGGTCTCCATGTATTCCATCTCTTTCTTTATTACATGCACTTCTCGCAGTTCTCCACTCACACTTGGGTAGTCTTGGCTTGACTACATTGGTGGCACTTTGGATCCTTATCATATTGATATCACATTTCCCATGCCTTTCGATCATGTTTCTATTTGCAACGATTCATTTCTCTAATATACACAAAATATTACTCACTAGTATGCACATGGTTTCCTATAACCACCTTTTATTGATGAATAATATGCAATGGAAATATATAATTTACACCACAATGGCTCCTTACATGATCAACCAAATATTATTGCTTATTAGGTCTTTGATGCATCTCTATTTGACTTTGACCATGATAATGATGATCTCTAAGATGATGTTGCTTGATTCTTATTTACATCATACACTTGGGGGGCATCATTCCTACTTCCCCCCTCTTAGCCTTATCAAGTGTCTCACATTTCTACTATTACACTTTTTGATTTGCATCTATTATTTCTCATTCATTGTATGCACATTGATACACACAACTTGTATCGTCATTACCCTATGATGCACTCTTGTGCTAAGGTTCACACTTGATTGTTGAGGGAATAATACATACATGAACCTCACACACTACACATTTCATTCCCCATGATTCATGATACATATTTCTATAATTTTTGTCTCACACATCAAACTATCTTATTCTAAAATCTATACTCTACACTTCATGGATCTAACCATTACCCTATGACGTACTCTAGTTTCATTGTTCATAATCAAATACTAATGGTATCAATCTGAAATGAACCTCACCACATACACACTTTCTATGCTTTGTCCTTCATTGATCAATTTTTCTAACATATCTTTAAAACCATTTCTCGATGAAGCACTCTTGTTTTATGGTTCATTCTTGACTGTTGAGGGGGAATTTATAAATGAACATAATCTCATACACATCCACTAGAGGGGCACACTGATCCTATCCCATTCACATTGTATATCATTTGATTTCACACATTCATAGCATAATGCATATCTTGGTTTCATCTATTCTTTCTCACATATACTACTTACATGTACACTTTGTTTCACGTGTTAAACAGATACTTCGTATATCGTTATATTTTCTATATACATAGGCATGTTCACTTGATCTTTAGTTGTGAATGTAAATTCCTACAAATCTTTACATATATCATGGATGCTTAGCACTATATATCTTACTAGTCCCACCAATGCTCCTAGAGGCATCTACTTTCTCATACACTACATGTGTTATTGCTTCATTTTATACTACTTCCTATTCTAATTATCACACTACTCTATATCAAATTATACCTGCTTTGACGTATTTTTTATCTTTCTAACATGCTAACAGTTGCTTCATGTGTAGCATTTTCTTTGCAGGAACTATTTTCTACCATGGTTGTCTTAAATTTTGATTTCTATTACTTTCCATTATTTTCCATTATAAGTTATTGTTTGCAGCCTATCTGTTTATTACTTGTATGATTTTGGCTGCTTAATCCCTAATTATCTAGTGACAACATGAGCAATGTCCCATTTTTTCTACCCACTTTTCACGGTGCACATTGTCTTTTCACTTTCTAGATTACACTTTGTCTTCTATATGAATATTTGTATTGTTTTTACTAACACATATTACTAGCCACTTTGCTTGCATGTTTCTTGGTTTTTACCATGAACATTCCCTCCCCCTACATAGTATCAATCTTTTATCAACATTTGGTCCTCTACTTTGGACCTCATACTCCTAGGGATGTCGCATGCACTCCAAATGAGAGGGGTATCCATTAGGTGAATTAGTCACCCCATACATAAGTTAGGGGCTTCAATACATGCCTGCAAAGTATACAAACATGGCAGTATACTATCATAGAAATTTTCCTGATTCATACTTGGGTCCTTAGTTTAGCACAGACACCAGCACCCAGATACATACACTAGCGCCTCGGTTCTCTTGACCTTTTGTTGGGTGCCTATTACTAGGGGATAGTTACAATTACTTTCTAAGATCAACACATTTCAAATCATTTCATAACACATTTTTCACAGTAAAAGCACAATCCTCGAACAATCAAAAGGCATTTTATCTTCTCTTTCTACCTGGATCAAACTGCATCAATCATGGAAGAAATCAAGATCACACCATCTGTAGTGGTGTATAAATTTGGGAAGCATTCAAGGATGGATAATAACATTGGACCTTTCTCCCCAACACTCTTTTGTCGTCAAGTGAGATCGCCCAAAAAAATCTCTCTTCTATAGCATTTCAATATGCTTTCTATCATTTTCACTCATCAAGGATCGGGTGCACATGTTCCTTTTTACTTCTTTTTCCCATTTTTACACACTTTTACATGATTTTTACATATTTTTCATAACACATGACTTTGAAAACTATTTCACTCTTCTTTTGCAAGTTTATCCTCAGAACTCAACAAGAAGCATCCCCACATTAGTAAGCACAAGTGACAACAACAATAAGTACAACACAACACAACACATATTATTTAAACCTAAGGTCACTTCCTCTTGCTGAGCTTCCTCACTTCATTTCTATTATTCCACACTTTTTCTTGTCTCTTCAACATGCATTCGTCCTCAATCTACATGGTTATCAAGTACACATCTCTCTTTTTTAATCGATTATTCACTCAATAACATAAAGTGGGGGAAAATGTACACACAAAATCCCACACTTGGGTACATTTATAGGGCCTAATCACATACTAGTACTCATATGATTCTTAAGTGAGAAAATTAGTAATTAACAGCTATCTTTGGCCTCTTTTCTTTTTTTCTAGTCTTCTTTTTGGTATTATACACCTTACAGCCTAGTTGGTACTTCACTTTATCATCTTTCATGACTTTAGACACCAACACCTAGCTAGGTTTCCAATGTCTAGGTGCCCTGGTTCCCACCAGGCACCTCAAACTCTTTATATCTTACTCACCTTTTTGGGCCTCTTTTATCTTCTGGGCATATTTTTATCTTAAGGGTTGGCTTTTTATTTAAAAATTAAAAAATTCAACTAAGGGAATCATATAAATACAAAGCTATGTGACCATATTAAATGACCAAGATCTAAGCATCTATTATTGTCACATAAGTTTACATCCAAAGGAATCTAGGAGCAACAAAGGAATCCATCTAACTTCATTCAAGGGACAATGGAGTGAATTTTCTACATACACACATAGGAGGGGAAGTTCATTTTACCATCCACACATATATTTACATTGGTACATCTAGTTATTACTCATTATCAAGTTCATATTGCACAAAAACAATCTTGGCTACATTTTAGAATAGTAGTAACTTTAACCACCAACTTCCAAAAATAAGGTTCTTCAAGTACACAACTCATTTTCAAAACCTAATAATTCAATATTGAAATGCAGTTGCTACAAAAAATGACTAATACCTTTTGATGTCTAAAGCTCCTTTATGTATTTCCCCTACAAAGCAAGATCCTTTTAGGGCACGATTTCTACACACACACACACACACACACACACAATAACTAAATGGAGTGTGAGATGTAGTGCCACCCTTGGTCATAATTTGACTCTGTTGGGTGACCACCAAGATCAGCTTGACTCTCCATTTACATATTTTATTTTTAGGATTTGATGTGTTTTTTGGTTTTGTAGGTTATCTTTCTCTTTCTAGGTTATAACCAAATTTTGTGGTCATAGTGTGATATACAAACAACCAATAATGAAGGTTATCTACCACCTTGCAGCACGAAAATATTTAGGCTCTTGTCATTTTCGTATAAATAGGCACCCAGAAGTACACTCTGGAACCTAGGTTAACCTAACCCAATCCATGTTCCTTAGTCCAATCTCATTTGAAAATTCCATTATTTTCTAAGTGTGGTTGTGACAGTATCGTCCTCCCGTTTATTAATATTCCAATCAATAATACTTTAGGATCTAGCAAAAAATCAACGAAGTATTCTTCCATCTTGATTACACTTAGCATTTTATATTTACTTTTCTTAATTTATTTTGTCATTGTGTGCCTCGGCATTTAATTATCATATGTGACTTTGCAACATCTAGGTTTTATAGAATTCAATATTTATTAAATCACTTATAGATTATTCATATCCATTACAATATTGATAAGGATATGGATCAACATGAATTATGTAATCAGTTTCATTATGTAAAACTTTGATGCAATGATGGAGTTTAGAGGAGATAACTTGCATATCATGGCACCAACGATGTCCCAAAAGTAAATTGTATTGCAAATTATGTTCCATAATGTGAAATTTAGTGGGTGATGTCTCATGACCAAAAAATAGGTAAAAAGTGATAGTGACAATTGTATAATGTGTGTTGTCATCAAATCGTCATATACTAGTGGGAGAAAGATTGATTACAATAAGATGAATTCCCGTCTTTGTAAGAAATAATTTAGGAAATGTATTAAGACCTAGTCTGTTTTTTATTTAAAGCCTTTTAAGAAAGAATCCTTAAATTCATGCAGTGATGAATAAATGAATACATTGAGTCATATCAACATTAGGTGAGATATTAGATGAAGTCAAATTAATAGCCTTGTCAATTTCCTTGAGTGTATCTATGAGAGTAGAAAATGAAGTGGGATGGGTATCATTAGATAATATGAAAGAGCATAAAGTATCATGTAATATATCTTTATAAATAGGATATATTTGAAGCAACTCAAGTATAGATACCTTGGCAGGAGTATTTGTAATTTGTTCACTTAAATCATACCCTTTAGATGGAACATTGGCTTTAGGAATATGAGTAAGGGTTGGAGGGAAAGGTGGCGCTCCCTAAATATATTGTTTATTAGGTCCGGTGGTTACCAAATTCATTATACTAGAACAAAAAAAGGTGGATGATTAGTAGTAAGAGTAGTGATCCTAGTTTGGATGTCAATATTTAAGAAGGAGAGGTATCATCCAAATAACAAGAGGGGTTAGCATAGGGACCTTAATTTAAATGTGTAGTATGGGTTTGGACCTATTGAAAGGAATAGTATCCCCATCTAGAAGATGATTTAGGAACCCTTGGATGGAGATAAAGATCATATAATTTAGCGATAAGCAACATGATAAAGAAATAATGAAAACCAAAACCAAAGAATAAAACCCTAGAGCTACTATGGATATATTTATAATGTATTGTTCGATAAGGTTGTGTTCATCAAATGATTTCACTTTTTTATAAATTCATATTCCATTCCATTTTAACATTTAATGTGTTTTCTAATTAAGATATATAAAAATGATGAAATATTGCAATATCTGGATATTCTTATTTAAATAACTTCCAACATTAATTACATAAATCAGGATAACATGTTTCAATGTGATTATTGATCTAGAAAATATCAAAAACACAAAGGATAATTATACTTAGTTTATTATAGGTAGATCTGGGAGAGTCTAAGTGACCTGAATATATGAACAAGTTAATATGATACTGAAAATTCTTCATTACATAGACTATAATCTGAAACTACATCTATTCTACACCGTATAACTAGGTTCAAAGCATATACCTTTTATATTTTCTTAGAACTACTTGGAATCTTTATCTTCAGCTTCCTGAGTGCATCACCTACCTATAAATGATTTGTTTTATGTTTTTATTCTTTGCTCACCCTTGGAATGGATCTATAATGTCTTCTCAAACCCTAAAACCATTATAGCAAGTAATTCCTATATTACGAAGTTAGATGGTTTTTTAATCACCCATGTGTACCACTCACATCACCACTACTATGAAGATGGCTCAAACCACACATATCTTTCCTATTGTATGATATCTATTGTAGTGCAATCAAAACTTGACAATTGTGGTTTTAAAATGCTTCACTTTGAGTTTCACACTTGATCAAATACTTGGAAAGGGTCACTTTTATTCCTCATGGAAGGAATATGGATACTCGTCAACCTAGAAGGAGACTTCATTCCTATAGAGGATATTTCCTTAACGGATTTTCATGAGTTATTTCATATTTTTGGGAGATTAGAGTACCTTTTGTGAAATCATTTACGGGACGAGTTATTAAACTGCCATGATTTCAAAATGAGGTATGATTTACTTGCTTATATATGCTTCCAAAGGTTAAAATTTCATGAAATGCTAAGCAAAGGGAAATATTAGTCCATATGAAGATGATGGAATTTACATTTTGAGTGCATAATATATCGGTCTAAAACCATATGGTAAGGCCGGCATATATATCTACATCCTGACCAAAACCGATGTTTTTGGACTGGAGGGAGAAAATATAATTTTTAATTTATGGTTCAGATAATAGACGTTTCCAAATTTATTTTATGATGTTAAACCTTAAACACTAATGACATATAGGTTTCCAAATATAATTAAGTAACCGAAGCGATATCAAGGTGTTGTAAGCAAGAGTGAGAAGAGTGTATTTATATACACAAATTTACAATGTCAAGATCAACAATTTCAATGGGTAGAATACCAAATTTGATGGTCTACATTCACCCCTTTAAGTATGAAATGAATTTACATGCTAAAAGTAAAATATATCTGAGTGTGTTACCACACTTTTTCTTTACTCATAATAACTTTGTTCTATAGTATCCCATTGTGTTGGTGTTAGAACGCTCCAAAATGAAACTTGAAAGACAAAGTATAGTCAATGCCCAAGATAGGAAAGTGATATTTAATTTAAAATGTAATGATATCAATAGAAAGAGATGTGCAATAATAAATTCTAAGAGAGATGTAAAACATGGAAGGAATATACCTATTTGTTTTATGGAGGGTAATGTTATCCCATTCTTGTGCTTTGGAGATTCTAGATTCTTCCAAACTTTGATGAAGAAATGGGGGTGATAAGTCCCTAATTGGTGTCAATGAGAGGTTGATTTGCTATTTTTACTAACCTAGCACATGAATTTCGAAGAGAAAAACCAAACAAGGGAGTTGAAGCACCTTTTTCAAGGATGAATGTCATGTATCAGAATTTAGCAACTCTAATGTAATCCCCTTAATTGTAAAGAGGATAGGAAATTATACCCAAGAATAACTTATCTACTTTGTTACCTTCCAGAACCCCATAGACCATACCACTATAGACGCATATAAGCCCAATTTTGTAACTTAAGCCACATTATGAAAGAGAAATAAGTGTAGCCATACTCTTCCCATATGTCATACAACTGAGTAGAAACTAAAGAAATTGATTACATGCCAAAATTATGATGGAGAAAGGAGACCCATGCCCCTCATGTGTCTAAAACTAGAAGTGTAACTGAGTATCATGGAAAAATCTAATGAAACACTTCATGCCCCATGAATCTATGCCAAATTGATTCACTATGAGTATAAAACCATATGGAAATGTTGTAAAAGAGATGAAAAACCTGAATGATGTTGACTATATCTAGATAAATTCCCCTGGACAAAACTGTATGATAGGGTCAGGACCATTTCATACGGTCTTGACTAGGTTATACGGTCTTGACGCTCTATATATTTCATCGAATTCTTGTGCTTGAGTGAAATTTTGAGGTATTTTTATCTACCCTTGCATATTATTGTGCCAATAAATATGCATGTGTTTGCTGGAAATGTAGAATAAAACCCCATATGTTTCCCCCACTTTTGAGGTATGTGCGATGAAGAATTTGAGCATTGGACAACTCAAAATATAAGATGTATACCTATGTATAAGATAATGATAACCTATATATAACCTTCTGTAAATATGATTTGGTGACCACAAGAAGAAATATATACCTATAAAAGGGAATGAGCATGGTAGAAACCATGGTGCAAAACAATAGAAACAAGAACAAGAAGCATGATAACAAGAATAGTGTCAACATAAAAAACAACAATACAAAGAATAGAAGATAGTGTGTTAGTAGAAAACTAGTTCATACAATGTAGAAACAAGTGTAATCATGGAAAATAATGTCATATAAAAGGTAAAAATTCCTACAATCATGGGACACCTATGTTGTTGTAAGATAATCAAGGCCCATGAGCCTACAAACAAGATATAAACAACCAAACACAAGGAATATTTCCATAAACATGGGACACCCATGATGTCACAAGACAATCAAGGCCCTTAAGCCGTAATCAGAGTAGAAAACAAGCATACTCACATATAACTAGAAATCATGTATGAAAATAAAGTATATCCAAATGAACAAACAACATATGATATAAAAATATCTAGCAATAACTGTAAGCATTGTATAAAATATATGTGTTAGTCTTGTTACTAAAAAATATATAAAATACATAATATAGACATATAACCAAGCATAATGAAGAATAAAAGAACTATAATGTAAATATAACACCTTGATGTAGTATGCAAAAGTAGAATCCCCTAGAGGTTAGCAAGTTGGGTAAAGGGAAGGCTAACACCTATCATCATGTACCACTTTGTGTATGTCCTACATCATGCTCAATATACCACATGAATGCATGTGTGTAAAGAAGAAAATATATCTATCAAACCAAAGGAGTAAACAACATGTATAATGTAAAGTGCCTAACAATGTAGGATATAAAAACTAGGTCCTAATTTTTTATTTTTTGCCAATATTTGAATGTTTTTGTGCCTTAGGCCCTCTGTGATGGCATAGATGAAAACATATTCTCTAAAAATAAGCAAAGGTGATCCAAGAATTCCCCCATGGAGGGGAATAGATAAAATGATGCAACTAAAGGATGTGGGAAGTGAATTTCCCCTCTGTGTGTGTGTAAAATGAGGTTTGGGTATATAACCACTCCCTCAATAAACAAGTTGAACCTATAAACATAGTGCATCATTGGGAAATGAGGTGGGGGAAATACTGTGAGAGTTACAAAATATCATCAAGGAGGTCAACAATGGAAATATTAAACCGAACTATCCTAGGATCTATCATATTAGTAAATTTTTTGAAACATCTATCAATAAACAATCATGTCTCATGAAAGTGATTAAGTGTCATGATATATTCCTCATCAGTGTAAGAGGGACCTTGTGTGTGCATAACATGAGTCCAATGTGTCATATTGGGCTGATAGTTGGAAAAAAGAGTCATTACAATAGTAATCATGCTAGTAGTAAGTGGGAAAGTGATGCTAGTATTGTGCTTATCACAGTACCAATGATGCATTGCACAACCAAGATTTACCAAAATCCGAAGGGGTATGTTGGGGATTAAGAGCAACCAAAAATATAGTGGTGAGAACACCCAACCCAAAATTTATCATGAGTATAATATATCCTTGAAACATGATAGTAGGAGTGAGGGAAGGTGTAATGTTAGATGGTGTGAGTCCTAGAGTAGTCAAAGCCTCATAAGTGTAAATTTTTTTATTTTGGTTGAGATTGAGAGGAAAATGTGGCCAATATTTCTTATGAATATACACAATTATAGTAAATGTATTTAAATGAGGATTCCCATTAGGAGGAGGAGGTGTATCATGTGATATAGTAATAGTTCCATTATCCTTGAGAATGTTGATTTTATTCATGAAAATCTGACAGTGATTAGAATGTCATGACCCATAATATGTTAATAATCACAAAAAGGATGATTGGGATTCCTATAAATCTTAAAAATATAACGATGGAACTTAGAGGTAAATGAAATAAGACCTTGATCAAGTAAAATAGGAAATTAATTCATGTGGTTATCAAGATGAGCTTGAATTGCGAGGGATGTAACATGAGGTGAAGCATCTAGAGTATTGATTGTGTTGGCCATAGGATCAATGTTTATATTTCTAGAGTCAAGAGGATCATAGGAGGATATGAACTATTAGAACCAGGGGAAGTGTCTTTGAGCTGATAATGTCCAGGCCTAGTAGATACAAAGAGAGAATGAAACATAGAGTTTTCTGCATCAATAGGATTAAAATTGAGTTATTGTAAATTATCATCTGTGAGTGTAATTGTATTATCATCACTGTCAATATTTTATTTAAGTAACATCAGGATGTTGCACAACACCATATAATATATTGAAGTATCAAGTGGTGGTGTGCTAGGGATAGAAGATGTCGATGGATTTGTAAGAGGAGTATTTAACATATGACTCAGTATGTGGAGGTATATCCAATGAATGCTCAACAGGGACACTAGTCTCAACAATGACATATGTATCTAGCTTGTCCATAGGAATAGGTTGTGGTGAGGGGAGTGACCAAAGGTTCTTGTGGATTATCCATATCTACCTTGCAATATTGATAAGGATCATGATCAACATGAATGATATATTCAGTGTCCATTATGTAAAAATTTGATGCAATGATGGAAAATAGAGAAGACAAATTGCATATCATGGAGCCAAGGATGAAAATGTAAATTATTTGTCAAATTAGTTTCCATAATGTGAAATGTACTGAGTGATGTCTTATGACCAACAAGTAGGTCAAAAGTGATAGTGTCAAGTATAGAATATGTGATTTCATCAAATCCTCATATAGTAGTGGGAGAATGATTGATTGTAAGAGGATAAATACCCATCTTCGTAACCAATTATTTAGGACATATGTTGAGACCCGATCCATTGTTATTAAACCCTTTTGAGAAAAAATCCTTAAATGCATGCAATGATGAATAAAGGAATACATCGAGTCATATAAACATTAGGTGATATATCATATGATGTAAAAGTAATAGCCTTATCAAGTTCCTTGAATGTATCCATGAGAGAAAAAAATGTAATGGGATGGGTATCATTAGCTAATGTGAAAGAGCACAAAGTATCTTATAATATGTCTTTGTAAACAATTTGGGATTTTTGAAGCAAATCAAGTATTTATATCTTAGTAGGGTTATTGTTGAGTTGTTCAATTAAATAATACCCTTTAGATGGAACATTGGCTTTATCCATAGGATCACGAGGTGGGGGAGGAAAAGGTTGATTTCCCCCAATATTTTATTTATGATTCCATGTGGTTATCACATTGACTCTAATAGAATGAAACTGAGGTGGATGATCAATAGTAATAATAGTGATGTCAAATTGAATGTCAATTTAAGAAGGAGAAGTATCATCCATATAACAATTGGGGTCAGTATAAGGACCTTCATTCAAATGCATAGTATGGGCATGGACTTGGTGAGAGGGATAATATCCCCTACTAGTAGATAATTTAGAAATCCTAGGTCAGAGATAAATATCATAGAATTTAGCGAGAAGCGGCATGATGAAAAAATATTGAATACCACAACCAAAGAATAAAAACCTAGAGACAATATGGGTAAAGCTGTGATGTTCAATTAGAGAAGGTTGGGTTCACCAAATGATTTTATTTTTTGTGAATTCCTATTTCATTCTCCTTTAATATTTAATGTGTTTTCTAATTACCATATATAAAAATTTAAAAAATTACAACATGTGGATATTTTTATTTAATTAACTTCCAACATTAATTTCATAAATTAGAATAATGCTTTTCACATTGGATATTGATCTAGAAACTATACAAAACACAAAGGAAAATTAAACTTAGTTCATTATGTGTGGATCTAAGAGTGTCTAAGTGATCTGAATGCAAGAACATGCTAATATGAGACTGAAACTGCTTCATTAAAGAGACTAGAATCTAAAACTACACTTGGTCAAAACCATACAACTAGATCCAAAGTGTTCATTTTTTTGTGAATGAAAATATCATAGGAGGCCTTGATATTTATTATCCAGAAGCTATATTGGCCTAAGATTTAGTTTTAAGAAGTTTATGGTATTATCTGTATGCACTAGTGAAGAAGGAAAGTAACATATGTAGTAGTGGTGCACCATATATTGATGTTACAAAGGTCAATTTCAATTTTAAAATTTTAATTTTATAAAAATTTAATCAAATTATGATTTTTATAAATATTTAAGGAGAAATTATTTCATGTTAATAGTTTATCAAAACTATACAAAACATTTTAATATTTTCCTTATAATTGGTTTGGGACCACTTAATTTCATTCTGAGATCTCAAAATAAGATACAAGTGTAAAAATTAGTTTTTCACGGTTTTGCATCTAGAATTAAGTGAAATACAAATATTTGGAAAAGAGTGTGTGAAACTCTAGATTTTCATTTTTGCCCATTTTATAGGAAATTGTATAATTAAAATATCTCACCCTTTTAGGATTTTTGAGCTGAAAATTTGTCAATTTTTCCAATTTTAGGGTAGAATTAGTGACAAAAAGGAAATTTTATAAAATCCTTTATTTTTTTTTTATTTTATTGTTTTTGTGAAAAGCTAGGTCAAATGGCTAGTTTACAACACTTGTTGCGAGATTCCCAAAAAATGAAAGGTAAAAAACTTTCGCATGTGGATTCATAAGGTACTTACGATATATAAGTGTAGTCATTTGTACTCCTTTCACAAAAGGAAGAACCCCATGTGAACCATCCTATCACCCAATAGAAGCTGCGTGCTCACCTGAGGCACGCGCGGGTACCGAGTCTCTCTTTTATGTGATTTTAGTGGGAAGGATTATCTTTGATTAGTGTAAGAGTATTTAGGAAAGAAGTTGAGACATACAAGAACCCTAGGGCTCATAATGGCCTCTGGATCCTTAAAGTCAATTCAAACTGAGTGCTTTAACAGATTCCATAACATATACTCTAACAAAAACAAAGATACAACATTTCATTTGTATCATGACAGGAAAGAGAACTCATATGAACGAAATATACATTAAGCCCATTGATAGTCATATCTATTTATAACAGGTAACCTCAATATATTCATTGATTCATTACAGAGCATCATAAAGTGTAGACTGCAGTCATGCACATCATTGGATCTACGTAGCTAAGCTAATATTTACTCGCAACATTCCTGTAGAGCTTTGATCACTCTCTAACCCGCTATTCCCTATGTATATCCAGATGATATATCCTTCTTTCGTGTTTATATATCTATATATTTTCCCGTGGTAGGCACTTGTATTTATCACATTCGCAAGCTGCCAACTCACCTTACCGCTCCCTCAAATCGGTCACCAAGTGTTGAATGTGGTCCTCCATGTGAACATGTTCTGTCAGGCTTGAGCTCTCCATTCCATCTCATGATGATATTCTAGAAAATTCCATTTGGATCATGCTCTTTCATGGGCCAACCTGTTTCTAGGATGGCATCTTATCCGTGCACAACTGATCATGTTTTTCACATGTTCTACTTTGGGCACTCAATTTGGCTAAGTCCTGAACCTCCTTTCATGCATCGTGCATGCTATTTTATTTCTTAAGCCTTTCTCTTGCATGTTTGTGCCTTACACACCATTCTATAACTAGGATCCCACGTGCCTAAGCGCCTTCATACTTGGTCAATATTCTAAGGGTCCAACATCACCCCACACTACGCCTGTTCTACGTCCTCAAAAACATTTTACTTGACCAAGAGGCAAGGTGTTTTATGCAACCAATATGTAGACTTATACTTTTATAAAATGAAATAAGGAATGAAAGAATAGGGGAAAGAATGAAGAATGGGGGGGGAACATCAATTCAAAAGGCTGGGAAATTCCTTTTATAGATCTAACTCCAGCTTGTTCCACACTTTGACCTTTCCCTTCGCCTTTGCCAGTTTAACTTGAACGTCATCGTCATATATGGGAAAACCTTCAGGTGTTTACTTTTTGGTGGGGTGTACTAATTCCAATGCCATTTCTTTCTCTATGGTGTTTATGTGGTGATTATAGTCGCAAATAGGTATGCTTCTCAAGTGGGATTCCCATTCCTTTCCAAACATCACCCCATCTAGGTATTGCATCTCTGCATACCATTCTTCATTTGTGTCTACTTCAAGTTCTAGTTATTTAGCCTTAGTTTTGACCTTTCCTTTCTTAGGTGCCATGGTTTAGGTATTTTTATCATTCCTACCCTCTCCTTTGTTACTCTATCTTTCTTTCCCAGCCTTTGATCTCAGATCCACGATATAAATATTATAAACCCGTGCCCTAGTTTGTTGAACCCTAACTTGGATAAACCCTTCACAAGACAGTTCCTTTTCAAGTCCTTCCACGCCCATGTATTTCCTTCTAGTTCGTAATCTCAAATTGGCTCTTCGCGTTTTAATCACACAGATCTTCCACTTGATTGAATCTAAAAACCGTAGTTTTTAACACTCGCTTATAACTCCAACTCTTCATTTTTGCAAAGTAAAAAATGAGATTGCCCCAACCCTTTATTTATAGTTTTTCCTTTTTCTAATCATTAAATGGTACTTTACCTACCCCCGTACTTTATTCATTTAATGTAGCTTTTTCAAACAAAGTCCATCTTCAACGCCTTCACTCACGTGCCCTTCCTACGTGAAAACTTCTCCAACCTTATGGCATATAACCAAACCAACCTTACAGGAGACTCTTTCATGCACTTAACCTGCACCGAAGGCACTTCTTCTATCCATATTATTTCTTTCACCTACCTCATGTTGCTTTAATTGCGCTTCCTTTTCCTTTGTACATGGGATCTACTAGTAGCTTTATCCTGACACCAACCATTCTATCTTTTCTCTTCATCTACCTCTTTTAACTGGGCTACACAACAAGGCTCTTCAGCACAACTTCCTTGGTACTTTAATCACATGCTTCTTCACTTTTATCCAACCTACCCTTAAACGATGTGTTTTCCTCTACGCACTCAAAAATTCTCCAAAAATAGCAATAAGGTTACCGGTGCCCAAGGCGCAAAGCAAAAGAACAACATGAAAGGGAAACACAAGAAAGGGAAAATGTATAAAGGAAAATTCTAAACTAACTGGAAAAACTACCTTATTTACAAACACCAAGAATACTTATTTATAGTAGGGCTTCAGCCTACTGCCATTGAATTTTCTAGGAAACTTTGTTCCATCCAATGCTTGTAACTGGCACACGCTCGAATCAAGGATGTACGAGATTGTGTAGGGACCCAACTAATGGACTTTCAATTTCCCAGGATGGTGCAGAAACTTGGAATCATACAGTAACACCATCTTCCCAACCTAAAACTTCTTGTTTCTATTATGGTGATCATGCCAAGCCTTTTTCTTTTCCTTTTCTATTTTTTGGCTCCAACGAGCAATTGATCGTCTCTCATCCAATTTCATTAGTTCATCAATTCTTTCTTCCAGTGCTTGTTCATTTGTTAATCCTCTTGTGTGTGCTATTCACAGAGAACGTAACATAAATTCAACTAGAAAAATGGCTTCCATGCCAAAAACCAATTGAAAAGGTGTGGCTTTATTTATTCTCTTATACGTAGTCCTGTAAGCCCATAAAACTACTGATACTTTGTCATCCCAATCTTGTCTTCCAACATCATAGATTTTTGTCAAGGTATGACTCAATATTTTGTTGAATGATTCCACAGTTCCATTTGCTTGTGGGTGATAGGGCATAGTCTTATGATGAGCCACCATGAACTCTGATAACAGGATCCTCACGGTCTCATTCAAAAAATGTGTACCCCTATCACTAGTCAAACTCAATGGACAATCCATACCTCATGATAATGTTCTCCTATAAGAACCTTGCCACTATTGCTTCCATGAAATCTTTAGTTAGGGATGCGTCTACCCACCTTGTGAGATAATCCATGCAAGTGATGACATAATGTGACCCATTCCTACATGCTTCTGGTGTAATAGGTACCACAAAATCTATCGCCCATTTTTAAAAAGGCTCTGCGCTAGGGATAGGGTGCAAAGACATTTCATCTCTCCTTCCTAGTTTGTCAATGCGCTGACAGTGGTCACATGCTTTACAATAATCTCTACAATATCTGTACAAGGTTTCTCGCCATAATCCTGCCATTAATAACTTGTGCATGGTGGTATCACCTATGTAATTCCCACCAACACTTCCTCCGTGTGCTTCCTCCATGATGGCTAGGTGCTCATGCTCTAACACACACCTGTACAAAACTTCATCATGTCCCAATTTGGTATAAGTATTCACTAATCAACATTGTAGGGTTGTGACGTGTATGGCCAACTGCTTCTTTTCCAATGCCTTCATATCCATCCAGTGCCACACCCTTCTTTTAAAAATACTGCAATCTTCTCCAAATCCGAGGGCGTGCACCATAACCTAAATAGTTGGGCATTTGGCATTGCTTCCTCAATACTTTGCACATCCTCTCCTGAATTGATTCTTGATAGATGATCAGGTCCACAATTTCTTTTTCCAAGCTTCACTACAACGATGAATTCAAACTCTTGAAACAACAACACCCATCAACATATGCGCCCTTGAAGAACATGCTTGTTTACTAAATACTTTAATTCCATGTGGTTGGTGTAGAATATAAATGGTGTTGCCAGCAGATATTGTCTAAACTTGAAGAACACGTAGATCATTGGAAATGCCTCGCACTCAGTAGTGGTATAATTCTACTCTGGTGGTGTCAAGTTCTTGCTCGCAAAACAAAGAGGATGATAAAAAATCCCCTCACCTGGTTGTGTAAGCACTGCTCCAATGGTGGTTCCTGAGGCATCTACATGGACATGGAAGGGCTTGTCCGAAGAGGGAAAACGTAAAATAGGCACGGTAATAAGCCTATCTTTCAATGTATCAAATTCCCTCTACTGCGCCTCTCCCAAATGGAAGGCACTTTTGTGTCTAAACAGCTCCTCTAAAAGTTCAATGATCTTGGCATATCCCTTAATGAATTTCCTATAATAGCCTGTATGACCAAGAAATCCACAGCACTTCACTTTGATCTATTAAGTTCCCTCTAATCCCACAGATCACAATGCAACCTTGGCTCGATATACCAACAAGCCTTCTTTACAAATAATATGTCCTAGCATAGAGTGCCAAAAGGGAGTCAGTAAAGATACATTTCTTTATATTTAAGGAATATGCTTAATTGCCTGCATCTTTCAAAAATTAAGTCTCGAATAGCCACAATGATTTTTAACCAGACAATAAACTAGTCCAATCATCCAAGATACACCTATAAGAAATGTATGAATGAAGTCCTGAAATGCTTGTCACAACAATGTGTGAAAAGACTAGTAGGCACATTATTCAGTCCAAAGGGCATAACTGTGTATGCAAAACTTTCCCCATTCAGTGGTGAAAGTTGTCTTCTTCTGTTATCTTCCTTTACGATGCAGCACTTGATGATATCTTTAAAACCCATCAGTAAAAGAGTATATCTTGCACCCAGTGCAACTTCGTCTAGGATCTCCTCAGTAAATGGGGTTAGGAAAAGGATCAATAACACATGACTAGCATTTAATTCTCTGTATTGTACACATAGATCCTTATTCTCCCATCCTTTTTAATGATTGATCACCATGGGAGTGACCCACTCTGATTCATTTAATGGGCTCAATGATTCCAGAAGCTCAACATCTTATCAAGCTCTTCCTTCACCTTAACGTGTAGATTAGGATTCATCCTAGTAAGGCCATTTTCCTAATCGAGCGTGAGCCCACCTTATTTAAGCTTGATCTCACATATCACCTAAGAGAAGGGTGTATTCCTTTCAATTCGTGATAGCTCCTCAAGGGAATAAGTCCTCAAAGTAGAGTAGTAGCTCAATAATCTTTGCATACTCTCTTTTTCAGACCAAGTAGTCACCAATAATCAGCTTCTTTAGGCTCTTCCTTTGTCCCAATGTTAACCGTCTTCATCTTTCATAGGCTCATGATACGTGCACACCTTCTCATCTGTTGTGTCCATTACCTTGTGCATACCTTTGGTGTGGCTAACATCTAGGTTCTTGTCCTCGTCATTTTCACCATCTATTAAGTATACCAGCTTACCCTTATCTTTTTCTTCCCAGGTGCAGACCATTTACTCCTCTTTAGTCTATTCAAGGTCAAGGTGTGCCTCTAAATCTAACTCTCTAAACATGTCTAAAATTAGTTCCTCAGCCTTCGCATTATTCCCAAAGTAAGGCGCTTCATAATCTGCAATGCTTCATTGGCCAGAGGTTTAGTAGAAAAGTAATCAAACGTGTGAACCATACTTGAGGTCATCTCTCATTAATTAACCATCTCCCGTGTCAACTCTACATGGACATATCCATCACACGCGTAGCCACTGAGGGTTACGTAGAACTTATGTACCCAAAGTGATGGTTGTAAGGCCTCTTGCCCCTCCATTTAGAGTCTCTCACACTTCTGAACGTGATGTGAGGTAGAATCCTTCCCATGGTATTCACATATCTATGAAGGTACATTTCTCCTTAGAAACCTAGTAGAAAAGGTGATTCTCACTTCTTACTATTTCAATAGGTTGTCTCTGTGTGTAGCCCGCCAACATGTTGTTGTCTAACGCATGGTATAAACCATCATATTCCTTCTGTCACCAATATCCTTCCACTAGGCCTCCATAGCACGCAAAAAGACATCAAGATTTTCTTTGTCAGTGTACTGAGGTACCTGGTTATTACTCGATCACCTTACCATGTGCAACATAATCATGCGAGTAACTATATTATTAATCTCGCACCCAACTAGTTCATACGTTATATGCACCCAATTGTCACAAGCAATACTTGTAGTATCACTAACTGAACGAAAATCATCCCACTGTATTACTCCTTCCTTAGATGGATCAATCACCTCAGGGTCTTTGATTGTACGTGCGTATATCCTATTCAAGTTCTCATCGCTTAATGACTCAACATACGGGGTAACCTTTGCATTAGTCAATGGGATAATGATGTGCTCTTCTTTTTTTCCAAAGATAATGTACCCCTTATTGAAGTGCAAATCTACATTATTTTCATAACACTAGGGGCGCCCAAGTAATGCTAGGAAACTATCTGCCTCTACGAGTTTCGATACTTCAAAGTCCCCAATAAACTTGGCTCCCTGAATCATAATAGTAGTATATTTTAACACCCCAATAGGATTAGCCCTAGTTCTGTTTGTCATATACAACACATTCAAAGAAGGTTACAATGGTGGTCTACCAATCTAATTCCAAGTGTCCAAAGTGAGTACATTAACTTCCACACATGTATCTATAAGAATGTTGCTCAAAAGCCACCCATCAATGAACACATTCAATGTAATCTCCTTGTCATACTCATAATTATGGTGATGCATATTTGCATGAAGGATTTTCCTCTCACGCTCATGCCTTACGGGTGGTGCCTTATCTCTCAACCACTCTCCTAACATAGGGATGATGTTCCCTTGACGTAATGGTTTGTAAAACTCCTTCAAATCATCTATTTCTTTCTGTGGGACTTCAACATGCTTAGCACATTCCAATGCACGTTCCTGTTCCTTTAAACTTTGAATCTCCCTTTGTAGATTCCTGATCACATCCATAGTCTTCTAGGTAAACTTATCCTTCTGATGCGTCAGGGTATGGATACTTTCATTAATCACTTACTTCTTCATTGATACCAAGTGGCTTGTATCTTCGAAGTACCTCACAAGTGCACGCAGCCTCAGCGCGTGTTGTTAACTAACATAGACTGTAATTCAAAACTTCAGCCTGTGTTACCTTCGAGGGATCCATTGTATGTCTGCCATCCACGCACTGAATCTTAATCACAGTACTGCACCCTTATCTTGTTCGGTGTTTTTGATCTCGATATTCTCATATAAGTCTAGGACATTCTTCAAACTTATTGCTGTCTTTCCACACCACGAGTTCTGTAACCACATTTTAAGGGCACTCACACTGATAATGATCAAGAGATCCATAAGTTGAAACAAGGTCCTCATGGGAAATCACTTCTTCCTTGCCACTGTTGTGACCTCAGCCTCTATAGCTTCCTCGAAAGCCTCTATCTTTGTGCATCCCCATCTACTACACTCCTTCAGAACAGTGTTCATCTTTGTTCCTTAGATGTACCATTGCTACACCAGGTCTAGCATACACTAGTTTTGAAATGCTTCATGTATGTGATCAAACAGCTTTGCAGTTAATTCATATCATGAGTATATGGAGGTACAAATCTTATAATAACATGGATACATTCTTATGGATCACGTGTTGTAACAAGTGGACATCTACTTGCATCATGGTCTAAATGAACATATATCGCATTCTGAGAATTACAGTGACGCGCACCAACTTGCGAGGGCAACTATCCTTGGTGTGTCCTTCTAACCTCGCAATCCGTGCACCACCAAATCCCACTGCGATGTCTCATGGAGATGAATTAGCACAGAAATGTTTTCCAACTGTTTGGCACTATAGCTAGCAATATGAGTTTCTAAGAAATAGGCTAACGCCGGTGTTAACACTCCCAATGGCCTCATCATGCAAGGCAGACCATGAAAAGTGCTTCGCATGCATATCTATAAAATGACAATGATAACCATAAGGGAACTTATAAAAGGGGTGATCAATCCTCAACAAGAACCAACACATCAATGCAAGGTGTGAAGGATCCAAGGATGATCTGATAATTTAGTCAAGAGAGTTTTAAAACATGCATCATAGTGCCCACACACTGGTATGCCCAATGAGTGAGGATGAATAAAATCCTTCATGAAGCACTGGTGCTCTGTCTACTCAAGCACCCTAGAATGTGGAACTCTGGATAGGAATGCATTCTTAAAAGTAGTGTAATCCACCAATGTTTGATGAGGGTCATAATTTATATACCAGCTATGTGTGAACCCTTGTGATGTGGTTATAAATTAACTAGCCTTTCATTCTTAGGTTGTGATACCCTTTGCCCGCCATAGCAGTTCACACTTTGAACATGTTCCGTAGCATCTTCAATTTTGTAATCTGGAAAATGTAGAGACATTTCAAAGAATACTTGAGGTGGTGGTTGGGGTCCTTGTCCTAAACCAGATCCTTGGTTCCCTCTAGTGTTTCATAATCCACCACCTGATCCATTTTTGAGGTCCACTGGGTCCTCCTACCTCCAGAGCCACTGGTTAACCAGAACCACTGGGTCCAATAGGGCCTATAGAAGCTGTCAAGTGACATGGTCCCATTGAACTATGTGGTTTGACGATCTGTGATAGACCCTGCTACCACTACTTTGTCCCATGCCACTCCCTGATGTTGAGCCAAAGCTTCTCCTACAACTCTACTCACATGTCCAAAAACTGCGCAAATTGTATCTCCTAGGCACGAATTTTTCGCTTCCACTAGTTTAAACTAGATCAATAATTCTTCCTGGATCGGGAAAACCAAATGCCAGGGATTGGTCACTAGGTGGGTTTAGATATGGTAGGGGCGTAAATGACTCTCCTTTTTCCATAAAATGGGAGCTCTCACCAGAAGCTGAAGGGGTCTCCCTTATGCGCTTGCCAAGATGGGGAGTAGTTACACACTGCTCAGGTTCCAAATCCTCCACATGAACCTCGGACTCCTTCCCACAAGGTCTGTCTCCATTAATCCTCACACTAGTAGCTTCATTTCATCTAGCAATCTCCCTTTCATTTGTGCTTCACTATAAGAGCCATCTTTCTTCCCTCTTCTTCTCTATGGTATCATCTGCCATCTTCCTCCACCCGGGAAAGCTTCCTTACCCAGTGCTCAGGTCCGTTTAGTCCATACATGGGGAGCACCTCTAAAACATGGTAACCATCAATATCTTCATAGCTAGAGGAATAACAAAATAGAAACAGTGTCCTCTAAGTTCTCGCATAAACCGAACTCAGCAACCTCTAAAGCAAGAATACATAGAAATGGTGTATTCTAGATGTAGCTAGCTAGTACTCCTCTTTTCACCAATGATCTACAACACCGTATCCATGCAGATATGTATCACTATAACCTTTGGTAGTCTTGAGCTTTGGTCCATATCCGTGATCCGTAATGCCATGTTGATCTAGATGCATAGGCTAAATTAGCCATCCATATAACTCTACTAGGAAGCATTCAGAAAAAATTCTCATACAGATCATGGTAGAAGTTCTCTTCTACCCATCTACATGTATTAAACTCATAGTCACATGCTAATCTCTGAGAAAATTCATCCTATAATGCTCTTGAACCATGATTCAACCTTTTCCAATGTTAACTGATCCGTCATTACTCTTTACATCAGAACATGATGCATGTTATATCCTACTACAACTTTCAAAAGAGGTCTGCACGCAATGGAACCAAGATGTAGTCACTTTTACTCCTATCTCCAAAAGCAGGAACCCCATGTCTCCTGGCTCTATCAACCAGCAAACCTGAGCGCTCACACGAGGCACGCGTGGGTGTCGAGTCTCTCTTTTATGTGATTTTAGTGGGAAGCATTATCTATGATAGTGTAAGAGTATTTATGAAATAAGTTGAGACATACAAGAATCCGCTTAGGGCTTAGAACACCTCCGGATCCTTAGTAGTAATCCTTCATTACTCTCAGTGCTTTAATAGATTCCAACTAACATATACTTTCTAACAGAAAGAAAGATACAACCATTCATTCTGTATGCATGATAGGAAAGAGACCTGTCGTATAATTAAATATTCATGTAAACCTGTTGATATTCATATCTATCTATAACGGGTAACCTCAGGGCATATATTCATTGATTCATTACAGAGTGTGCCAAAGTCACAGACCAACAGTCATGTGCCAATCACTTCCACCTCTCATGTAGCTAATACCAGAAAAGAAAAAGCAACTTGCATGCTAGTAGTCCTTTGCTGACACTCTTTGTTCCATATTCCACTCACAGCATCCTATCAGAGCTTTGCACGCTCTAACCTACTATTATTATCTACGTATTCCTAGATGTATATTCTATCGTGCATTTGTGTCTCTGTATCTTCCATATACTTTTCCTTTTTTAGAAACTTGTATTTATCCCATTCTGTGGGGCTGCCATCTCACCTTAGATAGGCCCCCTCAGATCCATCATTTGTGTCGAATGTGGTCCTTATGTGAGCATGTTCCTCAGGCCTGAGCTCTCCACTCCATCTCATGATGGTCTTCTCAGAAGATTCCATCTATTGGGGCATGCTCATTCCTGGGCCAACCTATTGCTAGTACTAGCATCTTATCTGTACACAACTCATCACCTTTTCACATGTTCTGAATTTGTCTCTGCTAAAGATACAATAAGTCCTTATCCAAAAAACATCCTTTCCATGGAGAATGTTTGATAAACTAGGAAAAGCTATATGACCAAACTTATCATACATACTCAAAAATGAAGAAAAGGTTGGTGCCTTAGAAACACCAAGATATAAAAATATTAGTGATCCCATGCACCTAAATTACCTTCCACACCAAAGGTTTCAATATTCCAATGGGCCCAACAATAAGGACTTAGCATCATAATATTGATCAAGTAGTACTTGGTAAAGATTCTAGACAGGATAATGATTAACTTTCAATTGATAAAACTGATAACTATGATAATCATCATATAGACGTATTAATTTTGTTAAAACTTTCATTGGCTAGAAATTTGATTCTTGAAGTTAGAAATGTAACTAGTGTTTCATATTTGTGTAAAATTAGAACTTATAAGTACCAATATTAAAAATATGGTAGGGTATTATACTTGAAAAAAAAAAATTCCACTAAAATGTAGGAGGTCGGTTTAGTCTCTGAATACTTGTTACAGTCAAAGGACATTTGTGATTAGATGAAAGAAATAGAAAATATTATAGATGAGAAATATTTGATTTCTCTTATACTATAGAACCTACAAAACTAATTTGACTCATTTTTTGATTCATTTCATATGATTGTGAAAATATAGGAGATTTATTTAAGAAGTTGTCTACGCTTCGCATGTAAAGGGAGTGAATGGAAAGTCATGTAGCTTCCTTGACATCAATGGCTACAAAATTTTATTTTATGGAAAGGATAAAAGGCAAGGGAAAATGGTAAGAAAATAAAGATTCTTTAAATAAAAATTTAAGTGATTCCAATAAAAAATGGAATTTTTTTTATCACAATGAATCATGTCATTTGAAGAAATAATTTCATAAGAAACAATATGATTTGAAAAATAGTAGAAAGAAGTCACAATTTATAAATGGGGTTGAATAATATGACAAAGTTCAGCATGTGAGTTTACATTTGTGGCGGTATATAATTAGTCATTAGAGTCAAGGATGTAGTATTTTCACTTAGGTACATCAAGATACTACATGTGTCACAAATACTGGTATGTTAACTTTGTAGAATATGATAGTTGTAATGAATCAGTTTCCTTAGGTGATGGTTGGGTTATTTATGTAAAAGTATATGGTGATGTTTTTATTGCATTGATTAATTTCCATAAGTTACATTTTTTAGAATGTTTGGTTCGTTCTTGACATGAAAAAATGCATTTCCATAAGTAAAATAACTATGAATCCTAACCTTTGAGTGGATTTAAACGAATAAAATGCATGTTTAGTAATATTCATGATCAGAGAGTCATTTTTCTGTTCTTGGTAACAAGGGATTGTATAAGTTAATTGATCCTAACCTAAAAAATGAGTATGCACTAGTAGTAGTTGATAACTTTAGTGATATTAAGAATAAGAGATATGGTCACCTCATTTACCAACATTTTCTTAAATTAACTCATTCTAATATGGTGAATTGATTTATCCTATTAAAAATATTAAGAATGTATATTCAAGTTGTCGAAAGGGTAAATATTTTCAACATCCATTTGATATTTTTATGGAATGGAAAAGATAATGTGCATTAGATTTAGTACATTTGGGTTTTCATCATCTAATGTGGAGACCTTAAACATCTATATCTTTGTATTCCTTGATTATTATAGATGATTTCTCTAGGAAAACTTTTTTTTATTTTTTGTGTGGAAATTTGCAATGTTTCTCTAATTTTGTTTCTGGAAAACTATGGTAAGACAAACAAGGAAAGAAAAATGTAAAAACTCTTAGATCATTTAATGCAGATGAATTTCTCTTTCAAATATTTATGGAATTTTGTAAGAAATAAGGTATACATAAGCAATATTCTACTAACAGAATGAATTCATTACAAGACATAACATGATAGTGATGAAGATGGAAACCATACCAAAATTAGGTAGAAGCAATGAATATAGTTGTGTACGTTCTCAACCAAAGTCCCACCAAATCTCTCCAATATATAACTCTAGAAGGAGAATGTTTTGGTAATACTAATGATGTAATTAATTTTCATGTTTTCATATCCACTACTTCTATATTGGGAAAATTATACATGTTGGTTGGGTATTTTGAGTAGATGAATACATAAAAGTTAATTGATGTCTTGACATACAAGATTGTTGCAAGTATATGGTTTTTCTATATGAGAAAGTACAATTTTTTATATTAATAAAAAATATATTGAGATTATTGCAGTGGTTTCTTTTTTAAATAAAAATGAATCTATTTTTAGTAGTAGTGTTGTACAAAGTTCAAATAAAGTACTAGAGGTGTCAAGTTCTAACAAAGAATCTAGTGATGAAGAGGGTGTTTCTTAGTATTCACAAACATATCAAGAGAACCAACAAAAAATTCGTAAGTGGTACCATACCACAATGAATGATGAGTGAAAAGATGAATTTCCTTATTTGTTGAAAGGTTAATGTTCAAGGTTAGGAAGACAAAAGGTGGGAGGTGAAGAGTAGGTAATTATTTCTCTTACTTCCTTGTAGGTATTGAAACCATACATCATTTCAAGGACCAAATTCAAACCCAAATGGAAGTTTCTCATGAATTTTGGTGAAAGATGAAGTGGTATACAAAACAATCACATGATTGTTGTGAACAGCAAATCTCCTAAAATTATTCAACAATGGAAAATAGTATGCATTGGGTATTCAATGACTCAACATAGAAATATCTCTTAACAGATATGTTATGTTGTTTACTCTTTGTGTATATTCTAAACTACTTGTTGGAACTGATCACTCTAACAAACAATTAAATCATAAAACATTTAATGCATGAAAAAAATTCAAGGAATAATAGAATCCAGTGAACCCAGTATTTATCACCATTTCCACTTCGGTAAGATGGATTTGAAAAAAAATAGGAGCATTTAGATACATCATTATAGGTGTAGTAGCACTATAATTTGGTTAATTTCATGTATGGGATTAATCATATTAATAGAATAATGAATTTAAAACAATTGATTTATTCATTAAGGGTGGTGTTATAATAATTATCTCATATTGTGTTTATAAAATTGTAACCAAATGAGCTACATAGTTGTTAGGTAGTTAGTGATATTTTTTAGGTTTGTTATTTGTTTAAGCTATTTACTAACCTATACTTAGATTTTTTATTCATAGGTTTATCCTCAAGCCAAGTTTTTCTTTATTGTTGAGTATTTGTTCCTAGATTATAGACTCTTGCTTTTCCTATTTAATAGGCCTTCACAATTGTAGTATTTATGGCTTGCATCTTCTAAAATAAATTTTAAACATGGACATGAAGAGGATTATCCCTAAAATAATCTTAAAACAGTGGATGTACCTTAATTTCCAAGAAATAGCACAAAATGCATTGAAGTTCTATTCTTATTTATACCTTCGAGTATTATTCAATTTATTAACCTCTGTGCATTAGAGTCTAAAATGCGCTATCTTGAAAAAATAATAAAATTTATAGACCATTACTATCAAGGTTATCGATGTGCATATATAAAATCTGACTAAACATAGATGTGATGATATAATTTCCCTAGTTGAATAAACTTAGTCTATTCAATTTAGTTTTAATTTTATACGCTAACTTTTTTTTATTTTACATTTCATTATTCAATTTGTTGAGTACATGTCTAGTTCCAATATTAAGTTTATTATATTATTTTTATCGTAAATTTTGTATTGTAAATGTATCACTAAAATATAACTTATGATTGATGAAATCAAAATTTTTATGATATTGTATAGTATTGGTATTTAGAATGGACTTGAAATTGAGAATGATCTTTTAACAATGTATTTTTCTGCAAACAATGTCAAGTGAGATGTAAAATTATTGATGAATACAAATCATTTTGGAGCTTGAAGTAGATCCAAAACTGAAACTAAACATGATTTTGAAGATGCGTAACCCAAATTAATATCACTTTAGTGGATGTACCCTAAGTGTTGTGGTGTATAAATGAATGAATTTAAAGGATTTGTGAACATAAACCCTAGAGTACAATTTATTTTATTAATCTCTATGCATTTGAGCTTAGCTCCCAATAGCTGGAAAAGATAGTAAATATTGTATAAAATTATTGTGAGGAGACTCAAGGTCCCCATAATAAATTTTAATAAACATGGATGTATTGTGGGAATTTTCCCAGTTCATTCAAGTTTGACTATATGAACCTTGAACGTGGAAGTAAAAGGGAATTAAATTTTGTTGGGCTTCATTATTTAGCTTGTCAAATTCATATCCAGTTCCAAATTAAAGGGATGGGGAATATGCTAACGTGATCCATTCACTTTTGTGTTGATAATAACATCCCAATATTTATTCTTTTTTCCTTCAAGTATTATCGTTGAATTTGTAGTTGTAATTTTTATTTTATTTTTACACACAAAGGTTTTGTATCATATAATTAATTATTTAATTTTTTGAACATGTGTCTAATGCAAATATTAAACGTAGTAGTTATTTTGAATTTTATTTTTATATTATATGTGTAATACGAAAATATAGTTTAAGATTTTCTGTATCAATGCTTTATGGTGGTACTATAATGTATGCATTATTTCTATTGAGAATGGTCATGAAATTAACAATGGTCTTTGAATAATGTAATCTTACATGAATATTGTCATGTTATATGTAAAATATATGATGATTGCTATTCCCATTAGATCTTGGATTAAATGCATCTATGGCTAATAAACATGGACATGAAGATGAGTATCCTTAAACTATTCTAAGTAGAGTGGATGTACATGTCATGGAATAACTAGGAATGAATTTTAAGTATATGTTTACTTAGACCCTAGAGTATTATTAAATTTGTAAATATCTATACATTAGATCCTAACACCTGCTAGGTAGAAAACATAATTAAAAAATGATGAAAATAGTTATGGTGCTCAAGGTTCACATAGGAAACTTGACTATACATGGATGTAATGTAGGAATTGCCTCAATTCATTCCAATTTGACTAAATGGACCTTGAGTGTGGAAGTAAAATGGAATAAAATTTCATTAGGCTTCATTATCCAGCTTTCTAAATTCATATCTAGTGCCAAATTAAATGAAGTGGAAAAACCTAAGGTGATCCATTCACATGAGTTTTGATAATAACATTCCAACATTTACTATTTTTTCCACAACTTTTATCATTGAATTTTTATTTGAAGTTTTAGTGTTAATTTTACATGCAAATGTTATATATTTTACAATTCATTATTTAATTTGTTAAATGCATTTCTTGCAGTGATATTAAACTCACAAATTATATATATATATATATATATATATATATATATATATAAATTATATATATATATATATGTATATATATATAGAATTTGAGTGTTACATATCAAGATCATTTCCAATCAGAGAAATGTAATTGTGGCTAGATGAGGAAATATACTCATTTCCAACCATATAAAGACAACTACAAAACAAAAACAGTGGAAATGGTCATAATTATTTACTCAAACTTCATGTGATGAAACTTGTGATAGGACTTTTTTAGCAAAGTATACTTTTTTTAAGATTGCGTTCTAAAATGTAGATGTGTATTTATTTAAAATGGGAATATTGTTGAATACTAACAACTACTATCCATTTATAACATGTTCCATATTTTGGTTCTATCTTATTCGTTATTGGGATAATAACCTAGCAACAAATTATTTGAATAGTTGTATGTATGAATACTTGTATGTGTGTATGTTGTGAATTTTTTACTACCCATATTTTTATTTATTTTCTATCCATTATGTTGAGGGGCATTTATAACATCACAAATTTGTATATATAGAGGATACAAATGATGGAATCTCTACCTTATGAATCTAATAATGAAACATACATAGTGAAAATGATCAGTGTGATCCACTTGAACATCACGAGATGACACTTGTGATAGGATTATGTAACAAACTATACCTAATTCGAACATGTATTCAATAAAGTAAATGCGTATATGTTTAAAAGTGAACTTTACTAGACCCTAACTACCACTCTCTATTTATAATATGATTGATTATTGTTCCCCATATTGTGTTTGTATTTTTTTAATATTTTGTAATAGTAGTGACTACTACAATAAATACTTATATATATGCATACTTACATGTCTAATTTTTGGAAAAAAAAACATGTTTATTGTTTCTAGATTTCCTTAATTTTTACATAGCTTTAATCGTATCTTGTTTTTCATTTAAATACACCTTTATTGTATATTTTCACTAATCACTTTTTTGAACTTGTATTTAGAGATAATTATATATGAATTGGAAAATTCTATAAAAGACCCATTATCCTAAGGGTCATTAAAAACATCCCGAAATTTAATATATAGAAGATGAAAAAGATGCAAGTTCCACCTCATGAAGTTAAAAGGGAAAAAATTAATAATTTTCAACATGAGAAATGTAATCATGCTCAAATAGAAAAATATACTCATGTTCAATAAAATAAATCTAATGGTGGATTGCAAGTAGTGGAAATTATTATCATGCTCCACTAGAACTTCACATGATTGGATTATTTCACACAGTATACCTTGTTTGAAGCTTTCATTAAAAAATATTTATTTGCACATATTTAAAAACAATATTTTCCAATTCTAGTGTCCACTAGATATTTATAATGTGTGCATTTATTGTTCTTAATATTTTGTTTGTAGATTTTCCTTGGTTGTGATAATAGCCTAACGATTGCTAGAATTAATAATTGTATGTACGAATAATTGTAAATTTAGTGTTTTAATGTTTTACTACCCACACTACTATATATAGTGTAAAAAATGACACGATATGTGTAGATCCCCATTTCAAAAAAAAATTCAATTTTGATGGAAATTTAAATGCAATTTTGGTGATGCAAAAGTGACACAAATGAGATGAAAAATTTGGTGCTATGTGTGTCATATTTGTGCCATCACCGCCCCTAAATTCAAAAATAAAAGCAAGTGAGCCTTTTCTGTGCTCATTTTTTATGCCAAATCTACACATCCATTAACTCCACCTCACAAGTCAACTATCAAACTCCAAAGCACAATTAAGAGAAGGTGGGTGAATAAATGAGTATTTTACTTATACATGACAAGGACAAGTCAACACCCCAAGGACCAAAATTAATTTCAGTGCAATAAGGTGCAACTGGGAGAAGAGACTTACAACTTGCCTTTCCAAAATACATGGAATAAGGCCTAATTGCAGAAATTTGGCAACCCATTTGGTAGAGGTTGGTGTAACAACTTGTTGAAGAGGAATTCATTTGGGGTTTAACTAAGTCAATGAACTATGTCCCTAATTCAATTTTAGCTTCCAAAATCATGCATGTTTTTTACAGGTTTAGATCCGAATTTCAAAAGGATTAGGTGGAGTGTTTCACATGTCTAAAGTTTGTACTTAAACGTCTCTTACAACACATAATCCAAGAGCCATTCAACTCTAGATAAATGCCTTTCTGGATGACCCTTTTAATTAATTAACAACATTGGATTACTGGGGACTAATCTAAGACACAATTTAAATAAATAATAAAGGGAAATTACATGTTCCACTAAAATCCACCCTACTAAATTCAAACAAATGGAAACCAAATAATAAGAATACACACATACCCCTTGGTGGACATTCTTTTAAAGGATGATCCACCCCATGAGATTTATGTTTGTTAACATACACATAATAACAAATTATTCATGTTGCATATGGTGAAAATTCATGTTGATCATTCATTTCCATGGAATATCATAATGTCAAATGGTCTCCAAATCCCCCGATGTTTGCTGTGAAATGTTTAAAGAAATGCACAAACACTAAGATACTCTCCTTCGGTAACCTTAGGATGGCCGCATCAAAACATCCAAAATAAATACAAAAGATTGAACTCCATAATCATGATTATTAAATTTATGGAATACATGAGACATCGGGTTTGTGCAAGCAACAACCTCCTTTACAATTCCAATCCATAATTACATATGTATCACAAGATTAGTTCCACTTTCTAGCCGATACTCAATATTGACAAAATATCACATGTATGAAAAAACACACAGATATACCTATATAACACATGCCAATTAAATGTATCAATTCATCAATGCATAAAATGTTTCTATTAATCCACAAATGCATCAAGTATGAATCTCACTTTCAACCATGAGGTCCAATGATTCTTTGAGTGTTCTAACATCATATCAGCTTATAAGGCTACAGTAATGACCTAACACATAAGTAGAGTTCAACCAATATCATAATCCTACCTAGAAATCAGGTGTCGGAGGGAAGTGGGCACTACATTTTATACATCTATTTTATTTCCACCTCTTCAACAAATAATGGATTTAAATGAGAATCTTTTACAATTTTAATAAACTAAATGTCACAAATTAGCATGTCCATTTTAAACCTTGATTATCATTCACATTAGACTCTAAAGTTATTTGGATATTGGTCAATATACAACTCATTTGTAATCATCAACTCAATTTCCATTCACATTCCTATCTACAATGGGCTTGTGGACACTAATCAAACTTTAGGTATAACTTCTCCATGTGGACCAAGTGGAACATATATGACCCTCTGAATGTAGATCACTAAACAAATATTAAGGACTCAAGCCTACCCCCATATCTCACTTTGAGAAAATGATCCTCCACCACTCTAGTTCATAAATATGGAATAATAATAGCAATTAGAAATGGATATGGTATGAAGGATGTCCATGCTATTGAGAGTTATGTTGTGCCATTACTCTAGGATTACATGTTGCTTCTAACAAAACACACCACTACTTTGAAACAACACAAAATGAAAATGATATGGATTTAGGGATTATTCTTCTACCCCATAAACACTTACCTATTCAAATAAAAATATTTTCTCATCAAAATACAATGTATCTTAGAAATTGATGAATCATATTGAACCCTCAATATTTATTGAAGAAATCACATCATCTTTCATAAAACATTTTCACCATAGTAGTCCTACTAATTGGATTAGCATAACAGTACAAAATAGGTAATGTTTGGTGGCTATGGAATGATATCCCCCACATAAGTTGGCTAGTAATGCTTTGGGCTCATCAAATAGAGGTCATTTCCATTCAAGCACAAAATTTGGCAAGAGTCCATGGAGGAGGTAGGAACAAACAATTTTTGTGATGAACAAGCATGTGATGATACATTGGGGGGAACTGAATGTGATATTCCTACTGATTGGTCCAAGCACGAACATTTAGTGCAATAACTACAACCACAAAATATGGCATAAAGGTATAAGTGAAATGATTACTGTGCCCTCATTCTTCCCTACCATAGAAGGCTATCTAATGGATTCACCTTGGTTATGACCAAGAATTTCCATCTACTTTTTTGGCCACCATAACTCTTGTACTGATATATGATACCTTAAATAAATGGTCTCATCTGATAAGATTTATTGCTTTCATTGTAGTTGTCTAATTGAATTTTTTACATTTTTTTAATTCTTAAACAAAATCATATCTACCTACATAAAATGAAATGCTTAAATATTAGAGCATCTCCTCTAATCGGGCTTCAAATAAAAAGTTTCACTATTTTAAAATATAGTATTACAAAAGTTGAGTTAATTTTTAATATAATTTATCTTTCCATCTTACACCTAGTGCAATCTTATTCTTGTAGAAAAAAATAAGTATTTTAATTTTTCACTTCTTATTTAGACAAATCAGTGTGTTAGTACTCACATGGTTGTTAATGTGGGTTAATATATTTATATAAATGTTATTTTAACAACTTATATAAGTTAGGAGTGTGGAATAATAATGTTGTGAGATAATTGTACATGATTGTTGGGTTGTACAACCGAATCACAAATATATGAGATAGATAAGAAGTTTGAGATATTCTACATGTGTTAGAGATATATTTCTAATATAATTTTCACTCCTCAGTATTAATTTAAAATCTCCAAGACTACTCTATTATATTTACTTATTGACTTGTTGTAATGGTTTCAAATATAATAGGTATGGTAATCAGTAATCTTTATAATTGCATAAGACTTTATATCGATAATAATGTGACGTAAAAAATATCAATTTTATATTCATCTATAATTTCTCATATGGATTGTATATTTTTCCATAATACCTAGATTTTATGTTATTATAATTTGGTAGTGTTTGACTTGTTATAATGTGGGTCTTGTTTTCATGTATTTGGCCCCAAAAAATGTGCATGATACCTCAGGATACGTTCTCTTATCATGTGGGAGGTATTTCGACCCATAGGTTTATGGGCTATATTTGGACCATGGTTTTAGTACCCACGGTATATTAAGATTACTTATGCAGTTTCCTATTGGTGTGCTTTTAGTGCATATGGTAGGGTGTTGTACATTGTAGATGTGTGTGAGTTCGAGTGTGAATTCAGGTGAGTTTGTTGAATATAGATCAAAACAGATCTAGGTATTGTATTGAGAGAAAGGGGTGGCTTGTAATAAAAACAAAAGGAAGTGATTTTTGGTGGACATAGCCCAAATTAGGTGAACCGCATGAAATATTGTCTCTATGTTGTGTTCTTTTAATTTCTACGCTTTTATTTCATATCTGTGATATTATTATGTATATTAGTTTCTACTATTGCGATTTTGTTTGGGGATTTTTCCACATATTTTATCCCTTATTTCCTAACAAAAGGTGTATCAGATATTGAGAACCTTGGTCTTTTGGCTTTGAATCGTAGGGGCATTTGATCTTGAGGTATGAGCTAAAGATGATGGATTATCTCTCCTATTGATTTCATTGTTTTACAATTTCAATGCCGTCTTTGAAAGATGCAGATATGGATTATAATTCATTTTTTTAATCACTGGTAAGCAGCATTATTCACTACTTCAGACAAGATGAACAAACATTCGTAATATACATATGCATACATATATATGTATGTATATATCATGTAAATCAATCTGGAATATGTATAAATAGCTATATCTATATATATATATAGATATATATATGTATATACATATATATATATATGCATATATTGAATATGTCTTCATTGATTTAGATTGTTTCCAGAAGGTAAAGACTACAAAAGATCTAATTTTGCGTTAGGCAAATTGTATTGAAGACATTACCTAAAGACAACCATATTTTTAGATAACAAAATCCAAACCGATATAACAGATGTTTTTTGAATAGTCATACCAGAGTGGATAATTTAAACTGATTTTAATATTTGTGGAGACATGCTAATTCTTATGCAATATAATTTGTAAAAAAGGGCGTTATTAATTTATGTGCTATTTACCCTGAAAGTTGGATTAGTTATTAAATGGCGGTAAGCAACTCAGTTCCACTAACTCAATTTGGAGTTTGAGGATTTTTGATTCTAAGGTTCATGTGAAGAAAAATCTCTGGGGAATCTTCTACTTTAGGGAATGCTTTAATCCAACCTGGAAACTAGAAGGAGATATAAGAATAGAAGAACTTGTGGAAAAATGGAAAGATTGGGCAAAGATCAAAATCCAAGAGTAAGATTGTATGTTGGCACTATGGAAAGTCTTGGCAACCAAAGACATGATTGTTGGGAGCTTCAGGACAAGAAGAATCAACAAGATGTATACAAGTATCCCAGTCACGTGGCATTGGGTCAATGAATGCAAGGAAAACTAGATAAATTCTTAGCATACATAGTACTAAATCTATGGATTTCCACTTTGGGGGCTTCTGGGGATGCTACTCCACATAGAAATAATAAGTGTTGATCTCTGTATCAAGGGGATTTTAGGATATGCTTTTCTTGGTGCTCAACAAATCCTTAGCAGTAATTGTCCTCCTAAATATACTCTATGCACTCTTGAGGTTATAGACTGCATTGAATTTAGGAATCCCATTGGCCCACAAAAGGATGTCAACACACAATGTGCTTGGGAAAGCTACGGAAGAAAACATAGGATATCGAAGGAGCCCACAAAAGCAGTGAAAAATTATGTTTAGTACATGGTTAGAAATTTACCCTAGACTCATGGAAGGTTACCAAAGAGTTCTCTTGTGGAGGGAATAAGTAAGAAGGAAGAGAAACATATATTTATCAACTGATAGTACATAGATCATTGTAATCATGCTAGCTTCAAGATGCAGATGAGAATGGGTTAAAGACACCAATAGGCTTGGTCAAATGAGCCAGAAGGGCATGGACATCATAAAGTTGAAGGTTCCTGGATATACAAAGACAAGGAACACACACCAATAAGAAGCCTGCATACATGGGAAACCGAAGTAAATAAGGTTTCACACAGGTATGCACTATCATTATGGAAGAGAGTAACTTAGATCTTGTACATTAAAATGTGTGGTGTTTACATCATGTCCCATTTCTTGGGGGTTCATGATCCATATATATTACTATATATATGATGAAAGTGCAACAAGGAAACACTTACCTAGTCACCTTGTATTAGACTACAGTTTCCTCACCATGTATGTTGATAGTTTTAGTTAAGTTACTTAGATAAGCATAACGTATTTGAAAGTTAAACAGGTCTTAAGAGTTAGATCATGTCTCAATCTCAGATACTGGAGGGGAATGTTGCAGATCCTAAAGATATAATTGATGCTCTTTTATTCTAAGACACGTGAATCCGTCAGGAAACAGATGATTCAAAGAACCTGTGCAACAGAATGGGGTGTCTATATAAACATATGAATCAACAACAATAATGAAATCTAGATGCTAGGAGCAAAGTGATAGGATACAAATACAGGACTACCTCTTGATTTGAAATCAGTAAAGATGTCTATGTGAGAGCTGTGTACTTGAATACAACACATTGACCCTCAAATCTAATTGGATGGAGTTTTCCTCATGAGTGAAACTTGGTGTAACGACCCACAAATTCACACAGGTTAAATAACACAGTTAAATATAGGATAACTTCTTCTTTTTTGACTTTCTTAAAGTATAGACGACACTAAAGATGATCACAAAGAGCTACAACCAACTCACGATAAGCTTGACACAACATTGACAATATGTACGAAACCCATTGTGAACAATTCAATTTTCTTTTAGACAAGACAACATAGAAGTCAAACCACATAACACACTTACAGTTAGGGAAAACTAGAGTGAGAAATTATTGAAGGTTATTTACTTTTATAAAAAAATCCTTCAATCCTTAACTTACATTTTCCAGGACTTCGGATATGATTCGTACAATTCATCTTACAACGCTAAGTTTCTTACTTTTACACGGAAGAGAATTTTGGTTTAAGTCTTCTCTATTATGAAATTTATTTGTTTAATTCATTTATTTAATAAATAAGGTAATTTAATTCCACAAGGCCATCTATTTACACTTACGCTACTAGAACTCAGGTTGAAATACCTCCAATAACACAAATAAACAACTTTAAAAATAAAAACCAAGAGTTTCACAATATATTTCTTCTCACTATGGAATCCACACTAATATTTTACATCGTTACAATACACCTTTTATTTCACGTCTACTCTAAAAACTCTAAAATGCCAAAACACCCTAACTTGCCAAAAACCCTAAAATGCCAGAGATTACCTACTACCAAAACAATTCGGATGGGACCCAAAATTTACATGCCCAACATAAATTCATAAATTAAGTCTCACGTGAAATTTTGACTTATTCTAACAAGCACAAAAAAAATCATTAAAGTTCTAAGTCCTAGTGAAAAGTAAAAAAACATTCGGAGCCAATTTTAGGACCACTAGATGAAGGAATTCGAGCCCGAAAACATGCCAAAATGAGCAAAATTTGCAGTAATTTGTCACCAGAATAGTACTAATGTATATCTACCACCCTGTAAAATTTCAAGACGATCCAACAGTCAGATCAAAAGTTATGGTCTCCGCAAGTTATGCTCCGGCATCACTCTCCCCTAGTTGAAAAGGATTCAGCTCCTACAAATTAAGTTGACAAAATTCAACTAAAATCATCCTAAACTCCCACTCAGGAATCCAAGTATTTTCTTCTTGCATAAAACCTTCCCACTTTACCAAATATATGTTGTAGTTCCCATGTATAGTAGTGTCTTTCTTTTGGTCCAAGACGTGTATTACCCTTTCCTTTTTCTTCTTCGACATCTGCTGCTCCCAGTTTATTTCTTCCTCCTCCACAAGATTTTCATCATGACCTAGAAACTTATATAATTCATAAACATTAAAAATTTGTGAGATAGAAAGTTTTTCAGGTAGCTCCACCTTGTAGGCATTATCACTCATTTTCTTCAGAATCCTACACGACCCAATCTTCTTATACTTGAGTTTATTATATGTCCCTTTTGGAAACCTCTCCTTTCTAAGATGAACCATCACCATATCTCCTTCTTCAAATACACTTACTCTCCTACTGGCATCTACAACTACTTTATATTGTGCATTACTCACTTTCAGCTTTTCCCTCACTTCATCCTACAGCTGTAGAATGTGTTCTACAAATGCTTCTGCATCATCACTAGTTTAATCTTCACCAGGTAGCACAATAAAATCTAGGACCCCCTTGGGATTCCTACCATATACAATATGGAAAGGAGACCTCCCTGTTGATCTGTTTATCGAGCTATTATAGGAAAACTCAACTTGTGGTAAAGCTAAGTTCCATTGTTTTGGATTTTCTCCAACTATGCAACGTAGGAGATTTCCCAAGCTTATGTTCACTACTTTCAGTCTTCCCATCAGTTTGGGGGTGATATGCACTACTGAACTATAGTTGTGTCCCCATTTTCCTCCACAGAGTCTTCCAAAAGTGACTCAAAAACTTCGTGTCCCGATCTGAAGTGATTGTTCTTGGAACTCCATGCAATCTAACCACTTCTGAAAAAAACAAATCTACAACTCTAGAAGCATCATTAGTTGTTTACAAGAAATGAAATGTGCCATCTTAGAGAATCTATCAACCACAAAAAGATAGAATCATTCCCTCGCTGTGTGTTAGGAAGTCCTAACATGAAATCCATACTCAAATCAACCCATGGCCCTATAGGGATAGGTAATGGCATATACAACCAAGTATTCTGTGCATGGCCCTTAGCCATTTGGCACACTCTACATCTTGCTACAATCCTACTTATGTCCCTCTTTACCTTTGGCCAATAATAATTTTCTACAACAAGAGAAATTTTCTTACTTATACCAAAGTGTCCAGCCAACCCCCCACTATGTAATTCTCTTATAATATTTTCTCTCATTGAACCAGTAGGGATGCACAATTGTTTCCCCCTAAACAAATAACCATCCTGCATAAAATAATCAAAAGAACCACTACCTACTATAGGGTCCTTAAGCTTTCTCACAACATCACAAAAATCATGGATCACCTTCATACAATTCCTTAACTTCCTCAAACCCTACTACTTCTTTTTTCATTGTTGTCAAAAGTGCTACACGCCTACTCAAGGAGTCAACAACTTGATTCTGCTTACCTGAATTATGCTTTAAGACAAAAGTATATTCTTGCAAAAATGAAACCCATTTTGCATGCCTACTATTTAGTTTATTCTGTGTGTTTACATACCTCAAGGCTTCATGGTCAGTGAAGAGTACAAATTCCTTTGCTACTAAGTAATGTCTCCAGTGCCTTAATGCTTGAACAATAGCATAAAATTCCACATCATAAGTAGAATATTTCCTCCTGACTTCATTTAGCTTTTCACTAAAGAATGCCACAGGTCGTCCTTCTTGACTTGGTACAACTCCAATCAAGAAATGTTAGGCATCACAATCAACTTCTAATACCTTGCTAAAATCTAGCAATACCAAAACATAGGTGCTTCTGATACTTTCTTCTTCAACAATTCAAAACTATCTGTTGTTGCCTTGGTCCATACAAACTCCCTCCCTTTTGTACACTCTGTTATGGGTGCAACAATGCTACTGAAATTCCTGATGAACTTCCTATAAAAAGTTGCCAATCCATGAAAACTACAAACCTCTGTCACATTCCTTGGAATAGGCAATTCCAAAATTACCTTTAATTTTTCCTCATCCATCCTCACTCCATCCTCCTGATATGAAAAATCCCAAAAAAACATAAGACTATTTCTGAAGGAATATACACCTCTTTAAGTTTGCCTATAGACTCTCTTTATGTAACAATTTTAACACCAATTTCAGATGTAACAAGTGTTCTTCCACTTTCTTACTATATATCAAAATATCATCAAAATAGACAACAACAAACTTACCATTGTATTCTCGGAGTACTCTGTTCATCAACCTCATGAATGTACTAGGTGCATTAGATAGCCCAAATGGCATCACCATCCACTCGTACAATCCTTCTTTTATTTTGAAACTCATTTTCCATTCATCCCCTTCACGAATCCGGATCTGGTAGTACCCACTCCGTAGGTCAATCTTGCTAAAATATTGGGCTCTTGCTAGCACATCCATCATATCATCCAATCTTGAAATTTGTATTTTATACTTAATTGTGATCTTATTTATGGCCCTATTGTCTACACACATTTTCCAGTCTCCATCATTTTTGGGAGTCAATAGTTCTTAAGTTTCTCATGGACTCGTGTTTTCTCTCACTAACCCATTATGTATTAGATCTGTCACTTGTCTATTCACCTCTTCACTCTATGTTGGATTCATCTGATAGGCTTCTTCGTTAGGAAGGGCCATTCCCAGGATCAAATCAATATGGTGTTGAATATCTCACTTTGGAGGTAACCCATAAGGTAGCTCATTTCGTATGACATATTTGTATTCATTTAGTACCTTTACCGCAACAATAGGTATATTAAAACGTTATATTTCCACCTTCTTTGACATCATTGCATAATACTAGCTAACTTCTATCATTTCTGGAATAAACTCTTTTATAGCCAACAATCCCTCTCTCTTCTCTTCTTCCTTGAAGGGTAACAAGACCACCTTTACACCATCCTTCCAAAAATTATATGTATTTTTCCCTTCATCATGTGTAACGTTTCTATCATATTTCCAAGGCGTTCACATTAATATATTGTATCCATCAATTGGGATAAAATCACACCACACCTCATCCTTTGAGGTATTCCCAATCAAAAACTTTATAAGGCATGTTTTATCTATGGTTACCTCACTCCCTTTCTTGAACCATTATATATGATAGGGATATGGGTTCTTCTCACATTTCAGATTGAGTTTATCAACTGTCACAGTTGAAACCATATTTTCACAACCATAACCATCAATAATAATTTTACATAGATTTCCTCCAGATGTACATCTTGTTTGAAATATATTTGTTTGCAGCCACGAATTAGCACCAACAGCATCCTCTTATTTCTTCTCACAATCATTATCCTCCTTAAATGGGGCAATCATCATGCCTCCTCTTCATCATGATCGGGTTTCACCCATGTCAACAAAAGCTATGTGCCCTTCTTCACCTCCATTGCCTTTGGGGGCTATTCCAGCCCCATCCTCCATTATAACCTCTTCCCTCTGAAACCCCCTACCTCTTTGGTAGTTACCATGGATTTGACCAGAATCTTCATGCCCTTCTACATTAGAGGATTCATGTTTTGTAGATTAAAATATACCCCTACCCCTCATTGGGGATGATGATGGACCTCTCTTCAGACCTCTTCTAAAATTATTCCTCTTGTTCTTTTATTCTTCCTTTAATGCAAGTTTATAAGCATCATTGAGGCTATGGATCCAGAGCATACTCAGCTCATCTTGTATGGTGTAACTCAACCCATTTATGTACAGTGTAACCTTTTGTTCTTCAGACTCTCCCTGTTCCACCCTGATTGAAACTTGTAAAATTCATTGGTATACTCCTCAATGCTGAGATCCTTTTGTCTTAGGTTTTGGAACCTTTGAAAGAGTGTTTGAGCATAATCTACAGGAAGAAAAATTTCTTTCAATTTCTTAACCATTTTATTCCAGTTTCAGATCTTGCCCTTTCCATTCCTTTGTCTTTCATTTTGTAGAAGATCCCACCAGATCAATGCATGTCCAGCCAACTTAGTGCATATAAACTTAACCTTCTTCTCCTCTAAAAGGTTTTTCCACTCAAAGAATTTTTTCATGTGATTTAACCAGTCAATCACACTCCTCTGGTCGTAACCCTCCACCATAATCAGGAACATTAATCTTGATGTCATCATTCTTTCCCTCTAAAGCCTTGGATCAATCTCTCCTCAAATGGTCTCTCATTCAAGGTTTCTTCATCTCTCTCATTTTATTCTTCATGTCCTCCTTCATTCATTAATGGAGTCTTTTCTTCAATATCACTATCTGGGTTTGCATCCCCATTTGCATGTCTCCTTCTAAGGCGGGTAACTTCCCCCGTGAGCTCAGAAATTTGTCTCTGTAGCTCCTGCATATGCCTATTCATCTGGGCATAACCTCCCCTCCTGCGTCTAGCCATGGTTATATAAAACAGAGGTAAAAACTACACATAAAAATGTAATATGTTACCTTAATTATTTCCGCAAGATCAAAATCCTGCTCTGATACCAATTGATGTGAATCCAGCTGCAAGAGGTTGAAATACCTCCAAAAACACACATAAACAGCTTTGCAAATAAAACCAGGAGTTTCACAATAGCTTACTTCTCATTCTGGAATTCACACTGATCTATTACATCATTACAATTCTCCTTTTATTTCAAGACTACTCTAAAACCCTAAAATGCCAAAAACCCTAAAATGCCAAAAAACCCTAAAATGCAAAACAACTCGGATTGACCCCAAAATTTTCGTGCCAAATATGCATTCATAAATTAGGGCTAACGGGAAGAAGGTCGAGTTGAATTCATCTTTAAGACCTCATTAGTTATTAACCAGGATTTTATTGAAGCTTGAGAATTTATTCAGAATTATTAAAGATTTTACTTAGGCTTCACTGAATGAGTTTTACAAAAGAAACAATTTACCTTCCAAATGGCTAAGAGATAGATTGTGTGGTTTCTAAATTGTTTTCTCCTACTTATTAAATCTTATTGTCTTCTAACAACTAACCATTGATTTCCCTTAAGATCATTTAAGAATTCACCATATAAGGATAATGTTCACTAGTGGAGCTAGGGTTAATAGTTATATAATTTTACTTTACAAGGATAGTCTCATCTTTGATCACTTATGGAATTACTTGCTCTCAATTTGGTCACCTCTACATTAATTTATTTGAATATAAATTTTGGTTAAAATTCTATAAGGATTAACCAACCCATTTTATTTTAGTTATAACACATCATTATTAAGTCTTAGAAAGATTTAACTCAACATTTATTCTCAAGGAAAGGTTTAACAATACTCATTTACGAAAACAACACAAGGTTACATCAATTCTTTCCAGCACAATACACAACCCAAAGGGACATACCAATTCTAAGGAGCCATGCATAGGGAACAAGAGAGTAATAACATTGATAAGAAAGGCTAAACTATTCTTAGAATACCAATAATCCATTAAGGTCACTCAACAAAGAGTAAACCAATTTCTTATATTTTCCATGATAGTCAAACAATCCAAGGTTTCTAAAGTTAAGATGACAAAATCCACAATACATTATCCTAAGACACTAACCCTCTTCTAAAATTTCCATGGGACCTTATCAATAGTTGAACAAACATAAAAAGGATTCGAGAAAAAGAACTTCTCAACAGAGGTTGATGCAAAATTTACAAGTCTATCCCTCATCTACTCGCATAAACCATCTGCAAAAAAATTTCCACAAGAGTCAGTTTGCGAGAACTGAGCAAGATAAGGCTACAAAAAGCCACCATAACTATTATCTAACAATACCATGAAAGGAAAAACTTTATTACAAGAATTAGGTCAATTCTCTCTAAACTACAAAAACACCTCAATTTAAAATAAAGTCTCAACCATGCCAATCAAAGAAGAAAACCTTATACTTCAGTTATGAATAAAAAACAACAAAATTTTAACAATCATACGAGAAGGGCCCTTGGCCTTATAAGAAGAAATAAACAATCTATAAGAAACAAGATTCCCATCAAACAATTAAATAAATTACAAGATTGAAGTTTGATATACATACTATCCATCTAAAATTATCAAAAGATACCAAAAGCATAGGCTTTAATGTTAGATTTCTAAAGGACAAGAATTGATCAGCCCAACGGGGAAATCACATAGTGTTCAAAGATCAACATGAAAAGCCAAGCATGCTAAAATTTCAACCCTATAATCACTTAGAGTATAAGAGTGAAATTAAATACACAGACACGACACAACATAAGTTTCAAAGCGAAGGCAAAATATACTAGTCTTGACCATTAACTCCAAGAGATTCCCCAATCATTCAAGAAGGCCCAATTCCCTTATAGGCTAGTAACAACACGTGAGAGAAGAAGGGAGGGGGTTCCGTCAAACAAGAGTATACAAAACATCATCCAAATTTTTTTTATATCACTAAGGATTTACAAACCTCCACAATAATTCTAAAGTTTGGTTAATTTAAAAGAAATTATCTCTTTTCCAAAACAACAATAATTTAAGGCAACCCTTGATAACACAATCAACCGTTCAAACATAGGTACAAACATAAATTACTAAGTGTCATTATGAAAACAACACCTTCTGCTATGAATCCATAAGACTATCAAATGCAAGATGAGTTTTCCCAAGATTAATAACGTTTAAGACAATTTCCATCACCAAATATTAAGGTAATTACGTGCATAGAAACCGACCAATCTTAATTAATAGCATTAAAATTATTAAAGAGAAAAATTCAAGTTAGGAAAATAGAAAATATGCCATCAACAATTATTCTGAGATGGAGGTTAGACCAAAACAATTCTAGTATTAACAAGGTACTGGATTGTATAATTGTAACCTCAAACTTAGGTGATCTAAAAACTAGTTACGGTTCAAGTTGATAGGGACAGTCAAGGTACTTCCTGAGGATGGATTTAAAAGCCTAGGAACAAGACTGAAAGCTAATACGGGAGTCTAAACATGTGAGGTTTGAAACGTGTTACACCCAATCTTATTCATTCTAAAAGTTTTAATACCAAAACTCTAACCCGACTAGCCCAAGAATTGATCACTCGAATCCTATAACCTTTCTTTCCCAGGATAAAAATTTTATCAAAGGGGCTTGAGGGAGAGTTTTAACAAAATACGACGAAAGACAAAGAAAACAAACTCAGTGATAAGGAAGAGCTGAATAGTTATCGCATATTTACTTTAACGACAACAAAAATTACTAGTTGAACAACAATATAATAACTTAAAACTCAATCATAGAAAAGAAGATATATATATATATATATATAAGATGAAGGTCAGTCACTCGAGCAAGGAAAACATAACACTCTAGAGGGGAGAACACATGCGTGCTATCCACTAACACACTGAGCAACGATAACAGACTAAAACAAGAATAAAGCAAGGAAAAGGAGAGATCTCCCAGTAAGGCATCCAACTGACAAATCAATACAAGGAAATGGTGGTTCGATTTCACGATATATTAAATATAGCAACAGTAGCAAAGTGTAGAATTATCTTGCCTGATTCTCCATCTTCGACGAGGCACGCAACACCTCAAATTTCAGCAACAACAACCCTCTAGTTAAATCTTCATCTCCATAGCATGCCAGGCGACAATATTCCACTCAATCCCGCATTCACACAGGCAGGGAACTCCCAAAACTGAAAGTACCACAAAGAGGAGGGTCCACACTACTTCCACAAAGGTATTTAATAAAGTTCATATTCCATCTTGAAATACGGTTTACTTCACCATAAGAAAATAGCAGGTATCCAACTGTGCAGGTCACCTTTACCAGCGTTCACACAGCCTTGGAAAAATGGTAGTTTGAGAGCATGAAAAGGCGTCCATCGAGAAAAGGAGACACCCACCATTCTATCAGCTAAAAATGCAGGCATCACAGGAGTTGTGGATGTAAGCATGGAGGGAGGAAAACACAACGCACAACAGAAGTATGTAGCAAGGACTGTCTTAGGTCTCCATTCCTAGCAAACACGTAGCCAACACTAGGAAGGGACGTTTGCAGGTTGAACCATGGCTAGGGAGGAAAAAGGTTCCATAGCCAGGGAATAAAAAAATGTCCAATCTACTCTGTCTATGCACTTCAACAAGAATCCACATAGCTAGCGCCCAAAAGGCTTGAGCAGGTCACTAGAAAAAAACCGGGCACGTTTGCAAATAATCATCATTACACTCAACTATCCCTCGAAGCAATCAAACAAGATGAAAAAAGCTTCCTTGTAAGCGGCCAACATCAAAAGAACTTAGATTTCAATCTGCATAACCCGAGCTAGGGAGGAATACGAAGGGAACAGCAATCCAAAAGAAGGTGGATGCATTTGCAAATGCGTTTCAGTCTGCACAAATGACCAACAGTCGTCAAACCTAATTAGTTCACCTTTACCAATCACACATCCAGTGCTAGCAGGGAGTTTTGACAATGGTATAGACATCCTCCATCAGGAAGAAAACTAGATAACAGAACAGATAACTTCCTAGCCAGCCAAACACTACATCTAGCCTCCATAAAGCAGCCACCAGCAAGAATACCAACATGAGAAATTTGCAGGTTGCAAAAAATCCAGCCAGGCAGAAAATTAAGGAGACAACCATCCAAATGAAAGTGTCAGAGCATTAAAATAAAAACACATTCCAGACTGAAAATTCAAGGCCCAATGAAAAAAATAAATAAAAAGGTCTTCCTCCGTCCCACGCCAAGCACGAAATTAAAAGGTCATAAATCCACAAAATAACTGGGTGGTCAGCAAACTCCACGCACCCATTAACTAGAAGACAAGGGAAACAAGGAATCCAAGGACAAGAAAAAGGAGTCCACGTCAAACATGCCAAGCTTGCCACATCAACATCTAATGTGGGAGGAAATATCTCCAAAGTGGAAGCAACAATAATTTCATGCCAAAATTTATTTCAAAGTATGCATCGAGCATGGGGGGGTGCGTGAGGAAGGCTCATGGTTGAAGCTTTCAATACAAACAAAAGACTAAAATAACCAAATACCACTTTCGCAACAATGGGGAAACCTATTCATCCTGTTACGAATTCGAGGCTCGATCTAAGCATCGGAAAGAAAATAATAAAATCAACATAAGGATAATTAATATTAATGTTGATAACAAATCGACGATCAGATAACGAAGTTATCGTCGATCGATAAATAAAATAATAATAATAATATTATTATTATTATTACCAAAATTAATAATAATTATTAATCATATTAAAAAAAAGACAACAGGCAAGTTTGATAATTCAAGAACACGGATTTTCCTTTAATAGGATAAATCGTAATGGACGTTGCGGAGGCCAACAACAAAAGCAACATCATCATCAACACAAGCAGGAATGATGAAGAGGGAGAATGCTAATCCTTTGTGGCAAAGACAAAGTACTAATGTTCAACGAAACGTCAATGGCGATCACACAACAACCATTCCCATGCTTAGCAACAATTCAATCGAACAAGAAAAAGGGTAAACGTCGAACGGGGCATTACATCTATGGTTAAAATTTCAGATCGTTAAAGCACGGCCACGGGGTGGCCTTAGAAACATTTGGAAGAAAATGTTTAACTTTCAAAGTTTTGTGAAGATTGGCAGTTCCCTCTTATTCATTATTTAATTAGTCTCTTTCCATTTACATTATTCTTAATTCAAGTTCTTTAGAATTTCATTGTTGCTGATTTTTAGTTTATTCGTTCTTGTGGGTGCCCAACATGAACTGCTATCACAACACCCTACCAGGGTCATACAAAACACTAAGGATTCACAAGCATACTTTACATACTATCATGACAGTACCACATCACAAGAGCTTAACCAAATTATGGAAGGAACATAGGCATCAGTCCACATGACATATACTTGACACACATCTATGACTGACATATGAATACTTGAAAAAAACGTGTACTATCAACAACCATGATATTTCCTCAACTCCACAGATGAAGATTTCACATAACTCAGAAAATAGCTATATGTACATAGTGTCAACAAGGGAATCAATTCCATATCCACAACATCACAAAACATATCCAACTGACATGAGTAACACATACATCATAAGACCACTCCCAAGACATCACAATAAATCTCAACATACCTCTTGAAGCATCAGTCACTACACACACATCACACATATCTTATGCCTCCCTCAAATCTCTTATGGCCTCCCTCAAGCTCTTATGTCCCCTCAATCTCTTAATCCAAAATTCTCTTATGCCCCTCAATCTCTATGCCTCCCTAAAGTCTCTTATGCCTCCCTCCCTCAAGGAGGCTGGTTTCCCTATGGCCCTAGGCACATAGAGTTCCAAACACCCCTAACCCAAGTGACATAATAACTCATGGTTCAACAACCCACTAGTTATCTGTAACTCCTTGGGGCGTACCCCCATACAATGAAGCGGGTCCATAGGTCCAACCATTCCATGGTGCATCCCATGACCCTATTCCACACATCATGACAATAGAACCAGCATAGCAATCTGATTCAAATGCCAAGTGGCAAAGTACAAGCCTTGGGAAAGGCAGTTAAATCTTAAAATTTACAAGAAAAGATCCAAAACCAAGAAAAACAAATGGCCAAATAGCCATAGTTAGTGCAAAAATCTACGCATGTTAGTACCACAAACCAAGGAAATGCCCAAAATGTAAAACATGGCAATCAAGAAAACTGCTGGTCCTTGCAAAAATAAAGTAAAAAGTTCAATTTATGAATAAAATACACATATAATAATATCACATTACGATAACTGTGTGGCCTTATCTGGCCACCAAGGGGGTAATCAACGAGTTGCTGGCACTCGGAACATCGAGCCTCATCTCATAGAAAAAACATATCATAGTACAATAGTCATCATCTCAATCTGAATCATCCCGCCACCAATTCGACAAGGCTAAACACAATCATAGCTACACTACGGTTGAATCCATAAAACAACCACATAAAGAGATAGAGAGAGAAGCACAGGCCACCATCTACTGAGCCTAAGGTTGGCTCTAGTGATGGTAACTCGTACACTTTTCCTCACTTTAGACATACACTTTTACCGATTTCCCTTAGGGTCGGTTAGTGCAAGGTTCACAACATAATATGTAACTACATCACTAACACAATGGTGGTGCACACAAATTTACCATAACATCTTACGTATGGTACATATACAGGGTAGATCACAATCATACATTCACTGGGTGCAATACATCACTTTACCACATTATGCACCCAAAGTGCAATCACTATACAATAGGGTTCATATACTTCATCAGTATGCCCCTAAATCATGACATGAATTGTTACATATTACATGAATTACATACAATGAACATAATTACAACATACAGTAACAACTTCCATATAACATGGTGAATACACACATTTCTTCAAAAATGGTAATGACATCATGAAGAAATTCAGTTCACTTTAACCAACCTGGTCATACAACATATCAACACACCCACACATCACAAATGCCAAAATGGATCCAATCACTCTGGAATCCACAATCACATTTACTTCACACACAAACAAACAGTATTTCACACGTCAAATTCTTCATAGAATTTGTCACAAAAGGAGAGAAAAATACTCTCATCCCTAGCACATCAACATGATAATAATTATGCACTAAGTGACATACACATCATGTGCATTCACAATATCACAATTACAACATAGATCACATCACTCTTAAAACACATTACTCTTCCAATATCTATCACCATCATGTAACACCATCACCATCATGCAACACCATCATGTAACACCATCACAACTCCAATCTGGCCCAGAGGTTCGAGAGCATGAACCTCCGCTCTGATACCAAGTGTAACGAACACAAATTCACACACGCTAAATAACACAGTCAACTATAGGATAACTATTTTTTTGAATTTCTTGAAGTATAGATGACACCACAGGTGATCACAATGAGCTACAGCTAACTCATGATAATATTGACACAACATTTACGACATGTACAACAATCTACGATGTCATTGCGAATAATTCACTTTTATTTTTGACAAGACAACATAGAAGTCCAACCACAGAACACACTTACAGTTAGGGCATACCACAATGATAAATTTGTGAAGGTTATTTATTTTAATAAAACGTCCTTCAATTCTTAACTTACGTTTTCCAGGACTTATAGATATGATTCATAACAATTCATCTTACAAAGCTAAGTTTCTTACTTTTGCACTAAAGAGAATTAGCTTTAAGTCTTTCTATTATGAAAATTATTTGTTTAATTCATTTATTTAATAAATAAGATAATTTAATTTCACAAGGCCATAATCTATTTAAACTTAGGCTACTAAACTCATTTCATACCCTCTATTGAAACATGGGTTCAATTCAACACACTTAAGAGAAGAAATACAAAGCACCTTGGAAAAAGTTAGAGGAAGAAGGTCGAGTTGGATTCATCTTTAAGACCTCATTAGTTAATACCAGGATTTACATTGAAGCTTGAGAATTTCTAGTATTATTAAAGATTTTACTTACGCTTCACTGGATGAGTTTTACAAAAGAAAACAATCTACCTTCCATATGGCTGAGAGAAAGATTGTGTGGTTTCTAAAAAAAAATTCCTACTTATTCAATCTTATTATCTTCCAAAACTAACCATTGATTTCACCTTAAGATCACTTAAGAATTCACCATAAAGGATAATGTTCATTAGTTTAGTTAGGGTTAACAAGTTATACAATTTTACTTTATAAAAATAGTTTCCTCTTTGATCAGTTATGGAATTACTTTTCTCAAGTAGCTCACATCTACATTAATTTATTCATATATACAAATTTTAGTTTAACTTTTATAAGGATTATCCAACCCATTTTATTTTTCTTAAAACACATTATTACTATTCCTTAGAAAGATTTACAACTCAACATTTATCCTCAAGAGAAAATTTTACCATTACTCATTTGTGAAAACTAAACAAGGTTACATCAATTCTTTCCAGCATGGCACACAAACCAAAGGTGGACAAACCAACTCTATAGGAACCATGAATACGGAACAAGAGAGGTAACAATCATTCACCAAGAAATTCTACATACTATTCTTAGAATACCGATAATCCATTAAGGTACTCATAACAATAGCGGTAAATCAATTTTTATATTTTCACATGATAATCAAAACAAGTCCAAGGTTTCCAAAGTTAAAATGACAAAATCCACAATACATTAATACTAAGACATACTGACCCTCTTCTAAAAATTCCACGGGACCCCATCCCAGAGTTTTACAACAAATAAGAATTTCATACAAAGAAACTTTCATAACCAAGACTGATGCCAAAATTTACAAGTCTATCCCTCATCTACTCACATAATCCATCTGCAACATATTAAATCCACCTGAGTCAGTTCACGTGAGAATTGAGCAAGATAAGACTACATTTAAAGCAACAATAAGATACTATCTAACAATATCATGAAAGGAAAACATTTATATTTCAAGAATTGGGTCAAATGCTCTAAATACTAACAACTTATTAAGTTAATAAGAAAATTTCCACCATGCCAATCTACGAAGAATAACCTTATACTTCAGTTATGAATATTGTTTCAAAATGAACGAAAGTTTTAACAATCATATGAGAAGGGCCCTTGGCCTATAAGTTAGAAATAAACAATCTAATAGAAACAAGATTCCCATCAATTAATTAAATAATTACAGATTGAAATTTGATATTTAGCCCAACCATATAAAATTATCAAAAGATACCAAAAGCATAGGCTATGATATTAGATTTCTAGAAGGACACTAGTTGATCATCCCAACTAAGAGGAACCACAAGGTTCAAAGATGAACATGAAAAGCCAAGTATATTAGGATTTCAATCATGTAATCATATATATGATATGATTGAAATCTAATACACGGCCACCACACAACATAATTTTGAAGCGAAGACAATAATATACTAGTTTTGACCCATAACTCCGAGAGATTCCCCAATCATTCAAGAAGGGGCCAATTCCCTTATAGGCTAGTAACTACAAGTGAGAGAAAAAGGGAGTTCCATTAGACGAGAATATGAAAAAAATCATCCAAGTTTTATATCACTAAGGATTTACAAACCTTCACAATATTTCTAAAGTTCGGTAAATTTAAAAGAAATTATGTCTTTCCCAAAACAAAATAATTTAAGGCAAACCTTGTGAACACAAACAACCATGCAAACATAGGTACTAAAATATATTACTGAGTGTCATTATAAAAACAACACCTTCCACTATAAACCCAAAGATTATCGATTGCAAGATTAATAACGTTCAAGACAATTTCAATCGCAAAACATTACGGTATTTACATGCGTAGAATCCGAACAATCTTAATTAAAAACATTAACATTATTAAAGAGAAAACCACAAGTTAGGAAAATATAATATGCCACCAAGAATCTTCTTGAGAGGGAATAAGACCAACGCAATTATATTATTAGTTGGGTACTAGATTTGCATAATTGTAACCTCGAACTTAGGTAATCCGAAAACTAGTTATGGTTCAAGTTGATGGGGATGGTCAAGGTAATTCACGAGGAAGGTTTTAAAATCCTAGGAACAAGATTGATGATAAACAAGAGACTCAAACACGTGAGGTCCAAAAACATTTCACCTAACCTTATTCATTCTAAAAGTTTTAATACCAAAACTCCAACCCAGCTAACCCAAGAATTGATCACTCCAATCCTATAACCTTTCTTTCCCAGGATGAAAAGGTTATAAAAGGGGCTTGAGAAAGAGTTAACAAAGTACGAAAAAAAGATGAAAATCTCATGTGATAAGCAAGAGTTTCATAGTTACCGTAGGCTTACTTTCACAACAGAAATTACTAGCTGAAAATATCCTAAGAACTTGACACTCAATCGAAGAAAGGATATATATATATATAAAATATACATATATATATATATATATATATATATACACGGATGAAGGTCAATCACTCGGGAAAGAAAACATAACACTCAGAGGGGAGGAACACATCTATGCTGTCCACTAACACATTGACAATGATAATTACTAAAACAAGAAGATATCAAGAGGCAAGGAGAGATCTCCAAGCAAGGCATCCAAACAACAAACCAATTCAGAGAAAGGATGGTACAATTTCATGATATTTTTAAATCTAGCAAATGCGAAAAAGAGTAGAATTATGTTGCCTACTCCTTCAGTTTCAAAAGACACCCAAATACCTCAAAGTATTAGAATTACCCCCCATTTTCAATTTAACAAGAGCTTTTCAATTCTCTGCAACTCTTTGTTGCCTTGGCTCAATGGTCCCTTGTTTGCATCCATCCCACTTTCCTTTACTCACCCTACGTCGAACTTGACCCCCTTTACTATTTTAGTAAGGGCTTTCCTGATCGCCGCAACTAGACCACTTACTTCCTTTAGCATTGACAGAATGGCATACCTCTAAAAGAAAAAGGTTGATTTAACATCAAATCTCTTTTTGCTAAGTTGGAGCCCTTTGGTTCACCGCTCCATACTGGATTATGTGGGCATGAAGTATATCAGTTTGTGATTGTGGGATGATCTATCCAATGCCATGGTAGTGACTCAGTCTTGTAACTCGTTGTTATGCAACGCAAGCTCACGCTTAGCTCAGTCTATGTTGACTCAATGCATCTACCAATGCCTTTGGAATTTTACCAGCTCACGCGATCTTCATCTTCTTTTAAGCTTAAGGGCCATGGCTTTACTTTATCTTGGCTTCGCTGTTCTGTGTTGATCCGAGGGGCTTGGCCCTATCTCTCTTTTTCCATGGATTGGCTGATTAGGTGTTGGCCATATCTCTTGCGTGTTAAGCTCCAGTGGCATGGCTTATTCCCCCAATATCCCTTTGCTGACTAGGATATCAACTAACAACTTGTGCCTTCTCTTTTTTTTCACAACGTGCCCTCAACGGGTTTCCAATCTATTCACTATCTGCAAGGGATAAGTTTGAGGTCATTGCCTATGATATCTCTGTCTCGGTCAAACTTCCATGCTCAAGCTCGTCCATCTGAGCCTGGCCCTTTTACAAAATTTTACGACTTGGAGTCACACCTCCCTCCAAGATTTTCAAACCTGACTCATTCTAGCTCCAGTGAGTCGAATTATATTTCATCTTGTCAGCATACCTACAGCTAGTGATAAACATGAGAAATATTTGCAAGCTACAATAAGGAGACAGAGCAGAAAATTAATGAGCCAACCATCCAAATGGATCCTGTCAGCAAGAAAAAAGGAAGAAGGATCTTTCGTAATCCCAAAAAAATCCCCAAAATGAAATAAAATAAATGTCTTCCATCGTCTCATGCCAGGCATGAAATTAGATGGTCATAAAGAAAAAAAATGAAGGGTAGACATCCCACTCCACAAAGCATCTCCACGCATCCACTTTCTAGGAGACAAGGGAGAACATGAAATCAAGAAAATCTCATGCCAAACAAGGGGGATAATTTTTCATAAAGAATGACAGGTCGGTGGGTGACATATCTCCACAAGTTTACCAATAAATTGTCATTAATCTTAAAGCATGCGTCGAGCCAAGGGGGGGAGAAAGGGAACATGTGGTTGAATCTTTGAACACAAACACAAGACTATGACCAAACCACAATGCCATGATGGGGAAACCTCTTCATTTGCACAAACTAAGGCTCAGTCTTCGAAGTGGCTAAGGAAACAATAAAATCACTTAATGATAATTAATAATAAAATTGATAACAATTAACAATAAAATAACAAACTAATTGTTGATCGATAATTAAATAATAATATTATTATTATTATTTTTACATCCAAAATAATAATAATACTAATCAATCATATTAATAACAATCAACAGGCAGTTTGATAAATCGAGAACAAGTTTTTCCTTTAATAGGATAAATCGTAACGGATGTTGTGGAGGCCAGCAATAGGAAGTATCGACAACGACATGAGGAGAAAATAAAAAGAGATAGGATGTTAATCTTTCGCTAAGACAAGGTCTGAGACAACAAGATTACACACAACCATTTGACGCTTAATAGAAAGGGTCAATATTATAAAAACAATGGTAAACGTCAAATGGGGCATTACATTTGGTCTGGTAATAAATTTGATTACTCATTTCTTAGTCATTGGATGTGAGGTGTTTATTCATATTGACAAGGATGATAGGACAAAGCTAAAGGATATATAATATAAATTCACTTTCATTGGAAATGGTGGTGATGACTTTGGATATAAATTTTGGAGTATTAAGGACAAGAAAATAATTTTATCTACGGATGTGGTCTTTAATGAGAAATTTAAGTATAAGAAATAGTTGCAGGAAAATAGGGAAGAATCCAAGAAATAATATGCAGTGGTATAGGATCTTCCGGTTGGGAAAGTGGCACATGAATCAGTTTATGAACCCCAAAATCCTATATTAAGGAGGTCTTCTAGGGTAAGAAGTTAACCTAAACATTTTTCTCCTTCTCTTTATTATTTATTACTCACTAATAGTGGAGATCCAAATATCTTTGATGAATCAATGCAGGTAGATGTCAGGAAGAAGTGGGAGCAAGCCATGGATGAGGACCATCGGTCTCTCATTGAGAACTAGAGTTTGGATTCGGTGAAGCTACCCAAAGGAAAAAGAGCATTGTAGAATAAGTGGGTGTACAGAGTCAATGAGGAAGGAGGAGGAAAGAAAAGATGCAAGGCCCAGTTGGTGGACAAGGGTTTTGCACATAAAAATGGTATAGATTTTGATGATGTTTTTTCTCCTGTAGGAAAAATGATTTCTATTAGAAATGTTCTTGGAATAGTACTAGAAAAATACTTGCACTTAGAATGGCTAGATGTAAAGATTGCATTTATCCATAGTGATTTGAAGGAGGATTGATATATGCAGCAACCAGAGGGATATGAGGTCAGATGTAAAGAGGAGATGGTGTGAAAATTGAAGAAGAGGTTGTATGGCCTAAAACAAGCTCCACATAAATGGTATAAGAAATTTGACAGCTTTATGATGGAGCAAGTATATATTAGATTCCATTATGACTATTGCGTATATACGAAGAAATTTTGGGATGGAATTTATATTATCCTATGTCTGTATGTGGATGACATGATCGTTCTAGGAAAATAACATGCGGAAAATAAGAGTACTCAAGAATTAACTAAGTGACTCCTTTGATATGAAGGATTTGGGGGCATCCAAAAAAATCCTTGGTATGACAATATATAGGGATAATAAGGAATGGAAGCTGAATTTATCTCAGGAATAGTACATTAAGAAGGTCTTGGATACATTTAATATGTAGGATGCTAAAATAGTTGGTAATCCTTTGGCAAACCATTTCAAGCTATCAAAGGAGTTGTGTCCCAAGAAAGAGCAGAAGAGAAACCACATTTCCAAGGTACCTTAATCATCAGCAGTAGAAAATTTGATATATGTTATGGTGTGCACTAGGCCTGATTTTTCCTATGTAGTGGGAGCAATGAGTATATTTATGAGTGTTCCAGGTAAATATCATTGGCAGGAAGTAAAGTCGATCCATCAGTACTTGATAGGGACCATGGGGAAGTTTTTATGCTAAAGTGGATCAGACACCACTTTGTGTGGTTATGTAGATTTAGACATGGTTAGATATGTACACAGTAGGAGGAGCACAATAGGGTATATTTACACTATAGATGGGACATCAATGAGCTTGATTTCATGACAAAAAAATCTAGTGTTTTTATCCACTACGAAGGCCAAGTATTTTTTTGCTATAAAGGTCAAAAGAAATATGATTTGGTTATAATAAATTATTGAGGAATTTGGGCATAAGTACGAGGAAGGGAAGCTGCATTTTGATAGTTAGAGTGTTATACACATAGCTAAGAAATATTTTTTCCACTCTAGGACGAAGCATATATAGTTAATGTACAATTTCATTAGGACAACCTTAGAGGAAGAGAAGTTGAAGTTGGGAAAGATTCATACCAGTCAGAATCCTGCAGACATGATGACCAAAGTGGTCACAAGGGAGAAAAAAAATTTGTGTTTAGATTTGGTTTGTCTTCACGAATGACAATGAAGGGGTTGAGAAGCTTTCTGACAGGAAAACTAGTCTCAAAATGGGAGATTGTTATGTTTTGGAGCATGTTTTCATTTGTGGAAGTGTTGAAGACTATACACTAAAATTATTTTACACTCTCCATAGTTTTCTTACCAAGGTTCAAGGCCGAGATGATCCCTAAGTGGGGATACGGAGGTAGTATCCCCTGTTAGTAGGGGTTCAAGTTCGCAACCCGTGAGAAAAAAAAATGACCTTAAAAAATGTTCTTGATACCTCGAGAGACGTGCTCATCTCATATGGGAAATATTTTGACCCATAGGTTTATGGTGTGGATTTTACCCATGGTTTTTATACCCACATTATTGTAAAACTACTTCTTCATATGGTAGGGTGTTGTAGATTGTATATTTTTGTGAGTTCAAATTTGTATTCAAGAGAGTTTGTTGTATATAGCTCCAAACATATCTGGGTATTTTATTAAGAGAAGGAGGTGTATTGTAATAAAAATATGAGCAAGTGATTCTTAGTGGACGTAACCTAAATTGGGTGAACCAAATAAAATACTCTCTTTGTGTTGTGTTCTTTTAATTTCTGCACTTTAATTTCAGATGTGTGATATTATTCTGCATATTAGTTTCTACAGTTGTGATTCAATGTGGGATTGTTCTGTATATGTAATCCTTTTTTTCCTAACAGGTCTCATTGTTTACATGAAATATCTATTGTTTTCACTGATTAATTTTGAGGTTTGTGCCCAAATTTTATTCCCTCACATTGCTCCATTTCTTTATACTTGCATGCCTCTTTGAAGGGGAGGATTGAATTATAATTCATGTTTTTAATTTTCTAGTAAAATGTTTTTAATTACTACTTCAGAGCAGATTCAACATATATATATATATATATATATATATATATATATATATATATATATATATATATATATATATATATATCCCCAGAATATATATTACTTCTTTGATGTGGTTTCCATAAGGTATTCTACTAAATATTAATTTTAGTTAAGTAAATATTTTTGTTTATATTACTATTGAGTTACATATAATTTACCTACAATTCTCCTATATGATTTTTTTCGCTATATCTACATGTCAATGGACACTATAAATTTTCTTTTAATCTTCCTAAATATGTAAAAAATTCTAATTGTAACCATGAAATTGATTAATTATTAAATTATTGATATTTTTCTTTATTTGAATCATATATATATATATATATATATTTTATTTCCATACAATTAATGTTGTACAAGTAAAACATAAATCTTTATTTCATTAATGTATGGAATATATTATAAGTACATAAAGTATGGGGTAAGTGGTTATAAGTTTTAGACCCATACCCATTCATTGAATTTCATTACTTGCAATTAAAAAAAAAATTATCTTATTTTTTAATCATATATAAGATTGAGGATAATATATGGTAACCTAACCAAGGGTATTTATTACTAAAATTTAGGACTATCGTTTAGATCATGTACAACTATGTAACTCTTCCTCTTTACACTCTTATGACACAAGTATAGTTGTCACCTTAAACCAAATTGAAACCAAATTATTTTATTTTTTATTTGTTACAATAATAGAATTTGAGGAAAGGAAAAAATATAATGTTTTACTTTTGTACCTATAAATAGGAACAAACACATGAAAAAAAACATAATTGATGAACTATTTGAAATAAAATAATTAAGTGGAAGTACAACTCTAGCCGAGGGATCTTCATTAAAAGTAGAAGAATTAGGTAGGACATGCCAATATCCTCTACAACCACTAATTCTTAGCCTTATTGGAATATATAATAGGTTGAAAAAAATTAAAATCGAGGAAGAAATTTCCAATATAAACCTACCCAAAAACTACAGTCTTTAAGAGATAACTGAGACAATTAAGACTTAGTGAACCAACAAGGGGACATACCTTAGGTTAGATGAAACACCCAAATAATAGGAAAAATCATAATGAAATGAAGTTGAATGCAGGAATCTCCATCATACATCTCTCCCTCCATTCCATTATAATAAACTATATCGATTCCAAGTTGACTTGACCAAGGGACACCAAGTCTCCACCCACATAAATCAACTAATAATCACAATAAATCATGTGTGGAATATTTTAATTGAATCTGTAAACCACGCACTTTATAATGAGATATTTACTTTGAAATGAATATATTTACACTTGACCATAGGTTCTCTTCAATCCCACCACACATATTGAATCTCAAAAAAAAAAATCCCTATCCCACCTCCAAGGGACCCATAGAAATGTAATCATGCCATGCCTCAAATTTGGCATAGGATAAGATAAACTAGGTATCAAGAAAAATGGTACTAGATTGATCAAGAGAGTGTAAACACTCCTTACTACATATATTCCTGATAGTCTTACCCACTTACTAGCCATAACAAGCCAATATGTGCCATAATAGCAAATTAGGTTAAAAAAGGATAGGAAAGGCACATCACAAAAAGGAATATCTCTTAATAAAATTATATTAAAAAACAAGTAAAGTTATTATGTCCATGATAACCCCAAAAAATAATTCTCCCCCATAGAAAAATCTACATTATCCCATAATGGGATTAAACCATAATCATAATCTTTATATGATGCCAACAAAAGATAGGTAACTTGTGGCATGGTATTTTGATTGATGTTAAAGTATTATGTTGGCATTTCTATTTAGTTTCATTGATGTCAAAAGGTGTCCGAACAATGAAGGTTTATTTGTAATGTCTAGCCAAGTTTAGTCTTGTTGGTCTTACATGGTGATTCAGGTTGTCTTGACTCAGCTTGAGGGATTGTAGAGGTAAATCATTGTATGGATGATGATAGGATTATTTCATGGAATATGTTAAAGGTAATTTCAGGTGTTCAAGGTAGCCAAGGTGATCAGGTGTTGAGATTCGGTGAAGCATGCATGTTTTTGAGACCAATTGAGAAGAATGAGGCATGGCATGGTGAAATAAATCATGTAGTAGTTATGTGAGAATGGTGAATGAATTAGGATCATGATAATGATGTTTATAGACATGAACACATCTCTTACATTGCTGGTTCAATTGTTAGATAGTGGTTTTAGATCTTTTCCTAGACCTAGTCCTTAAGAAAGTCGATCCTAGTGTGGTGGAGTCAATACTTCTAAGAATATTTGGAAAAATGTGATCATTGAAGAGTGTGTGAAAGGTTGATATGAATGTTTGGTCCAATTTTTAGGTCTTTTTGTTCAATTATTTGAATTTTATTCCATTTTTACTAAAACTGAGTTGTGAAGGTAAGACTCCAAGGCTAAATTTTGACTTTCTAATGCTTGTTGGATAGTGTATGATTTGCATGGGCCCTGGGGACTTGATCTCTTAGGGATATTTTAATATTTCTATCATGAATATTTTCCAATTGTAGTGAGTTCTTTTGATCATCATGTTTTTATGAACAATCATTAATAAGGTAAACATATTTTAAACCCTATCTTTGTAGGGACTTGGAAGAATTTGAGTATAGTGACCTTTAAGAGGTCAAGTGTTCCCTATTTTTCATGACTGGTCTTTGGGGATGAAATGAAAATTTCAAGAAATTCTTCTTGTGGAGATTTTTTGAGGCATCTAATGTTTTATTTGTGGTAGCATGATAAAAAAATTATGTATATGAGATAAAGAAATTTTCCCTGATATATAACACTTGAAGAGTTGAGTTCATTTGATGTAGTTTTTATCCACATCTTTGAGGTCTAGGGTTTGGTTCACAAGAACAAGCATGTTCTTGATATGGTTTCATGGCATGAGATGATGATTCGGAGCTTTCCACATATTGTGGAAGCATCATGAAGTATTTGATGATGGTCCTAAGGTGACTCAAGGCTTTGGTGATGGTCATGTAGGCACAAAGTAGTTTTGTTTTGGCGAGAAGGATTTTTGGTTTAATTAGGTTAATTGGAGACCTAATGGATAAAATTAGGTATGAAGGTGATATGGTTGACCTATATGGTCTTGACCATGATGTCCTTCTGATTTTTATGATTTTTTATGATATATGCCTTAGAAATTCTGACATAAATGATGTGGGTGCATGTGACTTGTATATAAGAAAGTTATAAGGGAAACGTTGAATAGTATGATGCCTTAAAAATGATAGAGACCACTTCTATTTTTTTATCTAGAAATGATGATCTTGAAGAAGTTCATCCATACATGACCTAGTTAGATAAGAATATCCAATTCGTGTGCATGGGGATGGGACATCTAGAGGGATGATTGAGGATGTGTTGCAGGTTTTAGTGAGCATGATGAGAGCAGAGAGATGATTTTCATGATGTTCTGAGTGTTTTTCACAACTAGAGATATAGGTCACTTGACCTAATAATTCTTGGTGGATAATCCCTAGAGTGAAGAAGACAATAAGGTTATTTTGAGAGAGATAGAAGAAGAGTGAGTTTCTTTAAGTAATCATCAGTTGCTAAAACACATTTTCAGATATGTCATTAATTTCAAATGAATTTGGTTGGTGTTGATTCATGTTTGGGGGATGGTTTCTCCTTGTAGGATTTGTGCTATACTAAACTAAGGGTTGGTTCTCCTTGTGGGGTTGGTGTCTCACTAAACCTATTGGTTGGTGCTACTTGTTGACTTGGTGCTCAACTAAATTGGAAACATAGATATAATAAAAAACAATCCAATGGGTTTTCTTCCCCTTAAATATTTCCCACTTAAATTTGCTATACTTTTGTCATTTTGTTCTCATGGTGCATCCTTATGTGGTTGATTAATCATTGATAAATCTATATGTTGTTGAATGGTTGCTGAATTATTTGAATGGATAATGGATGTGAATTTTTAAGAGAATAAAAGTTTTAATGGCTCACTAATTCAAACCCCCTCTCATTGATTTTGCTTCCAGCAATAGGTATTAGAGAAGGGCCTTTGCAACATTCTTAACAAGATGGAGGTGATCCTCTTAAGCACAAGATGGAAAAGCAATTGGGTAGAGAATGTCAATATTTTAGAGCTATGGTCAAGAAGGATAAAGAGATCATCCTAAATCTAAAGAATCAGATGGAGGATGAAATTACAGGTTTAAGATAAAAGTAAGATTAATTTAACCAAATGAATAACAAATGAGGTTGATCATGAGAATTCATCTGAAGATAATAGTTCCCATGATCAGGTTGTAAATGAAGAGTTTGCGATAGACCTACAAGTAGATCTAGTGTTCTAAAGAAGGAGAATCTAAAATTGAAGTCAATCATCAAGGAAATGGAATCTCAAGTTGAATGCTTTTAAGTTAATCTCAAGACCAAGGAATAAGAAAGTTTCAATCCCATGAAGGAGATGGAAACCCTAAAGGCTAAATAGTATGATTGCATCATATATGAATCATATTTGAGGTCTTTAAAGGAAGAATTAGAGAAGGAATCCATGAAGGTGAAGTCTTATGAGAATTTTAAGAGGAGAACTATGTTCCTAGATGATATTTTAAGAAGTCTAAAGGTCTATTGATGACAAGGCCGGTCTTAGTGTCATTGGAAACCATAAAAGAAGCATTGGAGATGATAAGAATTATTATCTACCAAGTTAAGAAGTTCTTCCTAGTTTAAATGAAGATAAAAAAAATGATACAAGTACAAGAAAATATAATATCAAGAAGCCAAACTTAGTGAGACAACCTAATGCCATGAGGTATAGTAGTCCATTTCATGATTATTTTTACTCATGTAGTGTGTTTGGTCATAGAGAAAGTGATTGTAGGAGGTCCTTCAATAGTATGTATCCATGCAACAATGAAATGGGTCACAACCAATATCATCTAAGAGGTAAGAGGGTTACTTACTATAACTATCATGAAATAGGTCACATTGCTAAATTTTTTCATTTTGAGTCAACAAGAAATGCCAAGAAGGTTTTTTCTCCAAAATTCAAGAACGTATGGATGCCAAGAATAGTCAAAGAGGAATCCAGGTCAACTAAGGATGTTAAGAAGCCTAATGATGCAATTCTAGTTAAGAAATTTGAATCTAAATCAATCAATCCTAGTTTTCATCTACAAGGAGATATGTTTTCCATGATAGTTTAAAATCCATGTGTTAAAGAGATACATATGTTTTTGAAAACAATCCAGACAAAGAAGGAGAATAATAAGTTTTTCATCAAGTCAAAGTTTTCAATTAAGTCAAGGAGGATCCTAAAGATTGATTATCGACCCAAAGATTGCAAAGAAGTGATGGAGATCTAGGACCTAAAAGTGATATAGGGTGTCTTCATTAGGCTTTATGGAGACAATATTCATTCATGACTATTCTATGAGGGTTTGATTTCTAAATTTGAGTTCATCATGTTTCTTATGATTTTTATGTAAGGAGGTAAGTCAAAGAACATTGAGTTATGTTTATATATGAGTATCATTCCTAAGGTTGGGTCACTATCATGGAGTCATGTTGAAAGGTTAGATAAGTAGTCCATGTAGACTTGCAAGTAGGATTTTTTCCTCTATGATTTTTTAGATCCAAGTGTATGAAGACCTATAAGAAGAATGAATCAATCTTAGATATTCTTACAAATCATGAATTTTTAGATGCTTACAAGAAGAGTTACAAGTATGAGGACTCTGTTTGAATGTTTATTTAGCTATTCCATACTCAATAAGGTAGGGATTGAGATATGAATTATGGTTTGAAATTTGAAACTATAATATTTATGCTAATGATGTTCATGAATATGAACTATCATGAATTGTGAAGATATGAAGGAGTTTTATTAGCTCAGTTTGTAGTCATGAAAGTAGTTTTTAGCATCGTATTACTGACCTATTTGAAAAGTTAACAAATCTCTAGGAGATATAGTATTGTGAAGAATCCAGATATAGAAAGTGTTCAATGACACTGAAATGTGATTTATAGACTCCATATAGATATGAAATAACTATGAAATATGATCACGAGAATGTAAAGAATTTTTAGGAGACATATAATTTGTAAAAGTACTCAAAGCATCTTGGATAGGTGTCTAGACAATATGAAGGTTAAATCAAGACATCAATGATTTGGTAAGGGTTTCAAGTGATTTCATAAATAAATGATCTAGTCAAGAAAGGTACATCTCTACTCTTTGTTTGAGGGGTTTTGATTGTGTTATTTCAAGGTATGTATGATGACGGTTGTGGAATGATGTGTAACTCATGAACAAAATTTGACTATATCTTATCAACCTAGAATTATGAAGATCTAATAAGCCTTTGGTAAGTGTGAAATAGTGGTATGTCATATGACTTATAAAGGTATAGAGTCGGTTTTAAAAAGTAAGGTATGTGGAAATATCTATTTCTAGATCATGTTGCAAACTAGGTACATCAAGGAAGGCTTGTGATAGTGAAGACATATTCATGTAACTAGTGGCAGGGAATTCTATGTCTGAAGGATAATATGGCTTGATAGGACATAATGACATGGAATTCGAAGATGCTTACAAGATCAAAGGTAAGTTAGGTAGAGTATCAAAATTTTCTAATCTTGAAGGTTCTGTTTCTTACAAAAGTATTATCATAGAGTTGGTGTGAATATGATTAAATTATTATTAGGTCTATATGATTCATGAAGATAGGGGGAGCATGAATATGTTTTTTCTTTATATGGTATTTATGTGCTCAAGAACAATCATGAAGTGCTAAGAAAAAAATGTTAATCAAGTAAGCTTCCTTGAGTGCTTGACAAGTGGAATGTGAATGATATGAGAATCCTAATGACTCATGTGATGGTCTATGATGAAAAGATAAGTTTTGTGACATGCTTTAGAAGCTTGAATCTAGGAGGACATAGTTATAGAGACTTGAAATACTAACATATGTTGTAGGTACATGTATACAATGAAAAATATTTAGACTAACTATGTCAAGTTCATCATATAGGTGAGGATACTGTCTTTGAGGGTTTCAACCTAGTTTGAGAAAATGTATCAAATATCTTATATAGTTTGAATAATAATAATTGCATAACAGATTCTAATGAAGTGTCTTAAGACCTAGTATAGTTTTGTATCAAGTCAAGATCAAGTGAGATTTTTTCATCCAAGGGATGTAGAATATTTTTGAAAAGTGTGTAAGATTTTTGCAAAGGAGGTATGATGGGTATATGGAGGATAGAGAACCTGAGAAGAATAAAAAAAAAAATTCAAAATAGCATAATTCTAAGTTTTTCATCATGATATGATTAGCAAAAATTAGGTGTGTGGTAAAAAATTGGTGAAGTAATAATAAAGGTATGTTTCTAGCCTTGAAAGTAGGTCATGTTCTTGACTGAGTTATAATCCATGTTATGAATTCAATGATGGTTGTCTTTAGCATTGTTTTCAAGAAATATTGAATGAAGTTTCATAAAGGAATGAGTATTTTCATAAGTAATGCATAGTGAAATATGGGTTTCATTGTTTCTTCTTCCATGTTGCAAGAGTTTTGAGGCCTAAAAGAGGTATCTTCATGAACACTTGTGTATAAAGGTTTGACAAATCAAGGTAGACTAGTTAAGAGGATTAGCACAAACATTTTAGCAAAGGAGAACTTATGATCTTAAGGGGAGATAGTTGAACTAAGAACACAGGAATTGATATATTTTTGAAACGTAAAGAAACACTGTTTGAGATGTCGAAAAAAGAATAAGATTTTCAAGGTCTATTTTTCCTAAGAGATTCAACTTGAAGGAGTGTTATAACTCAAGGGGAGATGAGAATAACTTCAAGATTTAATCTAAGTAGTCTATTTGTTAAGGAGAAATGGAACTATACAAAAGGATCTTCATGAGAAACATTAGATGGTTTAGAGGCCTTGAGGAGTAGAGTTATGTTGGAAACTCAATAGGACTGTGAAGACTATCAATTTTACATAGGATTTGTGTTACATAAGGTGAAATTCTATAAAATAACTATCAAGAAAGAGTGGAGCCATGATGATCTCTATTTAGGTGTATAAAAGTTTTCAATCTACATGGTAAGCATGATTGAGATATTTGTTGTTTGAATAACATATTTATGCTTAATTATCATATTTGAGACATTTTATACATCTATAGAAAAATAATCTAGTATTGATATATGTTGTATTGGATCAGTCAACAGTCCTAATAGTTTCAAAGGTAGGATATCAGGTATTTATTGTATGTTTTGACGGGAATATATAGGAGAAATCATGTTGAAAATCCTAGGATTACAAGCATAGAATGATTTTAATTGTATTAATAGCATCAAGGGAAAGTTGAAGATAATAGTTTTAGCATCTAGCAACCAGGTTTAAGCAAGTACAGTTGGAATACATTAAAGAGGAAAATTAAAGTGGTCTGTTATAGATGAAGGTATGTAAATATTGTTAAAATTACCCTTCACTGTTAGAAGAATGGTTGTGTCAACCGGTTTAAGGGAAAATCAGTTTAGCTTTTTGCAATCATGATAAGTGGTATGTATTCGAGTCTCTAGTTTTATGATGATAATATTATAGTGCTTGGTTTAAGATCCAAGGTTTCATTTTTTGCTCAAGGAGGTTTGTCAAGAATTTATAAGTATAGTTTTGCATTAACTTACATTTGGAATCAGTCATATCAAATAATGAGGTAAGTAGTTATGTGATTCATTTGAATAATCCATGTTTCATCAAGACATGATAGTTGTATCAATAACTCAAGGGGAGTCAATCAGGCATGAAGGAAGGTTTGGATTCAAAAGAAATTCCTTGAACGTATGAATTTGCTAAGGGAATTGTGTTACTCTAAGATCCAGAATCAGATTTGTAGATGAAGAGTGTATCTTGTCGTGTTTGGCTGAAGTTTTTAACTAAGTGGTGAGCCTATTGTGTTTTCAAATTAAGAATACCAATACATTGTAAGTGTGTTTTAATTTTTTCATTAATGTAAAAAGGGGGAGAATGAGCTAATGGCCTGTGTTCCTTAAGGGAGAATGATGTTTTTGTGTTTTGCCATCAATGAAAAAGGGGGATGTTATTGTCATGGTGTTTTCATTGCTATAAAAATATTATGTTTTCATTATGTTTTATTGATATCAAAAGGTGTCTGGAGCATGAAGGTGTATTTGTAGTGTCTCGCTAAGGTGAGTCTTGTTGGTATTGGATGGTGATTTAGGGTGTCTTGAGTTAGCTTGAGGGATTGTAGAGGTAAATTAGTGTATGGGTGATGCTATGATGATTTCATATAATGTGTTAAAGGTAATTTCATGTTTTCAAGGTAGCCAAGGTAATGAGGTGATCAAATTCATTGAAGCAAGCATGTTTAAGGTATTTGTTTTTTAGGACTAGTGACCATAATGAGGCATGAAATGGTGAAATTAAGCATGTAGTAGCTGTGTGAGGATGGTGAATTCTTTTGAGGAATGATAAATACGTTTATAGATACTCACAAGTGTATTATATTGTTAGTTTAGGTGTTATATAGTGATTTTAGGTTTGTTCTTAGACCTAGTCCTTAAGAAAGTTGATCAGGGTGTGGTGGATTCAATTCTTATGGGAATATTTGGGAAAATGAGGTCATTAGAGAGTGTGTGAAAGGTTTATATGAAGGTTTGGTCTATGTTTCAGGTATTTTTGTTGAATAATTTGAATGTTATGTTATTTTTACTAAAACCGAGCTGTGAAGGTGAGACTCCAAGGCTAAATTTTGACTTTTTGATGCTCGTTGGAGAGTGTATGATTTTCAGTTGCACCTGATATATTTGATATAGTTGAATATGTCTATCATTAATATTTTCCAAGTGGAATGAGGTATTTTTTTCATCACATTTTTATGAACAATTGTTAAGAAGCTAAATAGGTTTTAAACCCTCTCAAAATGCTAGCTTGATAGTGACTTAGAAGAACATGAGTATAATGACCCATAATTGAGTTTTTAAAAAAATTGATGATTTTATGTTGTATAAAAATACTCAAAATTTATCTTTATGTAATTTAGAGTCTTGTTTTTGTGTGGGACCCACTCAAATACACAAGTTTCTGAAGATTCTTTGTTTGGGAAAAAGTTTTCCATTGAATAAAGTGACTAAATTGGCATTTATTAAAGTATGGGAGTTCTTATACATCTAAATGATTGTTTCAAATCATGGTTGATCATGTATGAGGTCAATTGTGACCTATTTTACGTGAATGGTATTTGGGGATGAAATTGTAGTTTTAGGGTAGCCTGCTTGCAGAGGTCTTTGAGGCATCAAGTATCTGATTTGTTGCAGTTTGAGAACTTGTTGATGTAGTTGAGATTAATATATTTCTAGTAATATATAACACTTGCATATTTGAGTTCATTTGATTTTTTTTTAGCCTCATCTTTGAGGTATATGGTTTGGTGCACAAGAATAAACATGTTATTGAGATGGTTTCATAGCATGAGATGATGATGTAGAGATTTCTAGGTATGGCAGAATAAGGATGATGTATTTAATTATGTTCCTGAAGTGATTCAATTATTTGTTGATGGTCATGCAGGAACAAAGTGGTTTGGTACAATTAGGCCTATTAGAGACCTAATGCAAATAATGGGGTATGAAGGTGATATGACAAACCTATATGGTATTTTTTATTATATCCTCGTGATTTTTTCATGATTTTTATGTTATATATTCTCTAAGAAAGTTGACCTAATTGAGGTGCATGCATGTGACTTGTATATATTCAAGTTGAGAAGGCTCGTTTGATATGGCTTAGTGAATTGGAGTATAGATAAGTTTGGAAGAGGATATAAGGAATATATGAGGGAAGAGTTCAAGAGTATGATGCCTTCAAACTAATGTAGAATGCTTCTATGTTTTTTTTCTAAAAATGGTGAACTTGAATGAGGTCTTCCATACATGACCTAGTTGGATAAAAAGACGTAATTGGTGTGCATGAGGATGAGAAAGCTAGAGGGTTGATTGAAGATTTCTTACAGGTCTTTGTGAATGATGACATGGGAGAGATGATGTTCATGATGTTCTGAGTGTGTTACAGATGGAGAGATAGGTCACTTGACCTAATCATGTTTGGTGAAGAAGCCCTAGAGTGAAGAAGACAAGAAGGTTGTTTTGAGAGAGATAGAAGAAAAGTGAGCTTCCTTTAGTCATCATCAGTTGTTGAAGAAACATTTCAGATACAAAATTCATTTTAGATGGATTTGGTTGGTTCTGATTCATCTTAGGGGATTGGTTCCTATTTATAGGGTTGGTACTCTACTAAACTATGGTTGGTGCTCCTTGTAGGGTTGGTGCCTCACTAAACCTAGTGCTTGGTGCTCCTTGTTGAGTTGGTGTTCAACTAAATTTGAAACATGACTATAATAAAGGTTATTTTCAGTGGTTTTTCTTCTCATTGAGGATTTTCTACTTAAATTTTTTATACTTATGGAATTTTGTTTTCATGGTACATGTTTATGTGGTTGATTAATAATTTCTAAATCTATATGTTGTTGAATGATTTTAATAGTTAATGGATGTGAATGTTGAAGAGAATGAAATTTTTAATGGCTCGCTTATTCACCCCCCATTCATTTTACTTCCAATAGTAACAAGTGCACTAAGAAAAATTCCATGTTATAAAATTCCCTGTATCCCTCACTTAAGATCCAACCATTAGCAAAACTAGAAAAATAAGATCCCCATCCTAATGGAATTGAGGGGCTCAAAGTCATTGATTCTCTTTGACCTACCTCTACACTTACACCCACATCCACCACCACATTCTTTGTTCCCATGTTTTTGGTTAGGGAAGTAGAGACAAGGTAAGGAAAAATACAATCTCAAACTCAAATGGATCCATGGCCTTATATATTCCACTATCACCATCCCCCATATCATTTTTTTAGTGCATTGTAGGGTTTGAAATAAGAATCACCCTTAATTCAAAAACCATCATTTGTAGTAATCTTTTTGCCTTATCCAAAAATATTTACTCCTCAAGGTCCATTTTTCCATCAATCCTACTTCTGGGATAGATCGCCACCACATAAAGACACTAATAACTCTGTTTCCATGTCCTTGCACTCTCTCCTACTCTAGTGTTATTTTCTTCCTTCAACTTCTCACTCTCTATCACACTTGTCTTTACGACGAAAATGAATCTTACTATAATTCAAAGCATAAATAAATAAAAATAAATTATTTTTAAATAATTCCTTTTCCTTTGAATTCTATTTTTTCTATATTGTGTTAGTGTATGTTATTTTTTAGGATAATTCTTATACTTTTCTTAGCTCTACAATTGTTGTGTTATATTTCTTAGGTGTACCATTTGCGTTGAGTTATTTTACCAGTTCTATTGAGTTAGCTTACTAGTTGTGTGGATTCAAATCTACTGTCAATATCAATTAGTGAGATTTATTCACCACTAATCTAGTTGGTAGTTAAAATTTCCTCCTCCTATATATCTACACCTTATTATTGAGCTAATAAATGGAGTAGAGTATTGATATGGAGCAAACTTGAGATGGATCCCTTCATTGTTATATTCCAATTATCTCATTGTTCTTCATAACTTATATTTTTTTGTATGTGTGCCTAGTCTTTCCTTTATTGCTATTCAAAACTCACATTCCTCATTAGTGCACTCTTTGATTCAATGGATCCCTGGTGTTCCTGATATGGTATCATAGCCATGCTGATATTGAGCATGTTTGTTTGTTATTCTTCTAGTTTTACATGAGATTATTATTTTTAATATTTTGGTGTGGTGTGTTTGTATTCATTGGTTTTTGTCTAGTTCGTGTTAGTTCATCCTATTTGCATGCTCCTAGAGGTGTTTACAGACCTGTATAGAGGTATACAAAAATGGAGATTATTTTGGAAGGGCCATACACATAGTTACAGACCTTTGAAGGGTCTTTGTTCACTTGTGGTAGTGCCTTATACGGATATTCAAATGTGTGAAGTGTGTTATCATCTGTGACAGTGCTTTGCATGCATGTTTAGACTTAGAAATGGTATTTTTTGTTGATTGAGTAGCATTTCAAACCTCTAACAATGTTTTAGACATCTGATGAGCCAAAAAAACATATTTTTAATGTCTTTGATGAGGAATTTGTTTCCATTCTGAGGCATCTGAAGGTTTTTGGATGTATTTAGAACTCATGGAAGGTGTTACACAACCCAACAACGTCTTTATTGAGTATTTTTTGGATGAATCTGTAATTTTTTCAACTTTAAACTTTTTTTGTCTTTAAAAATGCTCCAGAAAACTATATTACACTTTTTTTACCTTGATGAGCCTACAAATAATCTTTTTCATGGTCATTTATATTCTATGGTGGCTCCATATAGTTGAACACAACAAAAAAATTGTTTTTTCTAACCTTAAATCTAACTCTTTCAACGAATTCCTCACTGGTGGTCCCATGGCTAAGTGGAAAAAGAGTGGTATTACTTCTTCTTTGTATTTTATTTCCAAATATTACTTTTAACTATCTCCAAAATATAAATTGATTCCTTTTGAAAAATTAGTTAATTTCGAAAAAATTTCCTTGAGAAATTTTTTGGTTAATTTAGCTTGTATCTTCATCTGACAAAGATGAAGTGTGAGGATATGGTTGGAAGGAGGCCAATTCCTCCTATAAAATTAGGCCATTGTAATTTATGTTTTGTGTCAATTCCAAAAAGTGGTTGGAAGGCTAGGTTCATCCTCATTTAGTGAATTTTTCTAATGTTTGAGTGCAATTTAATTTAAAATAGGCCTTATTTATGGGAAATCTTTATTCTAATAACTTTGTATTGTTGAACCTTGGTGCATTGGTGTTGTCATTGATGTCAAGTGAAATTGATGGAAAAGGTGTGAGTGGTGAAGTGAGGAGTAGTCAAGAGCATGAAGGTTGATTGGTAGTGCCTTGTCAATGGCGGTTGGTTTCTTCTCAATAGTATTTGGTGTTAACAAAGTTGATTCAGGATGGTTTCAGAGTGTTGCAGGCTTGGTCAAAGAGGTAGGTGTCCACTAGAGGTATGGATATTCTTGGGTTTTTGTTTTTATGTTTCCCACAAGTATATAATGGTGTCTTATGGATGTGTAAGAGCTTCTAGGGTGAGTATTTGGTCAAGTGTTGGAAGTTGTTGTTGAAACTAGCTCATTCAGGCCTAGATCTAGAGCCTAATGAGGTGTAAGAGTTCAATGAAGGCCATGAAAATACTAGGTAATCATGGTATGAGTCTAAGAACACTTCCTAGAGCATTTAGGATCATCTATATGGCTTACTTTATCCTTTGGTGGAAAAATTCAAGTTCTCACAAAAACTACCTTTGAGAACTAGAAGTTGAAGGTTAGGTAAATGACATAGGTCTGGGTTTCACAGTCTCATTTATGAGAAAAAAAATATGGATGATTTATAGGGATGTTTTTTAGTTCTCCAGGTCATGTTTCATCAAAAATTGAAGATAATTGTGTAATTTATTTAAGTTTTACCAAAACCGGTTTCTTGAAAAAGGTAATCTAAGCACCTTGTCTTATTAGCATCCTAACAAAATTATCAATCCGTATTCATATAAATCATAAAATTAATTTTTTAATAGCACTCCAAGAATGAAATTTTTCAAAACATTTTAGGATAATTTGATAGAAACAAAAAAGTTCTATTCATTTTACTAACAATGTTTTTCTCTCTTTAAACCTCTCTCCTAGAGAAATAGGCCATCAATAACTTTTTTGGTCATTATTTCACTTGTAAAATTTGTGGAAACCTCTCAAGGTTGCAGAATAATCCTTTTAGGTCAATATGGTGGTATTTTTACTATCCAAGCATAAGTGTATTGTACGTAAATGCCTCTATTTTCACAAGTTTTACATATATAGTCTAGTTTTGAAGATTCCAAGGTGAACCGGTAGGTGTGAAATCTTTTGATTGATGTCTACTAATTTATATCAATGGTTCTTAGGAATTTACCTTCTTAATTTTGTGTAAACTTAATCCTTTTATCCTCCTACCACTAAAGGGTAGTCATGTCAATCTAGGTATGAAGACTTAGAAGGTGTTTAAAGGTTGTCTATGTGCATTAGCAAAAAATTTAAGATGAAAATGGTCATAATCCCTTCTACAGGTCAAATATGTAATGATGAAACCCTTGGTATGCATGTTTTATTATTTTTTGAAGTCTAATACTCTTTTCCTCTAAACTACCCTATTTTGTCTTGATAAGAAGACTAAAACTGAATTGCATATATGATGCTCACTTCTTAACTCATGCTCTCAAGAAGATGATTATGGTGTATAAGTTTTTCCTTGATGTTTCCCTACTTTGAATGGTCATCAAGAGTGAATTTTTTGTAGTAATAATACTAAAAGCTCAAGTATGTCTAGTAGCACCTTGAGAACAATCTCACACAGTCTGAGAAGTACTTGTTCATTCCTTATCCATTATTTTGGTAAATACATTTTATATAACAAGTTTTCTAAGGTATGGAGATTCTCAAGATGTATCCTAAATGTTAAGAATAGTGTTTCTCATAAACAAATTTGGTCATTTCTTTTAGACTGGTTCCAAATTTTTGTGGAGGTCAAACTTGTAAGCACATTTGGGTTAAAATCTTGAAGCTCTCTCATTTTCAAGTGCAAAATAAGACTTGAAATTTGTAGTTATGACTTCCATTGAAATATCCATAAAATTATAGTGACATTAAGGTGAAGGATAAATGTGAGTAATCTATCATACAATGAATTAGGATTTTGAGTTTGAAAACCTCACTATGAATAGTGTTAAAAGATCAAGAAAGATTGATCTCATTTGAAAGATATCAGGCCTTGTATGGATATGGGAGATGTGAATATGCCTTCTTGCATTTTTTAAGATGTCTCTGAAGTTTAGTTAGACTGATATTTTACGTCAAATCAAACAAAACCATTGAATGTTGTACACTCTTAGTTGAAAAATAGTGTATGCTCTATACATGTTTCATGAAGAATGGTTTTGGTTGATACAAATAGTCCCTTAAGATGTGTTGAAGTAGAAGCCAATATCTTCTTGATATAACGAAAATTTTTATTCTATGTACACATAAATATTTCATAATTGGAATCTTCAAGTGATTCTTAAATCATTTGTTCATAATTATTTTTGAGAGTTCAAGTATATTGTGCTCTCATAAGTGCCCAAAAAAGGTATGAGGGTTGTGTGTGAAAAAGGAAGAATTTGTAAAAAAATTTAAGAATGTGAGGAGGCTCTAAAGACTATGAGAACATGTTGTAACTTCCCTAGGTGATGATGACACCCTAGAACCATTCCTGCCATGGATCAAATCAGTTCTCTCGCAAAATAATGAGACAAAGTCAGAGATGTCAGTTTCTAAATGATGCATCTAGAGTTAAAGGACATGGTACATGGAAATTCAGGATGTCAAATAGTCTTGAACCACTTCTTACTCATTATTTTTATAAAATGAATCTTGAAGAGTATGATAAAACTTAGCAAGTATGATGTAAAGAAAAACATAAAATCATGTATATATTCAATCCACATGATGGTTTCAAACAAATAACTCCTATTTACATTGCATAGAGGATCATCCCAAAATAATAATGTCTTAAAACTTACAACGTGACTAATTCTATCTCCAAATATATTCAATAGACTAAATTCCCTGACTGAACATTGGTTTTATGCAATACACCATGCTATACTAACCACCGAATAGTTCATACTTCATGTATACTCACCTTGTGATTACCTAGCTTATCATTCTCCTCAAATTTCTTAGCTAGCTTTCCTTCATCAAACCTAAAAATTTTACTTCTTTGCCTTTCCATTGTTTCCTATCTCCTCTGACCTTTGTCAATACTTTTAGTAACATCATCTCCACCTTGAAAACCACCTCAAACGGTTTCTAACAACAATGTTCACCAGATCACCTCCTCGATTACCCTCTACGATCTTAAGACAAGGTAGAATTGTATATACAAGGTTAATGGTTTATAGACCAACCCATGGAAATATTAAATCTTCATTAGGATTCTCCCAACACCCCTTAAGTGCATGTAAATTCTTAGTATTAATTTTTTTTCATTGTTGTTTCTAGCTCCACTTTTTCTCTAAGCTCCTAAACCCCAAATTAGGTTTGTCTCCCTATACTGTCATGATTATCTTCACTATCAAGTTGTTTCAAGACAAAAACAATGAATTGTGAAGGAACCATTAAGCCTATTACACTTCCTTCAAAGATTAAATTCTGTAATCAATAGATAAAGGTAATTTAACGTTCTAACCTAGGTTTTTGGATTGTGTAACTGATCTAGAGAGAGATTGTCATGATTATCTTTACACTCCACAAATGAAAGTTAATATTTCTTAATCTAATAGATGAAGGAACCCTTTAATATTGTTCATACAATATTTCAAAGCCAAATTCCCAGTTTTCAGGTTTTTAATCCACGTTTCTCTTCAAAACCTTAGCTATGTCACTATATAGGCCCGAGGGTGTTTTTCTCAGTATAAGTAACACTAGAAATTGATTCAAAGCTTGAGCTTTTGAAAGAATGCATGTATTAATGGTATACAATAAATTTTCTTACCAATGAATTTAAAATAACTTTTTCACTTCATCAAGTGAGGAAAAGATAACTTTCTTGTTTGTGAAAAAAAGGTTTTCTAGACTTACAACAAGGGTTTCAATGGAGTGAACAATTTCTACACACTTTTTTCATCGTAAGTAACAGTACTTGCTCATAATATCATGTTGCGTCTATAATTTTTTATAGTGAGGATATTTGCATGCATTCAACTACAAAATCTAGCCAAGGATCAACTACCCTGCCTCCCCTCATTAAAGATCACAAACCTTTAAGGGTTATTCACCAGTCTACCTGCACAAACTCAATTTAAAGTTGTCAAAACCATAACCCCTATAAGTCATTCATAGTACTATTAGTCCATAACATTTCTTATTTCTTGTCATAGGAAAGTAGTGGGCTAGTCTATGGTCATCAAACTCTTCTCCTCGAGGCTCTAAACAAGTCTCCCACATGAATCAGCATTAGATAAACTTAAAAGAAATACTACAAGTAAATAATCACCTTATTGATGTTAAAATCCCTTGTTTATATTTAGACTTGTGCCTGGTTCACATACACACTTGCTTGTAAAACTACCCAAAGACTGTACCAATTATTAATTCAGGAAAGCATATACAAATACATACATTACTTACAAAATAAATATAAAAGAACTCAAATGAATTTTTCTAAGACCAAGGTTACCTTCTCACCCATTCCTGATAGTAATAACCATTACATACATGCTCAACACAGTCAAGAAACATGCCCAAAAATAGTCTTACACTGAGTTTCCCTTCAATATTCTTCTTGAAACATTACACCTTTGATTCTCATTTGTATGGAATGAGTGATTGCACTTACATTATGATTTTTATCTACTCTCCAACACCTCCTACTTGATATTATTCTTCATGAGATTGATTACAAAACATGAATGATGATGAGATTCCATCTTAGGAAGTTGCATTTACCTAACATTTCTCAAGTTTATCTTGACTAACTTAATTCATGACATATGACCTTAATAAGAGCTTAATGACACACACATTGTGTAATTCCACATTTTGACATAATTTCCATGTTTTAAGAGTGTTAAAAAAAAACCACAAGCCAAAATGACACAAATATTCAAATATTGAAAAATAGAGGGAAAGGCTCCATTTGAAATTTGAAATTCCTAAAACTAGACTAGCCACACACAATGACACCTAATGACTCCTAAGACTTATGAACACACCTAGAAAACCTATAAATTGTGTCGTCATGGTTTATTTAGATAGATAGGGTGATACTCCTACATCATATTTTGGGGGTGGAAAATATTAGTCCTCATAGCTCTATTTTCTTCTTTTTCTAAAAAATTATTTTCTTCTTCATCTTCACTCTAACATGATTCTTCATCTTAATTCATCCTAGTTCCTTCATCTTTTTCCTTCCTTGGATCATTCATCCTGCATTAATCCTCATAAAGGAAGTATTCTTCTCCATAGGTATCTTCTTCTTCATCTTATTTCTTCAATCATCATATCTGCTTCTTGAACATGTTGTTGCTACTCTTCCTTGATTGCATCTAATTCTCCATGAAATTTTTCTTCTTACTCATAATTCATTTTATTTGGTTCATCCATGTCATACCTTTCTTCATCCTTTACCTCCATGTCTTGGCCTATACCTTCAATGTCATTTCCTTCTTCATTATCCAAGTTTTCTCTAGTACTTTTCTTAGAATTTCACCTCATCCTCTCCACTAATCCAGCTCCACATGCGTATGAGAGATCTATGTGATCTCTTCATAATACTAACTACTGAATTTTCATCCTTAGCTGATCCATAGTGAGCTTGATCCTTCCCACAATCTTCTTCTTCTATCTTGGCTTCACTCTTGTTATCTGTTTCTTCATTTAAGGCATCATTTCTTTCCTCTTCTTATCTTCTTTGTGTACCTACATTCACAGATTCAAAGTCATAGTCAGATTTAAAACCTTGAGGCTCTTTATCCCCTTGAGAAGCTATATCAATGAGCTCTTCCTCTTTACAATCTACTGCTTCACTTCATCACTCTCTTCTTCATACACTATCTCTTTGTCCACTTCTTTTTCTTGATCTTTCATCTACCTCTTCTTTCTTTCTTTAGCTTCTTATCTTATTTTATTATCTCTTCCTCAAAAGTATTTCTAATTCCACTTAATCCTCTTCTTAATCATTATTCCAACTAGTTCCTATACTTATTTGTGGTTTTTTATCAACTCCAAAAATTGTCCACATCTCTCTTTAACTCTTCTCTTCACATCTATCTCTTCTCTGCCAACTACTTCTTCCTTTCCTATTTTTTTCCTTTCTTTCTCTTCTTGTTCCCTATTATTATGAATCAATAGTTCTAGTAACCTTTTAGCCATATCTGTTGTTGATTCTACTTCATCATCATCATTTGTGTCATCTAGTTTCTAAGGTCTAACATCCCTTACTTGTGTCAAATCTCTTCTTTATCTCCTCATCCTTCCAATATTCTATGTTTCTCTTTCTCTCTTATCTTCTCATGTACCTTTTTTTACTTGACCTCTTCCCTTTCTAGCTACTAATTTCTTCATCCACTATGGCATCCTTGTACCCATGGTCAATGATTTACTTCATTCTCTTCTCCTTCACTCATCTTCATTGTCACCTTCACTACACACACTCACACAATATTCTTAGCCACAACAACCAATTATTTATCCAATCTCAATGCCACACTCTAATACAAAATGATGCTCTGATAAAAACATAAAATATCATGCATATATTCAATCCACAAGATGGTTTACAAATAACTAAATTCATTTACTCTACATAGAGGATCATCTCAAGCCAATAATAGCTTAAAATTTACAATGTGACTAATTCTTACTCAAAATTATTTCAATAGACTAAATTCCTTGTCCCGACATTGTTTCTCTACAATACACCATGTTATGTCAACCACCACATAGTTCATACTTAATGTATACTCACCTTGTACTTAACAAGCTTACCATTCTCCTCAATTTTCTTAGCTAGCTTTCCTTCAAAAAACCTAAAAATGTTCCTCCTTTTCCTTTTCAGTGTTTCCTAACTCCTCTAACTTATTTTAATAATTTCAACAACATCATATCCACCTTGAAAATTACCTCAAAACGTTTCTAGCAACAATGTTCACTAAATCACCTCCTAGACTACCCTCTAGGCTTGTAAGACAAGGTATAATGGTGCCTTCAAGGTTAAGGGTTTCTAGAATAACCCATGCCAATATGAAAGCTTCATTAGGATTCTCCCAATACCCCTTAAGTACATGTAAATTCTTAGCATTAAATTATCCATGCATTGTTTATTCTAGCTCCACTTTGTCTGTAGGCTTATTTAACCCCCAATTAGGTCTGTCTCCCTATACTGTCATGATTATCTTCACTTTCAGGTGGTTCCAAGGCACAAACAATACATTTTTAAGTACCCATTAATCCTTTAATACTTCCTTCAAATTTTCAAGTTTTTAATCAATAGATAAAGGTGTCTTCCTTTGTAATCTAGCCTTCTAACCTAGGTCTTTGGACTATGTAGCTGATCTAGAAGGAATTTTCATGAATCTTTACACTCCACAAATGAAGTTTAAAATTTATTCTTCTAACAGATGAAGGACCCATTCAATATGGTTCCTAAAATATTTCAAATCCAAATTCTAAGTTTTGGGGTTTTTACTCCACCTTCTCTTTGAAACCCTAGTTATGTCACTATAAAGGCCCAAGGGGGGTTTTCAAGGAAAATTCTATAAGTAACACTAGAAATCAATTCAAAGTCTCAACCTTTGCAATAATGTCTATATTATAGTATAAAGTAGATTTGTTACATGTGGATTTTAAATAACTTGTTCACTTTTTCAAGTGACACAAAGATCACTTTATTGCTCGTGAAAACATTTTTGTTCTTACAAAAAGCGTTTCAATGGAGTGACGGATTTCTACACACTTTTTTATATCCTAATCAACATTACATATTCATAATATCACTTTGTATCAAATATTTTTGACCTTGAGGACATTTACATGCATTCAAGTGTAAAATATAAGCAAGAATCACCTACCTTACGTCCCTTTATCAGAGAGCGCAAACCTTTAAGGGTTATTTAAAGTCTACTTGCAAAAAATAAATGTAAAGTTATCAAACGCACAACCCTTATCATTCATTTTCATTACTCTTAGTCCATAATATTCCTTCTTTCATGTCATAGTCAAGTAATGGGTGGATCTATGTTCATCAAAATCTTCTCCTCCGGGAGCTAAACAAGTCACACACTTTAATCAAAATTAGAGGAACTTAAAATAAATACCACAAGTATATAATCACTTAATGATGCTAAAATCCCCTATTTCTATTTAGACACAGGTCTTATTCACGTGCAAAATTTCTTTCCAAACTACCACAAGGATTGTACCATTCATGCAATTCATGAAGGTATATACAAATACATACAATACATGCAAAATAAATGTAAAAGAACTCAAATGAATTTTTCTAAGATGAATATTACATTCTTACCCAATCTTGACATTATCAAGAACCATGACATGCATGCACAACACAGTCAAGAAACATGCCCAAAAACATTCTTACACCTAGTTTTCCTTCAATATTCCTCTTGAAACATTATACCTTTGATTCTCCATCAATGGAATTAGTGATTGCAGTTACATTATGTCTTTTATCTACTCTCCAACACCTCCTAATCAACATTCTTCTTCATGAGATAAGTTACAAAACATGAATGATGATGAGATTCCTCCTTGGGAATTTACATTTACCAGACATGTTTCAAGGTCAGCTTGACTAACTCATTTCATGACATGTAACCTTAGAAATGGCTTAATGACACAAATATTGCCTCATTACAACTTTTGACATAATTTCCAAGTTTTAAAGAATTTTTTAAAACTAACCACAAGCCAAAATGGCCCAAATATTCAAATATAGCAAAATGGAGGTAAAAGATCCATTTGAAATTTGAAAGGGCTAAAACCAAAATAGCCACACACCCTGACACCTAATGACTGTTAGGACTCATGAACAAAACTAGAAAATATCTAATTGATGTCTTCATGGTTTATTTATATAGGTAAGGTGATGATCCTACATTAAAGTAACTAACAGAGGACAAATGAAAAGGGTGTCTCTCATAGGAAGTTTTTGAGTATAATCAATTCATCTTCTTGTACGAGTTATTGAGTGTGTAAAATGAAGATATTTTTAACATAAACATGAAAACCCATTTGTAAGAGTCTATGTTGTCTAAAAAATAAAATATTTTCACTTGAAGATTACTTCTGAAGCTGGGGAGAGCTTGTAGATGTAAGAGAAAAATCCATTAATATATTGTAGGGATATATTTGTTTTAAGTGAATAATGTGAATTGAAATTGATATAGAGAGACATAATAGCATGAGAAGGTGATCCTAATGAAGATTTGAACCTAATTTCAAATGTTTTAACTAAATGAGAAGATATGTGTCTGAATTGATGAATAAAGAGGTTGTGATCATGAATGAGAGCTATTTGAGCAAGTAGGAATGATATGAGCGAGAAGATTGAAGAGATTATGAAAAATAAGGTGATTGAGGTGAGAAAAAACTAACCTCGTGACTGATAGGATGTAACATATCTAACACATGGAGAGTTAATTCTTAGAAAGGTGTTTGTTTGTGTGATTCAATGAGTGAGAGAATGATATGAAAGTGCTAGTGAAATTAATCATTAGATGATAGAGATTGGATGTTGACTAGGCTATCTAGAAGAGAGGGGAATTAGGATCATAACTAAGAAGAAGAGTGAGTTATTATATTGGTCATTATCAATTGTAGAAATAAAAAAAAACTAATGTGATTGAAACCTTACAAAAGTTTAAGTTGCATCTTAGAAAATTGAGAGTTGTAGCTTCCCTGTAAGTTGAAGCTTACAGAAGGTCAATAGGTGCTAGCCTAAACTTAGGAGTTGAGGATTCTATGAAAGTATAATCTTGCTAAAGACTTAGTATATTATTTCTTCAATTTGGAATTATAGCTCCATGTTGAGTAGATGTTCAACTGGAAATCATTGTAACCTTTACAGGAAATAATTATCCAAGTTAGTGTTTCAATTTCAGTGGGTTTTTCTCCCTTGAAAATTTTCCCACATTAAACCCTATCTCTATGTGATTTCTCTCATGTTACCTACTTTTGAATGTTTTTTTGGTTTTATTACAACTAATTAAGTGAATTAAATTATTTTTCAAAGTTTGATTAGACACCGATTCATCCCTCTTTTAGTGTCCTAGTTTTCAATAGTTGGTATTAGAGCCTGGTTCTCTTGAATCAAGTCTAATGACTTAGAGGAGATCCTAAAGGCACAAAAATGGGTACATTAGTAGAATCAATCCTGAAGAGGAAGTATGAGATTTCTCAATCTCTGATTGATGGACTAAAGAAGGAAATCAAGCTCATGGAAGCTGACCATGGCCAAGCACTCAAGGAGATGGAATCATTTATTGATAATGTGTCAAAATATCTAAAATACAAGGAGGATGCCTACCTGAAACATGAAGAAGAATTAAGAATATTGAAGGTTGAACTAGAAGAGGAAAATGACAAGTTGAAGATGTATAGAAAACTTGAAAAGAGTTCTAAATATCTTGATGGAATCTTGGAAAATCAAAGAGCACCAAGTGATAAAAAAGGTCTAGGATTCAGAGGAGAACCTATGGAAAATAAAGAGGATGACCAGGTTGGTCCTGTCATACAAACAGGAATGAAGATGATCAAGGAGACAAGTACACGAAGGCCTAAGTTAGTTAGGCAACCAAATGCATCCATGTATGAAAGAATTTTCAATGGCTATTAATTTTGTATTATCATAGCTATGGAAATAGGGCTAAGGAATTAAGGAAGTAGATCATAGATGACCACCCATGGAGAGATAGTATAAGTGAGAAAGAAAATAACATAGTTTTCTTTAATTTCCAAGAAAAAGGTCATATTTCCAAGTACTATTTAGAAGAACCATCAAGTCAGTTTTGGAAAGAAGTATACTCAAGAGGCATGAACATGGTAGTGTGCTAAAATTGTAACAAGATTAGACATTATGCTAGAAAATGTTATGATCTCAAGGCTTTCAATCATAATTGGAATGAGAGTGCACATCAAGTCAGAGGTAAGAGTAATGTCATATGCTATAATTGTCATGATTTTGGGCATTTTGCAAAGCATTTATGTCACAATGAACAATTTAAGTACAACAGTAGGAATCCTACTTTTAAAAGACAAGTCAATAAGGTTTCCAATATGAAGTCCAATCTTAGAAATGAGACAAAGTAAACTATGCCTAAAACAACTTCTGAAAAGAAGGAAGTAAAATGGATATACAAGGTCAAGGAAACAAACTCAAAAGTTGAAGAAGAAAAGAATGATAAAAAAATTGCATGGGAAGATGATGAAGAGAAACATCAATCAATGACAGTCATGGGAGAGTTCTAGTACAAACAAGACATCAAGAAGTGATGATAAATTCAAGAAGAAGGAAGATAAGTTTAGTGCAAATTATGAAGAATATCTACCTCAAGTTGTGTTAGAGAAGGTGTATGAGATGCAACATGTATGTCTATCAGATACTCAATCAAAATTTGATGTCTTAGGAGATGAGGTAGTCACACCAAGAATGCATCCAAGAAGATTTATAAGATCATAAGGACAAGAAGGGAAATAATTGAGTCATCATGTTGCTTTGATGACTATCTCCTATTTTGAGGTGATTTAACAAGGTGGTGTGCCTTCTCTAGGCTTCTAGAAGGCATATATTAGCTAAAGAAGTAATTTATTCTCCTCATTAGTCTATCAAACCTTAAATCAAAGAATTCTCCACGATGAATTTGAGTGAAAGGTCCAAATTATGTTCTTGAAAGGAATTTTTCATCAGTGGTTGTTGATTGAATTCTTCATCATCTTGTAAAGGTATGTCCAGTTTAAGGAATGATTGTTTTCAATACCATTGAAGTTCTTGAATGTCTTCTTTAGTAGTTCATGATAAGGAGAGTATGGTCAATAGGTTTCAAGGCCTTCTAGGTTGTCAAGATTGAGTCATGGTTGAATCATCTTTCTAGGTTGTTTCTTGTAAGAAAGGTCTTCAAGAGAATGTAAAATTGTTGCAAATGTCTAGTTGTCAAATGATCTAGATGTCCATGTACAATTACGTCTTGTTGTAATCTAAATAATGTTAGTTGAGTGAGTCCTAAGTCCTTAAAATTATGATCAAGTCTTGAGAAAATATCCCTTGGCTGAAAGATTGAATGAGTAAGTTTCATGTGGAATCAAAATTATACGTGCATGAGGAAGTGTCATGTGGATTCCTTCACAGTTTCCTCAAGCTGTCATGAGAAAGAACCAAATTGTTTAATTTATGTCAATGTTAGAAATAAAATAAACTTGATTGTTCCTTAAATTCTCAAAGGTGTTATTCTTGTACAAAGTAAATTCAAGTCTCATCTAAGTTCAAAAGCCTGTTCACAATGAGTAGGAAATCATCATGAAGGAGAAAAAGGTAAATGTGTTAAACTATCTGGAAGCTAACTAAAAGTTGTCTAATGAAGTGATAAGAAATATCTAATAAATTCTGAGTTAACAATAAGAATTTACATGTTGAGGTTCCAAAAATGATAAATGTGATGAAAAATCAAGGTTGACAATGGTTAAGAACCAATCCTAAATGTTTACATTGTAAGGTGTTCAAAAAGTTTTTGTAAATTAGCATTATAGATCTAACCCTAGTGGATTTCCAAGTGCTAAAAGGATGAATATGCATCAAAGAAATCCCTAAATCAAGGTGTATAATGAATGTACTTCAATAATTCAAATGTATAATAGATGAATATTAGGGTATTTTTCATGTTTGAATAGTCTTAGAATGTCTTGAACTTGTCAAATGTATTGATCTGCTTCAATGGTAAGATAACTTATGGTTCAAATGAAGTGATACAAGCTCATGAAAATACCTCCATGAAAAAATTCATGAAAGATTACTTGAAGGGTGAATTAACTTGAAGTTTGATCCTAAAGTGTAGTACAAGCTTGAAGTATATCAATAACAATGACATAGACTAAGATAAGGATTCATAGTGACACTTTGTTGGTATATGAGATGAAAGATGATTTCAAAAAGAAGTGAATATTAGTCTAAGAGGTGGACATAAAAAGGGTTGTAGAGTCTGTGAAATTTGAACAATGATTCATAACAAGGTATATAGAGAGTGTTGTATAAGTCTAAAAACAGAATCAAAAGTTTGATGAGATCTCATAGGAGAAGAGCTTAGATTGGTCAATCTTGATAAGTATTCTAGGTGATTCAAGAAGATATTTTGGCAAGATAAATTTTTTGAGGAGAGAAGGTTACTTAATAAGAAGATCAAGGTGAACATCCAAGAGAGTGTTTATCCCATGTAAAAGAGTCTCTTAATAGTGAGAAGAGAAAAATCAGGAAAATGAAAGAATGTAATTGAAATAGGCATTTCTAGGACAAGGTATTAAGCCTAACTCATGCATAATAAGATAAATAGTGATGGTACAAACTCAAGGGGAGAAACAAGAGAAAATTTCATGCAATGTTTGATTTTAATTTTTTGGATGGAAAAAGTTAGGACCAAAGTGCACTAAATGTCTTCCTTAGGGATCTAGATAAATTAGTCAATAAATTAAAATGAAAGAAATGAAGGCTTAATTTTGAGAACCTTGAATTGAAATAGATAGTCTAATTAGCAAGAAGGAAGTAATCACTCAAAGAATAAGGAGATATGAATGTGTATGTAACATGAAAACATTTTCATATGGGGAGCTAGTTCACTAATTCAAGGCACAAGTTGTGAAGACCAAAGAAAAGCATAGGAAAAATAAGTGAATAGTTTGAGGTTCAAGAAAAGAGGTTCAAGGGGAATTTTTGAGGTTGATTAGGTGAAGAAATCTATGCATATTTTCAAGGCATTTTTGACAAGGATAGTCAACATAAATCCAAGGGGGAGCTTCTTGAGGTAAGGATATGCTTTATCAATGCTTATTTGCATGTTGATCATGTTATTAGATGTCTAAAAACCTTTTCATAGATGTCAAAGGGGGGGAGAATGCTATCAAAAACAAAGTATGGATGATTTGAAGATGTTTGTGTGTGTTTTCCATCAAAGTTTCATATTTTGTTTCCATCAATGACAAAGGGGGAGATTGTTGAACCCTGGTGCATTGGTGTTGTCATTGATTTTAGGTGGCATTGATGGAAAAGGTGTGAGTGGTGAAGTGAGGATCAGTAAGGGGCATGAAGGTTGATTGGTAGTGCCTTCTCAATGGTGGTTGGTGTTCGCTTGGAGATCATAGAAAGTGGTTTTCATAGAGTGGTTTCAGATGGTTTCAGTGTGTTGTAGGCTTGGTCAGTGAGGTAGGTTCCCACTAGAGGTATGGAGATGGTTGGTGTGTTGGATCAGGTGTCCCATAGGTCTAAATTATGTTTCTAGGATGTGCAAGAGCTTCTAGGGTGATCATCAGGTCAGGTGTTGCAAGTCACAGTTGGAACTAGCCCATTTAGGCCTAGTTCTAGAGCCTAATGAGGTGTAAGAGCTCAATGCAGGCCATGAAAATCCTAGGTAAGCATGGTAGGATCCTAGGAACACTTCCTAGGGAATGTATGAGCATCTACAGGGCTTACTTTATCTTTTGGAGGAAAAATTAAAGTTCTCACCAAAACTACCTTTGAGAACTAGCAATGGAAGTCTTAGGAAAATGAGATTGGTCTGAAGAGTTTACATATTCATTTATGAGAAACCAAGATATGAAACACATAGAGGGATGTGTTTTAGTGCTTCATGTCAAGTTTCATCAAAATTTGAAGAAGATTGTGAAGTTATTCAAGTTTTACCAAAACTAGGTTTCTTGAGAAAGGAAAAATAAGAACCTTGTCTTCCAAAGAGAATTATTAAGCCTTCATCAAATAAATCATATAAGGAATATTTAAAGATAACTCTAAGACTTAAATTTTGTAATTTTTTTAGGGAAATTGGATAATAAACAAACAATATTTATTCATTTTACTAACAAGGTTGTTCTCTCTCCAAACCTCCCTCCTAGAGAGGTAAAAAATAAATGAATTTTTTGGTCATCAATTCACTTGTGAAAGTTGTGGAAAAATCTTAGGGTTGAAAAATCCTTATAGGACAAGATGGTGGCATTGGTGCTATCCAAGCATGATTGTAATATACAAAAATGCCTCTGTTTTTACAAGTATTACAAATATAGTCTTCTTTTGAAGATTCTAAGGTGAACCACTAGGTGTTAAATATTGTGATTGGTGTATACTCATTTCTCTCAAAGTTTATTAGGGATTTACCTTATTCATTTGGTGTAAAGTTTTCTATATGCATTAGCATGAGATTTGAAATGAAAAATGGTCATTATCCATTCTAAAGGTTAAATGTGTGATGATGAAACCCTCGGTATGCATTTGTGATGATTTTTTGGAGTCTAACACTCATTTCCTTTAAATTTCCCTATTTTTTCTTAACAATAATAATGAAACCCAATTGTATATATGTTTCTCACTTCTTAACTCATGCTCTCAAGAATTTGATTATGTGATGTGAATCCAGCTGCAAGAGGTTGAAATACCTCCAAAAACACACATAAACAACTTTGTAAATAAAACCAGGAGTTTCAAAATAGCTTACTTCTCATTCTGGAATTCAAACTAATCCAGTTTACATCATTATAATCCTCCTTTTATTTCAATCCCCCACTCTAAAAAACCCTAAAATGTCAACAAACCCTAAAATGTAAAACAAACCCTGATGAAAAATTACCAAGCAATGCAACTCATATGCCCCAAAATTTGCGTGCCAAATATGCAGATCATAAATTAGGGCTCACGTGAAAATTTAGGACTTATTATTAATAAGCTACACAAAAATTATGAAAGTTCTAAGACCTAATCAAAAGCGAAAAAAACATTCGGAGCCAATTTTAAGCCAATAGATGAAGGAATCTGAGCCCAAAAACGTGCCAAAGTGGGCACAACCTTGCAAGAAAAGTTGACCCCAGCATAGTGTTAATGTATATCTACCACCCTGTAAAATTTTAGGACGATCCAATGGTCGGATAAAAAGTTATGGTCTCTACAAGTTATGCTCCCGCATCATTCTCCCTTGGTTGAAAAGAATTCAGCTCCTGCGAATTCTATTGACGAAACTCATCTAATTTTGTACTGTCAATTTTCCTCAACTCCCACTCAGGAATCCAAGGATTTTATTCTTGCTACAAACCTTCTCACTGTAACAAATATCTGTTGTAGCTCCCATGTCTAGTAGTGATTGTCTTTTGGTCCAAGACACACATTACCCTCTCCTTTTTCTTCTTCGGCAAATGTTGCTTCAAGTTTATTTCTTCCTCCTTTGCAACTTTTTCATCATGACCTGGAAACTTATATAATTCAGAAACATTAAAAACTGGTGAGATAGCAAAGTTTTCAGGTATCTCCACCTTGTAGGCATTATCACTCATTTTCTTCAGAATCCTACATGGCCCAATCTTCTTATACTTGAGTTTATTATGTAACCTTTGGAAACATCTCTTTTCTAAGATGAACCATCACCATATCTCCTTCTTCAAATAGACTTACTCTCCTACTAGCATCTGTAGCTATTTTATATTGTGGATTACTTTCTTTCAGCTTTTCCCTCACTTCATCTTACAGTTGTAGAATGTGTTCTGCAAATGCTTCTGCATCATCACTAGTTTCATCTTCACCTGGTAGAAAAATTAGATCTAGGACCCCCTTGGGATTCCTACCATATACAATCTGGAAAGGAGACCTCCCTATTGACCTGTTTACCAAGCTATTATATGCAAACTTGGCTTGAGGTAAAGGTAAGTCCCATTGTTTTGGCCTTTCTCCAACTATACAACATAGGAGATTTCCCAAGCTTTTGTTCACTACTTCCGTCTGCCCATCATTCTGGGGGTGATATGCACTATTGAACTGTAGTTGTGTCCCCAATTTCTTCCAAAGATTCCTCCAAAAGTGACTTAAAAACTTCATGTCCCGATCTGAAGTGATCGTTCTTGGAATTCCATGCAATCTAACCACTTCTGAAAAAACAAATCTGAAATTCTAGAAGCATCATTAGTTTGTTTTACAAGAAATGAAATGTGCCATCTTAGAGAATCTGTCAACCACAATAAAGATAGAATCATTCCCTCACTATGTGTTAGGAAGCCCTAACAAAAAATCCATACTTAGATCAACCCATGGCCCTGTAGGGATAGGCAATGGCATATACAACCCAGTATTTTATGCATGGACCTTAACCATTTGACACACTCTACATCTTGCTACAACCCTACTTATGTCCCTCTTTACCTTTGGCCAATAATACTTTTCTACAATAAGAGAAATTTTCTTACTTATACCAAAGTGTCCAGCCAACCCCCCACTATGCAATTCTCTTATAATATTTTCTCTCATTGAACCAACAGGGATGCAAAATTGTTTCCCCCTAAACAAATAACCATCATGTATAAAATAATCAAAAGAATCACTACCTACTGTAGGCTCCTTAAGTTTTCTAACAACATCACCAAATTCTGGATCGCCTTCATACAATTCCTTAACTGCCTCAAACCCTAGTATTTTATTTTCCATTGTTGTCAAAAGGGCTACATGCCTACTCAAGGCATCAGTAACTTGATTCTACTTACAAGAATTATGCTTTAAAACAAACGTATATTCTTGCAAAAATGAAACCCATTTTCCATGACTACTATTTAGTTTCTTTTGTGTGTTTACATACCTCAAGGCTTCATGGTCATTGAAGAGTATAAATTCCTTTGCTACCAAGTAATGTCTCTAGTTCCTTAATGCCTGAACAATAGCATAGAATTCCACATCATAAGTAGAATATTTCCTCCTGACTTCATTTAGATTTTCACTGAAGAATGAAATAGGTCATCCTTCTTGACTCAACACAGCTCCAATCCCAACATGTGAGGCATCACATTCAACCTCGCAGACCTTGCTAAAATCTGGAAATACCAAAATAGGCTTCTGACACTTTCTTCTTCAACAATTAAAAACTATCTGTTGCTTTCTTGGTCCATACAAACTCCCTCCCTTTGGTACACTCTGTTATGGGTGCAGCAATGCTACTGAAATTCCTGATGAACTTCATATAAATAGTTGCCAATCCATGAAAACTACAAACCTCTGTCACATTCCTTGGAATAGGCCATTCCAGAATTGCCTTTACTTTTTCCTCATCCATTCTCACTCCATCCTCTGATATGAAAAATCCCAATAAAAACAAGACTCTTTTGAAGGAATCTACACTTCTTTAAGTTTGCATATGGACTCTCTTTACGTAACAAGTATGGCACCAATTTCAGATGTAACAAGTGTTCTTCCACTGTCTTACTGAATATCAAAATATCATCAAAACAGACAACAAAAAACTTACCATTGTATTCTCGGAGTACTCTGTTCATCAAGCTATTAGATACCCCAAATGGCATCACCATCCACTCGTATAATCCATCTTTTGTTTTGAAAGCAGTTTTCCATTTGTCCCTTTCACGGATTCAGATCTGGTAGTAATCACTCTATAGGGCAATCTTGCTAAAATATCAGGATCTCGCTAGTACATCCATCATATCATCCAATCACAAAATTGGGAACCGATACTTAATTGTGATCTTGTTTATGGATCTACTATCTACACACATTCTCCAGTCTCTATCCTTTTTGGAAGTCAATAACGCTGGAGTTACACATGGACTCATGCTTTCTCTCACTAACCCTTTCTGTATTAGATCTGTCACTTGTCTATTGAACTCTTCACTCTGTGTCTGACTCATCTGATAGGCTGCCTGGTTTGGAAGGGCCGATCCCGAGATCAAATCAATATGGTGTTGAATATTTCACTTTGGAGATAACCCATCTGCTAGCTCATCTAGTATGATATCTTTGTATTCTTTTTATATCTTTTCTGCCATAACAAGTATATTAAATTCTTCTTTCTCTGGCTTCTTTGACATTAGTGCATAAAAACATCCATCTTCTTCCATTTCTGTAACAAACTCTTTTGTAGCCAATAAGCCCTCACTCTTCTCTTCTTCCTTGAAGGGTAATAAGACCACCTTTACACCATCCTCCCAAAAGGTATATGTATTTTTCCCTCCATCATGTATAACCTTTCTATCATATTGCCAAGGCCTACCCAGTAATATATGACATGCATCCATTGGGATAACATCACACCACACCTCATCCTTGTAGGTATTCCCAATTAAAAACTTTATAAGGCATCTTTTATCTATGGTTACTTCATTTCCTTTCTTGAACCATGATATATGATAGGGATATGGGTGATTCTCACATTTCAGATTTATTTTATCAACCATTATAGTTGAAACCATATTTTCACAACTACCACCATAAATAATAATTTTACATACCTTTCCTCCATAGAGGCATCTTGTTTGAAATATATTTGTTCGAAGCAACGATTCAGCTCCAGCAACATCATATTCTTTCTCCTTCCTTTGGGAAATCATCTTCCTCCTTATCATGAGGGTTTCACCCAAGTCTACAACAACCTCCATTTCTTCTTCCTCTTCAACCTCAACCATATTCACTCATGGTTTTTCTCCTTGCCATCTATCTTGTGTAGGATAGTGTGGACACTCAAAAAACTATGTTCCCCTCTTCACCACATCTGTAACATGTATATATTGCCTTTGGGGGCTATTCTAGCCCTGTCCTCCATTATAACCTCTTCCCCTCTGAAACCCCCTACCTATTTGGTAGTTACCATGGCTTTGACTAGAATCTTCATGCCCTTATGTATTAGAGGATTCACCTTTTCTAGATTCAAATCTACCCCTTCCCCTCATTGGAGATGATGATGGAGCTATCTTCACACCTCTTCTAAAATTATTCCTCTTGTTCTTTTCCTCTGATTTTAATGCAAGTTGATAAGCATCATCTAGGCTATGGATTTGGAGCATACTCAGCTCATCTTGTATGGTGTAACTCAACCCATTTATGTACTGTGTAGCCTTTTTTTCTTTAGACTCTCCCTGTTCCACCCTGATTGATAACTTATAAAATTCATTAATATACTCCTTAATGCTAAGATCCTTCTGTCTTAGGTTTTGGAACCTTCGAAAGAGTGTCTGAGCATAATCTATAGGAAGAAACTTTTCTTTCAGCTTCTTTACCATTTTATTCCAGTTTCGGATCTTGCCCTTTCCATTCCTTTGTATTTAATTTTGTAGGTGATCCCACCAGATCAATGCATGTCCAGTCAACTTAGTGCATGCAAACTTAACCTGCTTCTCCTCTGAAAGGGTTTTCCACTCAAATAATTTTTCCATGTGATTTAACCATTCAATCAACTCCTCTGGTCGTAACCCTCCACCATAATTAGGAACATTAATCTTGATGTCATCATTCTTTCCCTCTAAAGCCTTGATCAATCTCTCCTCAAATGGTCTCTCATTCAAGGTTTCTTCGTCTCTCTCATTTTCTTCTTCATCTCCTCCTTCATTCATTAATGGAGGCTCTTCTTCAATATCACTATCTAGGTTTGCATCCCCATTTGCATGTCTCCTTCTAAGGTGGGTAACTTCTCCTATGAGCTTAACAACTTGTCTCTGTAGCTCCTCCATATGCCTATTCATTTGGGCATAACCTCCCCTCCCATGTCTAGACATGGTTACATAAAATAGAGGTAAAAACTACACAAAAAAATGTAATATGTTACCTTAACTATTTCCGCAAGATCAAAATCCATCTCTGATACCAATTGATGTAAATCCATCTACAAGAGGTTGAGATACCTCCAAAAACACACATAAACAACTTTGCAATTAAAACCAAGAGTTTCAAAATAGCTTACTTCTCATTATGGAATTCACACTGATCCATTACATCATTACAATCCTCCTTTTATTTCAAGACTACTCTAAAACCCTAAAATGAAAAACAACTCGGATTGACCCCAAAATTTGCGTGCCAAATATGCATTCATAAATTATGGCTCCTGTGAAATTTGGACTTATTCTAACAAGCATAAAAAAAGTTATTAAAGTTCTAATACCTAGTCAAAAGCGGAAAAAACATTCAGAACCAATTTTAGGCCACTAGATAAAGGAATATGAGCCCGAAAATGTACCAAAATGGGAAAAACCTTGTAAGAAAATTTTACCCCAACATAGTGCTAATGTATATCTACCACCCTATAAAATTTTAGGATGATCCAACGATCAGATCAAAAGTTACGGTCTCTGCAAGTTATGCTCCTGCATCATTATGGTGTATAAGTTGTTCCTTGATGTGTTCGTTCTATAAATGCTCATCAAGATTAAATTTTTTCTAGTAATAAGACTAAAAAATCAGTTATGTCTCGTAGCACCTTGAAAATATCCTCATATAGTCTAAAAAGTGTTTATTGTTCATGCCTTATAAATTATTTTGGTGAGTACATTTGATATAGAACGTTTTCTAAGGTATGGAGCTTCTCAAGATGTCTCCTAAATGTCAAGGACAATGTTTCTCATAAGAAAATTGGGTCATTTATTTGATACTGGCTCCATCTTTCTATGGAAGTCAAACTTGAAAGCACATTTGGGCCAAAATCTTGAAACTCTCTCATTGTTAATTGTAAAATAAGACTTGAAATTTGTATCTAGGACTTCTATTAAAGTATCCATCAAGATATAGTGACATTAAGGTGAAGGATAAAGGTGTGTAATCTATCATACAATGAGTTAGGGTTTTACATTTAAAACCCCCACTATGCATAGTGTTGAAAGATAAAGAAAGATTAATCTTATTTGCAAGAGATCATACCTTATATGGATATGGGAGATGTGAATATGGCTTCCTCCATTTTGTAAGATGTATCTGAATTATGGTTAAACTAATATTTTACATGATAGAAAAAAACCTTGAATGTTGTATAATCTTAGTTGAAAAATAGTGTATTCTCTATACATGTTTCATGAAGAATCATTGTGGTTGATATAAAGAGTCCCTTAAAGATGCGATCAAGTGGGATCCAAGTTCTTCTTGATATGAATAACACCTTTAGCACGTGTACACATAAATATTTGATAATTTTTAGCTTTAAGTAATTCTTAAATCATCTTTTCAGAACTTTTTTGCTTAGTTCAAGTATTTTTTGGTCTCATAAGTGCCCAAACACTATGTGAGGGTTATGTGGCAAACAATGAAGAATATGTTACATTTGTTAAGAATATGAGGAGACTCTAGAGAGTATTATAAAATGTTGTAATGTCCCTAGCTGATAATAACACCCTGCAACCATTCCTGACTTGGATCAGAATAGTTCTCTCACCAAATAATGAGACTAATTCAAAGATGTTAGTTTTTAAATTATGCAGCATGAGTTAAAGGATAGGGTACATGTAAAGTCAAGATGTAGATAGTATTTAACAAATTCTTACTTATTATTTTTATAAAATTACTCTTGATAAGTTTTAGAAAACTTAGCAAGTGACTTAAAGAGGATAAAAAGGTGATTGAGATGAGAAAAAATTGACCTTGTGACTTATAGGATGCAGCAGATCAAACAAATGAAGTTTTGATTCTTAGAAAGGTGCTTGTTTGGTTGATTTAATGAGTGAGAGCATGATATGAAATTTCTAGTGAAATTGATCCATGGATGATAGAGATTATATGTTGATTAATTGATCAGAAGAGAGGGGAATTAGGAGCAGAAATAAGAAGAAGAGTGAGCTAATTTAATTGTCACTATCAGTTGTAGAAATAACAAAATAAGTGTGATCAAAACCTTGCAGAGTTCTAAGTTACAGCTTAGCAAATGGGGAGTTCTATCTTCCCTATAAGTTGAAGCTTACAAAAGGTGAGTACATGTTGGACTAAATTTGGGAGTTGAATCTTCCATGTAAGTAGAATATTTCAAAGATTGAGTGGATGCTTGGTTTAATTTGGAGTTACTGCTCCATGTTGAGTAGATGCTCAACTATAGATCATTGTAACCTTTACAAGACATTCTCGTCCAAGTTAGTGCTTTTATTTCATTTGGGTTTTATCCCTTAAAGATTTTCCCACATTAAATCCCATCTTTGTGTGATTTCACTCATGTTACCTGCTTTTGGATGTTTCTTTGGTTTCATTATAACTAATTTAGTGAATTGAATTGATTGTCAAAGTTTTGTGAGGCACTGATTCACCCCCACTCAGTTTCCTCGTTTTCAACATTGATCAGTAGCTATGAATTGAGCATCATTTTTTACAAAATTTTATACTTGTTAATTTCTCACACATTGGTCGTATTTATTTTCTAAAACACACTACTTTGTAAAGTGCCAACATTTTTGGGGGAGTTGTATTCACATACAGATGCATTTTTGATGAGCCTCGCGTCGTTTTTTTACTAATACATATTATTGCATACATCATGGCCTCAGAAAATTAGATGCTTTCCTATAAAGTGTGTGGATTTTAGGAGTGCATGGTCATAATTGTGGAAGAAAAAATATCATTTAAAAAGTAAAAATCTCTTCTTTATAACCACGTTAATGACAAGGATAAACTAATGAAATTCATGTAACATCACCATCATCCTCATATTGTGGACTCTCATACCCTTGTTCTTAGTCAACTTACATATATTTCTCATGTACCCACTAAACTTGTTTCAAACAAAATTTAGCCTTCTCCTGCATCTGATGCTCCTAAGAATGTTGTGTTTGTTACTACATGTTCTTCTTCCACACATGTGTTTATTGTGGTAATACATTTTGTGTATCCCACTTTTGAGAAGAGTGGATCTTTTGAGAAGCATACCAATGCATTTGGTTCTCTCAAGCTCTATTCTATGGGATTTTCTAATGGAGGTATTGATAGACATTCACAGGGTATTTCTTCATATATTCAGCTTGTTAAATAGAAATTTTTCCATGGCATTAGTTTTCTATCTAATGATTAATTGGGATCACTCATTAATAGAGAATTTTTTTCTTGACTCTTTCTAAGTATCATGAACTACAAATGACTTCTACACCTTCACCTAGGCATGAGAAACTTGAGATTTTATTTGTTATGCATGATCAACCTAACACATATTTTAATGTTTCCTTTCATGCTCCAATTATTCACTTTACACCAGATCATATGCATGCATCTTATTTGGCCATTTGTATTTTTTAGGATGGGTATCTAATCACTTCTAGATGTGATGTAAGCAATCAATGAGATAAATCTACAGCCATGGATCCTCCATGATTCAGCTTCTTGTTCCACTTTCTTCTTCTTTTATATTGTAGTGCTACTTGTTTTTTGAGCTCTTTTCTTTAGTAGGTGTAGAGTGTATCTCTTGCTTTTTTAGATATTTTTTATCTGTACTTTTTGACACCTTTTAGGCATGTTGACAGTCTCTTTCATGGAACTATTTTGGTAAATCGCAGTGTCATCTTATCATATTTCAAGCAATGGTGTGGCCACTCATACATATTTTTTATCGTCACTCCACCCATTCAGTAACATGGGAGGGTGTGGTGATGATTCTACTTATTCAGGTATTGATTCTTTTCCTTTCTTATTATTCTTGGTTCATGGAACACCTTTTTCTAGTAGTAGATCAAACTATGTTTTGTGATTTCTTGCACTTTTGACATCACCTCTAACAGTATCCTTCAGTTTTTTAGCTTGTTCTCTTTTTTTAAGGTTAGTTATTATGTTGAATTACAATGTTAGAGACTCTATTGGAAGTCTCCTAGTATGGATTTATTTTTTTGTATCACAGTGTCAATTTCTTTTTTATTTTTATTATCAAGCAGTGGATCCAGATCATAATGTAGACCAAACTTCTTCTTCAACAAAGTACAATTTTTGAGCCGAGGTCCTTTAGATGCCTTGTAGTGGGTCTTTTCTCTCAACTTTGTTATTACTAGTTTTTGGGTACTTTGTGGTGATTGTTTTCATCCATGGTAACTCCATTTTCCCATTTATTGTATGTGGGTACCTCATTCGGCCTTATTGTTAGGACCCACCTTCTTTTCTACCGACCTAAGATATGCTTATGAGGTGTGTTAGTTTAGGTTATTATTTATACTTTTATTTATTTATTAGGATAATTATTACACTTTTGTTACCTCTACACTTGTTGTGTTAGCTTTCTTAGGTGTACCAGTTGTGTTGAGCTATTTTACTAGTTGTGTGGAGTAAGTTCTACTACCAGTATCAGTTAGTGAGAGTTATTCACCACTGATCTAGATGGTAGTTGAACTTTCCTCCTCTTATATATCTACATTTGATTATTTAGATAATATATCAATCAAAGTATTGATATGGAGCAACGTACTGAGATGGAACCATTTCTTGTTTGAGTGCAATTATCTCATTGTTCTTCATAACTTATATTTTTTTGTTTGTATGCCTAGTATTTTCTTTTTGAAATTCACGTCTCACATTTCTCACCAGTGAACTCTTCAATTCAGAGGATCCTTGGCCTTCCCGAAATATTTTCCATTTAAATCTTATTAATTTTTTTCTATATAAATGGTATTCAATATTGTTTCAGTAAGTACATATTTCAAATTTAAAATATGTTAATTTCATGTTATATTTAAAATATGTATGTATGTATGTATGTATGTGCATATATAATATATTGTATTTTTAATATTTAAAATAATTAATATAATATAATTATTTTATATATCAAATTATTATAATAAAAATTTTAATTTATAGAATGAATTTTGCATCAATTTTTTGCCACTTGATATTAATTTATCAAAACAAATTATCAACAAAATATGACACAAATGATGATGCAAAGGATATGTGAATGTGTCGCAGTTACAAATGTTTATTTGTGTTAAGTTCTCGTCACAATTTGCATCACATTTACAATGTAAACTATTCAAAGAAACACATCAGAAAACCCCATAAAGATCAATTTCTAACACAAAATTGACCTAAATAGTGACTATTTGCATAAAATGTAGTAGTGCCATATTTTTCTTACTTTGTTATCCATTTTATTGGGGGAAATTAATAACATCCCAACATTGAATATAAAGAGGATACAAATAATGCAATTTTTACCTCTTAGAAGATAATGGAGGAACTTATGTATTTAAAATTATCATCATGCTCCACTCAAACATCACAAGATGAAACTTTTCGTAGGATTATTTATTTAACTATACCTAGTTTAAATATTACATTCAAAAAGTAAATGTGTATATGTTCAAAATTGAACTTTATTGGAGCCTAGCGCACACTAGCTATTCATAATATGTGTGATTATTGTTACCCACATTGTTTTTTTATCATGTTTTTCATTGTGTTCATAGCATAGTGACCACTAGGCTAAATACTTGCATGTATAATTTGTGTGGATTTATTTCCCATCTATTTTTAGGAATTTATTTTTCACATAGATTTATGGTATCTCCTATTATTGATCTGAGTGAATTTATATAAAAATAAAATATTAAAGTGGACCTATTTTGACTAAAATTGTGTAGAAAAGTAGATTTATAGATGTTTAAAATAAAAATTTATTGGAACATGCTGAATGTTATCTATTTAAAATATATTCATTTATTGGTCTTTATGTTGTTTTTCATTTTGTTTTTTATCATGATACGTGCCTAGAAACTGCTAGGATGAATAATTGTTTATTAAAAGAAAACTTTATTAACTATGTGTGATTATTGATCTCCATAATTTTTACCTACTCTATTATGAACATCCTCTAGGTAGAGAAGATATGTATGAGCGGAGCTTAGCAAGCATGGGATAGAAACCATGATATGTTGCATATCCAAATAACTTTATACTAAAATCCAACATAATATATCATTCTCAATTGTTTATAATAAAACATTAGGGATGTCTATTTTAAGATAGTAAAGCTATTTTTAAAATGTGTGTATCCTTTTCCCCATATTTTTTATATATTTTTTGCTATTAGGATGATATCATAGTGACCTTTGTGTTGAATACTTGTACATATAATTAGTTCTAGTTAACGTGGATAAAATTATAAACATCCTCTAGGTAGAGAAGATATGTATAAGTAGAGTTTAGCAAGCATGAGATAGAAACCATGATATGTTGCATATCCAAATAACTTTATGCTAAAATCCAACATAGTATATCATTCTCAATTGTTTATAATAAAACATTAGGGCTGTCTATTTTAAGATAGTAAAGTTATTTTTAAAATTTGTGTGTCCTTTTCCCCATTTTTTTAATATCTTTTGTGCTATTAGGATAATATCATAGTGACCGTTGTGTTGAATACTTGTACATATAATCAAATGTTTACGCCAAGAGAAGGATATGTATGTGTGTATGTGTGTATGTGTGTGTATTTGTGTATGAGTGTATGTATGTATGTATGTATTGAAGCATCATCCCAAAAATTTATAAATATTTATAAAGTGTACCTTCTTATACACATACTATGAGTGACTAGAAATGAAGAAGTACATATCTATCCTACATAACATAAAACCTACCAATGAAATTTTTATGCCAAGAGAAGAAAAAAATTATATATTTATTCAAGAATCATCCCAGAACCCGTTATATATTTATAAAGTGTAGCTTTTTTATGTACATACTATGACTCACTCCAAATGAAGACTTATATTTTTACTATACATAACATAAATCATGGATAGCATATCATGAATTTTCTTAGAGTCCTAAATTCCTTCACTTTGGGTTATTGTTTCTAATGAGGGCTATTGGTGGTTGGTTGTTGGTGGCTTTATAATATCTTCTCTTTAGATTATCTTCCACCCCTACAAAATTAAATTTCTTTGAAACCCAAAACCATTTTTATTATAAATATTTAAAACATTCTTCGGGTAATAGAATGGGTGAGCTGCAAGAGGTTGAAATACCTCCAAAAACACACATAAACAGCTTTGCAAATAAAACCAGGAGTTTCAAAATAGCTTACTTCTCATTCTGGAATTCACACTGATCTATTACATCATTACAATTCTCCTTTTATTTCAAGACTACTCTAAAACCCTAAAATGCCAAAAAACCCTAAAATGCCAAAAAACCCTAAAACTAGCAAAACAACTCGGATTGACCCCAAAATTTGCGTGCCAAATATGCATTCATAAATTAGGGCTCACGCAAATTTGGACTTATTCTGACAAGCACAACAAAAGTTATTAAAGTTCTAAGACCTAGTCAAAAGCGGAAAAAACATTCGAAGCCAATTTTAGGCCACTAGATGAAGGAATCCGAGCCCGAAAACGTGCCAAAATGAGCACAACCTTGCAAGAAAAGTTGACCCCAGCATAGTACTAATGTATATCTACCACCCTGTAAAATTTTAGGACGATCCAACGGTCGGATCAAAAGTTATGGTCTCTGCAAGTTATGCTCCCGCATCATTCTCCCCTGGTTGAAAAGAATTCAGCTCCTGCGAATTCTGTTGACGGAACTCATCTAATTTTGCACTGTCAATTTTCCTCAACTCCCACTCAGGAATCCAAGTATTTTCTTCTTGCTGCAAACCTTCCCACTGTACCAAATATCTGTTGTAGCTCCCATGTCTAGTAGTGATTGTCTTTTGGTCCAAGACACGCATTACCCTCTCCTTTTTCTTCTTCGGCATCTGTTGCTTCCAGTTTATTTCTTCCTCCTCTGCAACATTTTCATCATGACCTGGAAACTTATATAAGTCAGAAACATTAAAAACTGGTGAGATAGCAAAGTTTTCAGGTAGCTCCACCTTGTAGGCATTATCACTCATTTTCTTCAGAATCCTACATGGCCCAATCTTCTTATACTTGAGTTTATTATATGTCCCTTTGGAAACCTCTCTTTTCTAAGATGAACCATCACCATATCTCCTTCTTCAAATACACTTACTCTCCTACTGGCATCTGCAGCTGTTTTATATTGTGCATTACTCACTTTCAGCTTTTCCCTCACTTCATCTTGTAGCTGTAGAATGTGTTCTGCAAATGCTTCTGCATCATCACTAGTTTCATCTTCACCTGGTAGAACAATTAGATCAAGGACCCCCTTGGGATTCCTACCATATACAATCTGGAAAGGAGACCTCCCTGTTGACCTGTTTACCGAGCTATTATATGCAAACTCAGCTTGAGGTAAAGCTAAGTCCCATTGTTTTGGCTTTTCTCCAACTATACAACGTAGGAGATTTCCCAAGCTTCTGTTCACTACTTCAGTCTGCCCATCAGTCTGGGGGTGATATGCACTACTGAACTGTAGTTGTGTCCCCAATTTCTTCCACAGAGTCCTCCAAAAGTGACTCAAAAACTTCGTGTCCCGATCTGAAGTGATCGTTCTTGGAATTCCATGCAATCTAACCACTTCTGAAAAAAACAAATCTGTAATTCTGGAAGCATCATTAGTTTTTTTACAAGAAATAAAATGTGCCATCTTAGAGAATCTATCAACCACAACAAAGATAGAATCATTCCCTCACTGTGTGTTAGGAAGCCCTAACACAAAATCCATACTCAGATCAACCCATGGCCCTGTAGGGATAGGCAATGGCATATACAACCCAGTATTCTGTGCATGGCCCTTAGCCATTTGACACACTCTACATCTTGCTACAACCCTACTTATGTCCCTCTTTACCTTTGGCCAATAATACTTTTCTACAACAAGAGAAATTGTCTTACTTATACCAAAGTGTCCAGCCAACCCCCACTATGCAATTCTCTTATAATATTTTCTCTCATTGAACCAGCAGGGATGCACAATTGTTTCCCCCTAAACAAATAACCATCCTGTATCAAATAATCAAAAGAATCACTACCTACTGTAGGCTCCTTAAGCTTTCTGACAACATCACCAAAATCTGGATCACCTTCATACAATTCCTTAACTGCCTCAAACCCTAGGACTTTATTTTCCATTGTTGTCAAAAGGGCTACACACCTACTCAAGGCATCAACAACTTGATTCTGCTTACCAGAATTATGCTTTAAAACAAAAGTATATTCTTGCAAAAATGAAACCCATTTTGCATGCCTACTATTTAGTTTCTTCTGTGTGTTTACATACCTCAAGGCTTCATGGTCAGTGAAGAGTACAAATTCCTTTGCTACCAAGTAATGTCTCCAGTTCCTTAATGCCTGAACAATAGCATAAAATTCCACATCATAAGTAGAATATTTCCTCCTGACTTCATTTAGCTTTTCACTGAAGAATGCCACAGGTCGTCCTTCTTGACTCAACACAGCTCCAATCCCAACATGTGAGGCATCACAGTCAACCTCAAAGACCTTGCTAAAATCTGGCAATACCAAAACAGGTGCTTCTGACACTTTCTTCTTCAACAATTCAAAACTATCTGTTGCTGCCTTGGTCCATACAAACTCCCTCCCTTTTGTACACTCTGTTATGGGTGCAACAATGCTACTGAAATTCCTGATGAACTTCCTATAAAAAGTTGCCAATCCATGAAAACTACGAACCTCTGTCACATTCCTTGGAATAGGCCATTCCAGAATTGCCTTTACTTTTTCCTCATCCATCCTCACTCCATCCTCTGATATGACAAATCCCAAAAAAACAAGACTCTTCTGAAGGAATCTACACTTCTTTAAGTTTGCATATAGACTCTCTTTACGTAACAAGTCTAGCACCAATTTCAGATGTAACAAGTGTTTCCACTGTCTTACTGAATATCAAAATATCATCAAAATAGACAACAACAAACTTACCATTGTATTCTCGGAGTACTCTGTTCATCAACCTCATGAATGTACTGGGTGCATTAGATAGCCCAAATGGCATCACCATCCACTCGTATAATCCATCTTTTGTTTTGAAAGTAGTTTTCCATTCATCCCCTTCACGGATTCGGATCTGGTAGTAACCACTCCGTAGGTCAATCTTGCTAAAATATCGGGCTCCCGCTAGCACATCCATCATATCATCCAATCGCGGAATTGGGAACCGATACTTAATTGTGATCTTGTTTATGGCTCTACTGTCTACACACATTCTCCAGTCTCCATCTTTTTTGGGAGTCAATAACGCTGGAGTTGCACATGGACTCATGCTTTCTCTCACTAACCCTTTCTGTATTAGATCTGTCACTTGTCTGTTCAACTCTTCACTCTGTGTCGGACTCATCCGATAGGCTGCCTGGTTTGGAAGGGCCGATCCTGGGATCAAATCAATATGGTGTTGAATATCTCGCTTTGGAGGTAACCCATCTGGTAGCTCATCTGGTATGACATCTTTGTATTCTTTTAGTATCTTTTCTGCTGCAATAGGTATATTAAAGCCTTCTTTCTCCAGCTTCTTTGACATTAGTGCATAACAACATCCAGCTTCTTCCATTTCTGTAACAAACTCTTTTGTAGCCAATAAGCCCTCACTCTTCTCTTCTTCCTTGAAGGGTAATAAGACCACCTTTACACCATCCTTCCAAAAGGTATATGTATTTTTCCCTCCATCATGTGTAACCTTTCTATCATATTGCCAAGGCCTACCCAGTAATATATGACATGCATCCATTGGGATAACATCACACCACACCTCATCCTTGTAGGTATTCCCAATTGAAAACTTTATAAGGCATCTTTTATCTATGGTTACTTCATTTCCTTTCTTGAACCATGATATACGATAGGGATATGGGTGCTTCTCACATTTCAGATTCAGTTTATCAACCATTACAGTTGAAACCATATTTTCACAACTACCACCATCAATAATAATTTTACATACCTTTCCTCCAGAGGTGCATCTTGTTCGAAATATATTTGTTCGAAGCCACGAATCAGCTCCAGCAACATCATGTTCTTTCTCCTTCCTTGGGACAATCATCGTCCTCCTTATCATGAGGGTTTCACCCAAGTCTGCAGCAACCTCCATTTCTTCTTCCTCTTCAGCCTCAACCAGATTTACTCGTGGTTTTTCTCCTTGCCATCTATCTTGTGTAGGATAGTGCGGACACTCAAAAGCTCTGTGCCCCTCTTCACCACATCTGTAACATGTATATTGCCTTTGGGGGCTATTCCAGCCCCGTCCTCCATTATAACCTCTTCCCCTCTGAAACCCCCTACCTCTTTGGTAGTTACCATGGCTTTGACCAGAATCTTCATGCCCTTCTGTATTAGAGGATTCACCTTTTGTAGATTCAAATCTACCCCTGCCCCTCATTGGAGATGATGATGGACCTCTCTTCACACCTCTTCTAAAATTATTCCTCTTGTTCTTTTCCTCTGCCTTTAATGCAAGTTGATAAGCATCATCTAGGCTATGGATCCGGAGCATACTCAGCTCATCTTGTATGGTGTAACTCAACCCATTTATGTACCGTGTAGCCTTTTGTTCTTCAGACTCTCCCTGTTCCACCCTGATTGATAACTTGTAAAATTCATTAGTATACTCCTCAATGCTGAGATCCTTCTGTCTTAGGTTTTGGAACCTTCGAAAGAGTGTCTGAGCATAATCTACAGGAAGAAACTTTTCTTTCAGCTTCTTTACCATTTTATTCCAGTTTCGGATCTTTCCCTTTCCATTCCTTTGTCTTTCATTTTGTAGGTGATCCCACCAGATCAATGCATGTCCGGCCAACTTAGTGCATGCAAACTTAACCTTCTTCTCCTCTGAAAGGGTTTTCCACTCAAAGAATTTTTCCATGCGATTTAACCAGTCAATCAACTCCTCTGGTCGTAACCCTCCACCATAATCAGGAACATTAATCTTGATGTCGTCATTCTTTCCCTCTAAAGCCTTGATCAATCTCTCCTCAAATGGTCTCTCATTCAAGGTTTCTTCATCTCTCTCATTTTCTTCTTCATCTCCTCCTTCATTCATTAATGGAGGCTCTTCTTCAATATCACTATCTGGGTTTGCATCCCCATTTGCATGTCTCCTTCTAAGGTGGGTAACTTCTCCCGTGAGCTCAACAACTTGTCTCTGTAGCTCCTGCATATGCCTATTCATCTGGGCATAACCTCCCCTCCCGCGTCTAGCCATGGTTATATAAAATAGAGGTAAAAACTACACATAAAAATGTAATATGTTACCTTAACTATTTCCGCAAGATCAAAATCCAGCTCTGATACCAATTGATGTGAATCCAGCTGCAAGAGGTTGAAATACCTCCAAAAACACACATAAACAACTTTGCAAATAAAACCAGGAGTTTCAAAATAGCTTACTTCTCATTCTGGAATTCACACTGATCTATTACATCATTACAATCCTCCTTTTATTTCAAGACTACTCTAAAACCCTAAAATGCCAAAAACCCTAAAATGCCAAAAAACTAAAATGCAAAACAACTCGGATTGACCCCAAAATTTGCGTGCCAAATATGCATTCATAAATTAGGGCTCACATGAAATTTGGACTTATTCTGACAAGCACAACAAAAGTTATTAAAGTTCTAAGACCTAGTCAAAAGCGGAAAAAAACATTCGGAGCCAATTTTAGGCCACTAGATGAAAGAATCCGAGCCCCGAAAACGTGCCAAAATGAGCACAACCTTGCAAGAAAGTTTGACCCACAGCATAGTACTAATGTATATCTACCAATACAGGGTCTCATAAGTTATCACAAATTTGTTACTATTTGTTCAAATGGTATCATCATAAAATATTTTAATTAAATTATAGAGAAAAAAACTTGTATATTATGCCTTGTATGGAATGAACATATGCCATTTCTCAAACATTAAATATAATCTTGGAAGAGAATGAACATATGCTCATTCTCAAAACATTAAATGTAAATTTGGAAGAGAATGAACATATGCTCATTCTCAAAATATTAAATATAAAGTTGGAAGAGAATGAACATATGTCCTATCTCAAACAATAAATATAAATTTGGAATAGTTTATACATTAATTATTTATTATGCATTACAAAGTTATAAATGTAAGTCAATAAAAATCAATGAATGTGTAGGAAGATAATGGACATATGCCCGTTCTCAAACAATAAATATAAAGTTGGAATATATTATACATTAATTATTTATTATTCATTACAAAGTTATAAATGTAAATCAATAAAAATCAATGAATGTAAATTAATAAAACAAGTATTTCCTAATCTTACTAAAAAATTGTAAACTCCTAAAATTGGAATCCAACAAATATGATATATAATTCCGAAAAACCCCTTTTGGATTCCAATAATAGAAAAATAAAATTCCAACATTTGATATAAGAAAAACCAACATATATGATTTCATTATTTAATCTAGACCGTAAAATGGCCAAATTTAACGAAATTATGTTTTCTCCATGACCTCCTCATCCTCATCCATTTTGTCTCGCGCCCATTTTCACCGCACCCTTCGTTGGTATTTTCTATAATAGATTTTTGAAGTCTCAATGAACTGGATTCCTGGATTTGATCAATAATGTTACATTATGATGTATCATGAGTGTGTGCATCACATATCTTGTAATAAGTGGTTATTTTTTGGTATTTGGTGTGGTGGAGTAGGGGGAAGTTTCTAGCGTTGTAGTTTCCTTCGAAGATCTCACATGTTATAAGCATGGCCTTCAAACTCCTTCACAGGCACATGTTTTTGGTGTGTGCCTCCACTTCACAATCACTGCACCAAGTGCCAATGCATTTTTATCATGTTTTATTTTCTATTAATTTATATATTTTGAGAAATGGATATGAGGTTAATCGGGGCTGATATCTCCCTAAACATTTATCAAGTTTTGTCAGTGTTCAGAAATGAACCTATACAATATCAAAATATACTTGATAAATATGAAGCTAACTCAGTCATCTGGAAATTATTTTGTAATAAGTGGAGTTGACTTCACCGATTCTAATAAGACCATTTCTCAAATCAAACATAAATCTTTTGAGATTCCTAAAGTCATGGACTTCCAAAGCCAATAAATTAACGCAAATACATAACCTGTAATAGGATAATGAGACACCGTGGGGTGTACTCAATTGTGACTAAGTGTATTACTGATTTTATCACCATTATTGTGGTGAACTTGTGAATGTTTCCACAAGTGATTGATAAAAAAAATTCTGATGGACCCATGGACTGTTATCTATTTTTCAATAACATGTAGTCCATACGTTGTGATCAGGTTATTCAAAGAGTTCCAATTTGTAATCTTTGTGACCACCTGTAATGTCATTCTATACTGTCGAAGCATGAGGAATCCTTAAAAGCGTAATCACCAATCATGGTGTATTTGTTGCACAATATAAAATCTTAATAATGTAAAATCTATAATCAAGTGGGTGTTACATCCTTTCTAATCTTAACATTACTAAAATCATTCATGATTTCAAAGTTTTTCCATCCATGTTTTTTACTCGGTTGCTACATTCTTTGGGGAATCACACTCAACTCTATAATATCATTACATATGCCTTAAATGTTCACCCATACATGCCCCTAGTACATGGTTTTAAAGGCCCTGGGTATATCAGACACGAATATGAAGATGGTTTAGCGGATTCAGATGATATAGGGAGCACAAGGGGTATTGTTCTTATGGGCATTGTAGGTGTGAGTCATTTGGTGAACATGATCCTACAACTTATGACATGATTCACTAGACAGGATGGTTGGGACTGTAGCATTTACGAAGAAAAATAATGCATCCCCTTTAAAAGTTCATTTCTTTATCCCAACACACTTTCTTTTCCTTCAATGGTTATGAGCTGAGATTTATCTAGTACTTGACCTATGACCATACTAATTACCATGTTTGATAACCCCAATGTGGATCTAGTATAGCACTCAAATCCAAATCCATTTGATCACGAGACTTTTTTTATGGCCCATATTGGATGTATTTGTACAATTTGTGTATATCCCTATAGCCATTGGAGTCCACAAGCCAAATTTCTTAAAGGCATATCGGTTGTAACATTTTTACATGCCAAGTGCATTCTGCAATCACATACGACCATGTTTTCTAGTGGAGCACTCTGTAACTACAAAATATAATAATATGGACTTATATTATTTGATGCTTAGATGGATGTCCATACCCTGTTTAGAGAGCTCACATTTTGAGGCCACAATGGCTTTGAGTACAATGTATCAAAATGTAAACTGATCTAGGTTAGAAGATTGTCGGTATGATTTTAGGATTTCTTGATAGGTTGGAATAGATTTATAATGTATGATGTAAGGTATGATACCAATATCGCATTCTGAACTTGAAATGTGCCCAGAATTTTATTCCATAAGAATAATGCCTGATTCTTTCAGAGATATGGAGGAACACTCTAATTGAACCAGTAATAATCCTTGATGGATTCCATGTTTCCTTGGGAGAGAAACCTGGTTAATGCCCGCGGATCACAAGAATGGTATTTTTTTGTATTATTATGCAAGGAAGAGTACGAGTTGGTGTCAATGAGTGTGACCTGCCCATAGCCCTTTTCACAAGAGGCCACCACCTAATCTCATTAGTGATAGGGAGCTCACCTCCCACAGACAATCCCAAATTTTTTTTAGATATTAATATTGTTGTTTTGTCTTCAGTATGTTGTTTGTTTTTTTTGTTTTTTTTTGGATAGTACATGAAAAATATTCACTATTGACGCATGTGACTCTTATGTATCCTTGCATTCTTTGATTGTTATTCTAAATGGAGGCCAAGTGGAGGGCCTGCATTTCTAAGGTCTTTGTAACTCCACTTCATGGTTAGGTAGCAGGGAATCCTACTCAAGGTTGTATTTCAATTTTATTTAAAACATAACTAACTATTTAATTTATTTTTAAATTAAAATTTTATGAAAGATTTAACTTAGAAGTGCATTTTAATGATTTTACATATATTTCAAGGCATTTAGTTCCTTGGATATTCCTATTAGTTTATTAATATTACAATATTTTATAATTACTTAGTCATCGCGTGCACATATAAAAAAGATTTTTTTTTGGTAGATTATTAGGTACAACCAAGTCTTTTAAATAGGGGATGACATGGTTTACAAATTTTACGGTCTGTGTAAATTTGATAAATAAAATCATAGGGACATGCCCCTTAGTATGATGGTTGTTTTTATATGGGAAAATATCCAATGGTTTCGGGGAGGGATCACATCCATGTTGTGGCCCCTCTAAATCATTTTTTATATATAAAAAATTTAAACTATGGATATAAATGTGTGTGTGTGTGTGTGTGTGTGTGTGTGTGTGTGTGTGTGTGTGTGTGTGTGTGTGTTCCACATAAACAAATACAAAAAAGAACCCTGATTACTATAATTTTGAAATAATTCTATATAATTATTAATACAAAAAAGAACCCTGATTACTATAATTTTGAAATAATTCTATATAATTATTAACACACACACACACACACACACACAGGTATAAAACAACCTATAAATCTCTCTTTTTCTCCATGAAATATAAACATTATCTCAAAACCTATATATATTTACTTATTTATATAGCTATATACTTATGTAGGTATTTAAAATTTTAAATATTTTATACAATAAATCAAGGAGTAACAAGTTCTTTTATTTAAATTTATAAGGTTTATATTTTCTAACCAAGTTAATGAGATGTAGAAAAGGATAAATTTGAATAAACAAGAACCATTTTTTAAAATAAGAATATCATGTTAAGTTAAAAATTGGAGATTGGCAAACCCAAAATCTAATTCGTTATAAACCATTGCAATATATAAAATTTAAATTCATTTTCCTTTCTTGTAACTTAAAACAACCAATAACTAAAAGAATGTTTTGCAAGATTATACCATTTTGGAAATGACATTTTTACCACTCCAATTTCAAAAGTATGCTATATCTAGATAATATTTGTACAAGCTCAAGGATTTCAATCCAAATCAAATTCCATTTGAGAAACCATGGTAAATGAGAGAGATTTTATTAGCAAAAACTTAAAAAATATGCGTTTTCTTTCTCCAAACAAATCACTAACTTCCTTTGTAAAATAAAAAAAAATATTTCCATTATGGAAAAATGGTAATATAAGAGTTTTATTTTTAGAACTATACAATTTATTATTATAATATTCCATATTTATAAGTGTAGTAATAATAAAATTTCCAAATAAATGCAATATTGAAATCTCTTTCCTTCACTTACAATAACAAGAACAGTACAACTGTTAAAAATCAAGACAAAAAACCTCCCACAAAGTGGGAACAATATTCCAAAATTTTCATTTGAATCTACCAGTTTTTCCACAAGAGATTAAGCTCTCAACAACTCTCAATCCTTTCCTAGCTCCAACTCCATTTAATTATGCATACTATCCACAAGAGATAAAATCTTGGTTTACCTCTCAACCAAATGGCATCAATTGCATGCCACATACAAACATAGGAGAGAAATGTTATCCTCCCTCCAATCTCATGGGAGAGAGGAGAAACAAGCCTCTAAGTGATCACAAAAAAGGCATAGGGGTAAGACCAAAACGTCAACAAATAAATCCAAGAAACTAAATGTATTTTTTTAACTCAAAACAACAAACAAATAAGGTCCATATACTTCTATCAATATGGAGGAAGATAGGAAGAGAAATCCCATTTAAAAACATAATCCAAAAAAGTATCCAAAAGGTTTCCAAAATTTTCCAAGAATTACTAAAATTTACTTTAAGACTCCATATCCCTCCACAAAACCTCATACCTCATTACCTCCTCCTTATTAAGGATTTTCAAACCTTTGAGGTTTTCCTTAGTAAGGAAATGATTTGATTCTTAAACCATATGAGAATAATCTATCCTACTTTAAACCATATGAAGGGAATTAAAAGAAAGCCGAACAAGGCTTGCCCATCAAGCCTTGTGGGAAATAAGAGGGAGTTCTTCCCTCTTCCCTTTACAACTCCAAAATCCACTTTCTAAAGGGGGTGGATGGAGAAAATAATAGAAAATACAACACATTATCAAACGAACAAATCCATTCAAACACCAAAGTCTCAACAAGATTCAAACCATATTCCTTTCTAAAATTAATAACATAATTAAAAGGGTGTGAGGGCTACCTCACAAGAGTAATAAAAATCCAAGAACATGTCTTCCAAACCATAATCCAAGATCTCCACAATCTAAGGATCCTTTTCTCCAAAATTAGATTGAAAATAAAAAACAACCAAAATAACATCACAACTCTCCAATTTGGTGGATAATATAGGATAATATTCTCCAAACCAATACCCAATAATATGGTGACAAGTGTTACCCCTCGACCTAATAATAAATGTCAACCAAATACTCTCAAATTACACATACAAAATAATAAATGAAAATTAAATTTTAAATATAAGCAAGTCAAATCTCCATATGGATAAACTTTCACTCCAAAAGTTCCATCACACAAAAAATATATAATTATAAATGTTGGTGGTTGAAAAGGTGTTCAAAGGGGGAAGTTAAGCTTTATGATCCTTGAAAATATGTCACCGACACATAGGTATAGTACTTGGAGATCTTTTCAAGGATAATATATCCCCTAACTTGCCTTACACTCCTCCCAAAAGTCACCTCTTCTACAAATTTTAGTTTTAGGGGAGAGGTGGCCTTTAAGAGGGGTGGTAGATCCACCTAATCCATGATCAAGTGATCCTAAAACCATTTAAGAAAAAATAAGACAACTAATCCAACTCATGCAAGTGGGAAGTAATTAGTTAATAATAAATTACAAACTAGTAAAAAAATATTTATTAAACCAAATTAATGAAAGTGAAGTAAAAGTGAGATAAAATGACCAAATAATTCAATAAAAACATGCCATGGGTAAATTTCCCATTTCCAACATTAAACATCAAAAAAATAATATAACAAGCGGTCAAAATCAACAAGAGGTGAACTTGGCCCATAAGGCTCTTTGTGCCACATGGAGGTGCATCCTTGAAACAATCATTCTCCAATAACATAAACATGTAGCCTTCACACTCAATTTCAAACATCATACTTGCTCAATACCAAATTCCAAATAATATACTAATACATGTGTGAAACAATCCAATTCAATTATATGCTAACTAATCTAACTGGTTACTTAAACATCCATCCATAAAATGATATATTTAGAAATTATGATAATCACCCATGAGATATCCAATAAAAAATACATACTAATCTCAAATCCAAAAGATTCATACATCACATCTAAATCAAATAATAATAATAATAATAATAGTAATAGTGAATTGGCCTCATGATCCACATACAACATCTTGCAAAGATAAACTAGCACCTAGAAGCTAATGTGGTGATAAAAGATAATATATCTCCTAATCAATAACCATAGTAGTGAGGTGTTCAATGTCTCAATACAATAAGTAAATTGAGTTGGTATAATCAAAATAGAGAGGAAATTTTGGTTATCATTTTATCCCCCTCTCCTAAGAATATACTTCCTATTGGAATTCACTAGAAGAGATAAGGATATCGAGCCCTCAATGGTGTTGCATCCTTCCATGTAGTTGTTATATCATCATAATTGTTCCAATGAAACCTAACCTATTCCAAGTCTCCTCCCTAAAGGGACAAACTCCAGTGTTCTTGAATACACATGGGCTCAAAATTCAACTATCCTTCAGTCTTCATCTATAGTTGACCAATCCAAAACATGATAATGATATAGCACATACTTTAGAAAAAATGAAACATGGAAGATGTCATGGGTGTGGGATAAGCATCTTGGAAAATCTAGGCGGTAAGAAATAGGCCCAATAACCTCTAAAATCTCAAAAGGACCCATGAATCAAGGGGAAATATTAGATCTTGTTCCATAACAGATTGGAATCTTGTACCAACACACTCTCAAAAATACATTTTAACTTATTGAAAAGTGATTCTTGACCCTCTTCATGTCAGCATACATCTTCTCACATGCCCGATCCTACTCAAGACATTTTTTAATAATAATTACCTATTGCTCCATGTTTTAAAGGAATGGTGAACCAATAAATACCCTATCTTCCAGCCTACCCAAGTCAAATTTATCCTACATGGTTACCCATATAAATCCTAATAAAGTGGCATGCCAATTGGGTGGTGGTAATTTTTTTTATAGGAAAACTTAATAAGGTATAGGTAGTAATCCCATTTTATTTATTGACCCATGACATACATCCTAAATATATCTTCAAGAATGTAATTCACCCTCTCTCTCTTTATCTATCTCAAGGTGATATGTGGATCTAAAATTAATATGAGCTCCCAAAGATGAATAAATGGATGTCTAAAATTCTGATGTATAAATATAATCCTAATCAATAATAATCATCTTCAAAATTCCATGTAGTCTCACAATGTCATCTAGAGAAACTCAAGCTATGGTGACTGCATTATATGTGATCTTCTAGGTGAGATGTGGGGAAAAAAATTCAAATTTTCCACCATCACCATTATGGAATCATGTTGATACAATGAATTATGAATACCAACTATAAATTCAATAGAAATCAAATTCCACTTCCACTCTGGAATGTCATGTGGATAAATAATACTTACATGGTGAGAGTGTTCAGCCTTTACACTCTGTCACTCAAGATAATGTGCTAAAAATTCTTTAATTTCATGGCATAACCAAGACCAATAGTATAATTGTCTCATATTTTCATGCATCTTCTTCAGCATTGGATAAGCTACATAAGGGGATTGATGAGCCTCAGAAAGAACCAATTTACATAAATCCCCTACCTTAGGAACATAAATGTTCCTCTGATATCATATAAGACCATCTTTCTCTAAATTTCAACCATCATATTTTCCCTCCAAGGAAATGTGTGACTCAACCTCTCATTTATTACCCTCATAAAATATGTCAACAGGGAGATGTTGAAGTACCTTTTCCCAAAGATATGATCAAAGAGTCAAGGTAGCTAACTTGTGTCATTTCCTACTCAAAGAATCAATGATAACATTCTCATTTCCATTGATATAATAGATTTTTATGTCATACTCACAAAGGAACTCCATATAATTACATTTACATGTGTTGAGATTAGGTTGTGAGAAAATGTGCTACAAACTCAAGTGGTTGGTCCTCAAAGCAAAATGTCTACCCGAAAGAAAATGCCTCTAACAATCTAATACATTCACCACTTTCAAAAGCTCAAGATTGTGGGTAGGATAATTAAGTTCATAATCCTTGACTTTTTGTGACTCAAAGGAAGTAACATGGTGATCATACATAAGAAATTCCCCAAGTCCCTCTAAAGAAGCATTGGTGCAAACCACAAAATATGCCAAAGGATCTGGAACTACAAGAATAGATGTGATGTCAAATTATCTTTGATAAATTGATAGGCCTACTTGTACTTCTCTAAATAAATGAAAATTTTCCCTTTGTGTTAAATGGAAGTGATCATATGCACAATCCTAGAGAATTCTTGAACAAACCTACGATAGTACCTACCAAACCCATGAAACTATGGACCTATGTAATTTTGGTGGGGGTTGGCCAATCGATAATAACACATATCTTCAGTGGATCTACTAAGATACCCTCACAAAAAATGATAAGGCCCAAATACTAAATCTCAAACTTAAAGAAGGAACACTTCTCTAAATTCCCAAAAATCTTGTGCTCCCTCAAAACTTATAAAACTTGTCTCAAGTGATCCTCCACTGAGCGTGAATAAATTAATATATCATCAAGAAACACCAATATAAATTGGTCTTAAAATGTCTTAAAGATGTCATTCATGAGACTCATGAACATTGCATGTGCATTGGTGAAATTGAAGGTAACCATTATGAATTCAGAGTGCCCATAACAAGTCTAAAAATATGTCTTATGTATGTTTATTGAGCTCAAATCTAAAGTTGATAGTACCCTGACTTAATTTCAAACATGGAGAACACTTTATCTCCCCACATCTAGTAAAAAAAATCATCAATCCTTGGAAGAGGATAATATGTATTCACCATCACCTTGTTTAACCATCCAAAATCAACACATAAGCGAAGGGATCCATCATTCTTCTTCATGAAAATAAAAAGTGCACCCTAAGGGGACACACTAGGGAGGATGAATCCCTTCTCCAATAGCTCCTATAACTAAATCATGATCTCATGAAGTGTGAGATTCATCATCCTGTAGGGTGCTTGTGAAATAGGAGCACTACCTAGTACTAGGTCAATTTTTAAATTTACCTCTTTCTGGTGGAAAACTAGGAATCCCGCTAGAAAATAAATTTGCATACTCTCACAAAATGGTATGCTCATCAAGGGGAGAGTGAACTTGAGTCTCCTTTTAGCTATTACTAATCATGATATTGATCATATGATAACCCTTACGCATGCTTTGCTTAAGTTGTATGACATAACTCATACGTAATGAGATGGATCTCTAAACCCTAAAAATCAGTTTTGAACTAAAAAATTCATCTTGGAACTCAATGAAATTGTTCCAAAAATCCACTTGGGATAGATCAAAAACAATTTAGTCCATACCCAAAACTATCTTATAGGATATCAAAGGTATAATACAGAGGTCTAAACTTGTGGAAAACACATAAAGGTTAATTATGCAACTCTCCACATAGGTATCAATGACGAGTTTGACCCTAGTAACCAAATCAACCTCTCATCTATATGACTACCTAGAAGCCACCATCCCACACTTTTCCACTATAGAAGATATAAAAGAATCAGATGCACTAAAATCTAATTACACAGAAAGAGATATAGCCAATGATAATACTTATAGTAACAATGATCATGTCTTGGTGCTTGACCTAGAATTTATCCATTATTGTGTAAACACTGTGAGTGCTTCTACGTAACCTATTATATTATTTGAAATGGTCAGGGAAACTTTGAAGGACCCTATGGGGAAAAAACTTATACAATTGGTGGAGAATCTAGATGAACCCAGATTCATAGGGTTCATGAATTTTCTAAAATTAGATGTCATAGTATTGGTGAAGAAATCATATATTTTTAATTTAGTTTTGATAGTAATAGTGAATTTAAGATAATTTATAGTATATTTAAAAAAAAAAATTGGTGATTAGAAATTTATTTTTCAACTTATTGATCGTGATGTCAACACCTATCAGTTACAGATAAGTGATTATTTATTATATTTAAGTTATTAGATTTCATTTCATTTAAATTGGTGTTTTGGTGACCTAAGAGCTATCATAAAATGTGGACGCATCTACCATATTCAGATTAAGATTGTTATTTTAGGAGTAATATATTTTTAAATTTTAATTTTGCACAAAAAAAACATAATTCATGATTCATAAGAATTATTGTGTAATAAAATGAGGGATCTATTGGGGCTCTCATCATTGGAAATTAGTAACTTACATACATCTTGTTGCAAAATAAAGGGAGTATTACATTATTGTCTTAAAATTGTAAAACATAGGGATAAATATATTAACACGATGACATATGACCCCAAAATATAAACACATTAGGAAATATTGATCTTCAAATATGAGAGGACCATTGAACGGTTCACTGGATGGATTAATCTCCTCATTTCCACCAAATTCCTCTTACGGAACAGAGGACACTACTGGAGAACCAAAGGTCTAGATTAATTTTTTATCTCTCTCATGGAACTCCTAATAATCATAATATTGACATGCTAAATTTATATCATCAAAAATTGAAAAAACTGGTCATGAAAACCAAGCCTACCCTTGAAAACCTCATTTTCTAGTCATTGTAAACCCTTCCTTCAACCAACCTATTAGATCACATAGCACCTCCGAGTATATACCACTCTCATTCTATCTAAGAGGAACATTCTAACAGGATTTTGAAGTGTGTTTCATGTGCAGGGGAATTGATCCAATTTGGTTTCATGATGATACCAATTCCTAAGGTAGAATGGTTCTCTTCGGAGCACTAAATTGGCTATTTTTAGCCATATTATAGCACGAGGACATCCCCCGGGATATGAGTAGAAAGGAGCGACCCATCTTCAATTTTTAGGAGATAAATTAAGTTATTAAAGGTAGGTTTGGGAAAATTTGTGGAGGCGTGTGAGGTTAGCAACAATTCAAGCGAAATTGAGTTACAACGGGCACAAGGAATGTGATCTCCAATAAAGAAATTCAACTTGTTTTGAAGGTTTCAGGAGTTCTAGAAGGTGTCAAAATCCCATCAAATAGTCAACAAAAATATATGAAAGTCAACTATATGGTGGACGCATTAATTTTGACCCTTGACCTCATCACTCTCAATGTTAGTCTGAATCACTGTTGTTGCTCCTTCATGCCAAAAGGATGACTGGGATTATAACACAAGATTCAAGTTGAATAAAGTCTTGGGAATGGTTAGAATGAAATTAGTGAGTTCTTTAGAATCAAAATAATACAATGTTTCACCTTTGACCACCAACTTTTTATCCTAAGGCAAAAACAATAACTTATGTGTTCAACATCACTTACATTGGGATGATGAGGGATCAACAAAGTTTATAAGCTTGAGCACACTTTTCATCCGTCATCTATCTATTTACCATGTATCTCTTAGTACAAGGGGATAAATTGGACACAAAAGTGTGCTCCCCTATGAGATGTTTCTGTTTCATCACTTAAAAGTTACAATTTAGGCTACCCATGGCAAGCGCAAAACATGAAAACATGGCCTCCTTTCTCATGATGTCTGTACCCTTATGACACATGTTTTCAAGGTCTTGTGTCCCTTGTCCACTTTTCCCATATACCTTGGTGTAAGGGGATAGAGGGGATGACAAAATTGTTGCTTCTCCTTATGAGTTTGAATTGATTTCGTCACTTAATACTTACAACCTTGGTGTGCTAAGGAAGCTGCACAATGCAAGTATTTGATCCACCATAGCCACCCCTTCCGCATGATGCAACTAGCACACATTGCATCATTTTTGAAGGCATTACTGTTCCCTTTCCTCGTGTCCCAAGGTACCTAAAGGGATAGAGGGGACACAAAAGTGTGCACTCCACCTCTCTTTGCTTGGCCCCTAGACACATGTCCAAACCCTAGTCTGAACTCTTGAGTGTTAGTTTTCAGCTCCCTTCTATCTCACTCGCATAAAATCACATGATGGACACTTGTCATGATCTGGAGTACAAGGAAAATTTTGGTGTACCTTTTTTCTCCTTGTCCCTCTTGCCCCTTGCAACTCTACCATCAACCCCCATCTGACCCCCGATTAAGCCTAGTTGGGTTAAACATGAGTTAAGGTGTGCAATGTGAGAGAGAAAGGTTAAAATTAAGGAATTAACAATTTTTCATGTTTTCAAATGCATATTTTCCCTCCCAAGCTCACTCTCCTTACGTTGTTATGCTATTGGAATGTGCCTGAGACCTCATATAATAAAAATGGAAAGTTGCTCATATATCTCAAACCCCTCTGTCCATTCTCCATGAGATTTTAATAGTAGCTCCTCAAAAATGCCCTTTTAAATGATTTCAACCTTGCATCTAATTGTGTTATACATTATTTTTAATATCAATATTAAGTTTTCATTGATAAAAACTCATTGTTAATATCTACAGAGTTATGGTACAATTGAAATACTCTAAAAATTGGAGCAAAACATCCTTGTGAAATGAAAAAGTTTTGAGACCATTCTCATTCCTTTATGATACCAGGAAGACCAACTTATAAAAATATTAAGTCTTACCAAGATTCAAAGTATATAAATAATAAGTTTTTAAAACATTTCATTTTATGAGTTTGTATCACTCCTTCCACATCAAAAACACTTAAAAGTGTCAAATTGAGAAGATTAATAAAAAAATAGACTTCCTAAATTATGACTTACTAAAAATAGTAAGTGCTGGGATATTGGTCAAGAAACAAGGATATTGAGCCACCCATGCTAATGAATGAGTATCTAGGAGTGATTCGATCAGGTTTGGGACATCATAGTTGCTTTACGGATCAATAATTTCATAGTATACACTTTAAGTTGAGTATGGGATCATTTTCTCTAATTGGTAATGGTAAGGGTCATATACATCTTGAATTTTCACCAATAAAACTTGGGATGATAAAGTATGAACACTATGAAAGAAAACTGATATCAAAATAAGGATCTATAAAGGTGAGACCAAATCCTTAATCATATTCCTAAGATCTATCATGGGGATGTGTTTGATGATTATGATAATGAATTTGGATTTTATTCTTTCTCCATTTGTATAAGAACACATTTTTCAAAAAGGAAGGATGGAAAAGAAGATTCTTGGGTCCCCTGAGGTTGATTCCATCCAAGAAAGAGATATATTTTCACTAAGGTGAATTTTTAAGTTAAAGGGAGTCACGAGGAGGAAGGTGATGATCTCCACATTCCAACTCTAAACTTGTGTTCAATCCTCATATTTCCAAGTGGAGGGACATCATATGAATCACACCATGGAAAGTAAGATGTCTAAATAAACTAGTGTGTATAAAGGATTGTGACTTAAACAACATGATGACGTATAAGATCATCATGAATTTTGTTTAGGTAGTGATCTCAGGTTCATAATAGTACATATCTATTGTTATTTTTTTTGAAAACTTATTCAATGATTTAGAGTGGAATTGCATCTCAAAGGAAAAGGAATATGCAATCACAGTGTTCTAATTCAAGAAGAATTGAAATGTAAATAACTTCATTCTTGAGCATTCTCTCAAGATTCATTGGAAATAGGAAATCTTTCATCAACAAAAGTCTTCCTCATCTTTGGATTTCTACTTCTCTCTCTTATTATCTCTACTCTCTCTCTCTCTACATTCTATTTCTTCATTGGGAATGTTCTTTTTCACCCTTTCATTCCTATTCACTTAAGTGGGATTTCTACTTTGCATTGTAAAAGACCCTTTTTCAAAAATAAGAAAAGGACTTAATTTCATTCCTAGTGGAATGTGAAAGGTCACAAGTGGTGGGAAGATGAAAAGTCACATGGGGGAGAGGAAGAGACATATTTGTAAGCTATAAATTGGGATGGCTCTCCATTCCAAGGGGTTAGAATTGTTGCTTTTTGTTAATTGTTGGCCTTTATTTCACTACTACTTCAAGTAAAGATGTATATTCTTCTATCTCCTTGCCTATGTTCTTATTACTCTCTTTACTTTCCAACTTTACAAGCATTGTAATCTTGTACAAATAAGAAGGAACTTCATATCTTTGATTAATAAATTATTATAACTTTATGTCTATGATTTATTAGTCTTATTATTGCTTACCCAATTGATTTCTTCTTATTGAATGTGGACCTACTCTGGGAACTAATTTTGGTGAAATATGCAAGTGCCTAAACAATATTAACCCCCCTCTCCATTTTCCCATCTCCCATTTTACCTCTCTTCCAAGAAAATTCCTCCCTTGTACACTATACAAGTATTTTGGCCAACAGGTTTAATGGAGTATTCCTGTGTGATCCATGACCTAATGACCACCCATAATTTTATTTAGTCCTTGCATTCAATAAATGGGAGCCTCCCCATACCCAAGAAGGAGGAGCCTAGCTCCATGACAATTGGTTAAAACCATTAATCTGTCCTACAACAAATTATTTCACCAACATTTTTTGGAGACTCCACTGGGGAACATTTTTCCCTTGTGCACCTATATAAAATCTCTAAAATCCAAAAAATATACATATATATATAAAAACCATAAAAAAATAAAAAACTAAAAAATACCAAAAATACTATCTGAATGTTTGAGAGCCTTGTTGAAATCCTATTGAAAATTTGCATTATTTATGATTGCATCCTTATCTAACATTCTGAGTAAAACTAACAGAAGGGAGATTCACTACAGAAGATCAAGAAAGTGACACTCTAGTCTTTCACAATCCCACATTTGAGTTGTAGGAACAAGTTGATTTCATACTTTCTCCCATATGGATTCCAAGACAAGCACTTGAGTTCTTTACCTCTTAGCTTGGTTGCATCTCCAATCTCTCCTCAACCATTAATACTCTTCCTCTAGAAATGGCTTGCACCTGTACCTTGGGGACAAACATAGCACAAGTCCACTAGTTTTGGCTCCTCCACTTCATGAATTACCAAAAGGATCAATAAATAACTTTCCCAAGTTATATGAAGATGGAAACTGAACATCCAAATGATCATATTACAAATTTTATCACAACATTTGGTGTTCTTGGAGTGGGACATGAATATTTCACCATTCGACTATTCGTGAAGTCATTGCAAGATTTTATTGTGGAATGGTTTTACTACTTGCCAACATGCTCCATTACTGACTGGGATGACATGAAAACCAAGTTTAAAGCAAGATTCAAGACTATAGAAGATTCTCATGCCCTCCTTGCTCAATTATCTCAGATGAAGAAAGAACCACAAGATCCCATGTGAGAATTTGTAGAAAATTTTAACAAGTTGATTAACAAAATTCCTATTAGTGCTCATCCTACTGTAGATAATCAGAATAGGTTATTCATAAATGATCAATTTCCTGAAGTTGGGTTCATACTATAAAGAGCTCAACCAAACACTTTGGACAATGCTCAAGAACTTTCCATTGAAGTGGAAGATGAACTTATCATGTCAGGGAAAGTCAAGAACTACTCAACTGAGTAAATATCAATAGCTCCAAAGATGAAGGTGTTGATCCATTGATGCAAAATTTGGTCAATGATCTTGATATAATTGAAGAAGTAAATTTCTCAACATGCCTCATATAAAAATCAAAAATAGAAATCAAATTAGTGGAGCACCTTGAAGGCTTACCTTGGAAGCTCCACCGGTTAATGCAATATGTGGAACCTATGAAGATGAAGGAGAAGAAATTTTTAAATCATAAATTGAAAGAGAAGAAGAATATGGATATGCCAATATTGGGTATTTTTAATACTCATCTGATGAAGATCTTGAAGAATCCATGGTTGATATGAATAGTTACTCTTGTGCAGTGTTCACCCGCCTCACAAATAAAGAAAGAGGTCTCTTTTTTTGCTTCTCAAGAAAAAAACTTGAATCCTCAAATGGTGAATCTACTAAAAACAACAAGAAAAAAGAGGATCATCATTTCCCACTTCCATGGGGTCATCCAAAATAAGAATCCTAAGAATACCTTGAGCCAAGACCCCATCTACCTCTTTGAGTAAGTCTCTTTCATACCTCCTCTTATCAAATTAATTTATACTTCTATTGATTCTAAAAATACAAATCCTACTCATGTCAAGGATTCCATTATTCCTGATGGGCCTACCACCTCTTCATCTTTTGACATCATTAACCATGTCAAGAAATCCAAAATCTAAATTTCTGAATTGGAATACCTAATAACCCATCCCAAGTAATTTGATAAACTTTTCCAATTTATCAAAGGAAGTAGTTCAAATGCATGTTCCAAAAATTCCATTACCAAAGAACCACTTCCTAATCTCAGTACCACTCCTTCTCAGAACCTTCTTCTCAGTACCACTCCTCAACATCCTCAACACTTCTAGGAAAGTATTAAACCTTTATATCTTTCCTTGTTGATTAATGGGTATAAATTGAATAACTACATTATTGACTCTGGTGCATCTTACAATGTCATTCCTGCATAAAAATTTTCAAGGCTCTTGGTCTCACTCTCATCCCTACTACTGGCCATTTTAATCCATGGAAACCAAATAAGTACCTCTTTTTGGCCAAGTCAAAGATGCTCAAGTAGACATTTGTGGATTTTCTTGATAAGAAAATCATGATGAAAATACTTATGGTAGACATGCCAACTTCGTATGGGATGTTGCTGAGACAAAGTTTCTACATGGATGTTGGTGGATATATAGTTGGATTGGTCATATGCCACCATAGAAGTCAATGGTAAGATGAAGAATCTCCTTCCAATAAGAAAAATGAAATACATGGTTCAAAAACAAGATGACCCAGAGAACAAACATCCTATACCAAGATTCAAGGTATGAAAAATTTTCATAACTTCATAGGAAGATATTAATATAGCCATATTGATGGAGGAGTATCTTAGGTTTGATTAAGCCAATGGAAAATCATTATGATGATTTAATGGATCATATAATTTGATAGTGTGTACTTCCAATTAGATGTGAAGATACATGCAGGTCCTCTACTTGGTGGTGATGAAGATTTTGGATATCTTGACTTGCAACAAAATCAATCCTCGAGATAATGAGCAATGCTTGTGATCATAAAGAATAAGTGACATCAAATGAATTCATTAGTAGGTGAATCCAAAATTTCCTTCAAACATCTTCCCGAGGTTCCATACATGAATAATTGTTTGGTGAGTATGAAAATGATTCCCTTCGAATTTGAAATCTTATCTTTTTTCCATTGGGAGAAGATGAAGACCTTATACAGTTGAATAATAGTATAGATGGAATGGTATCTTGATTCTCCACCAAGGATGATATCCGATTCAGAAGATGACCTTTGTAATGAAGGAATGTATAAATTATAAGGTTTTGAATCTCTCAATGTTGACTTTGTCTTAAAGAAGAGGATCTATCCATCTACTGAAGATGATTTTTTGAAGCTCAATAAGGTGGTCACGAGAAGGAAAGGTCCATGATGTAACACATTTCATGCTCCATATTGGTGACTTGTTTTTCTTTCAAGAGGATGATTGTAACTATTGTGAAAATCACACCATTGTGAGAAACATGTCAGAAATGAGTATGGTTGCTCAATGATACCTGAAGGACCATTTGGAGCAGGTAGGTAAACATTTAATATCAAGAAACTGGTGATAGTGTTGAAAATCCTAGAGGGATCTCTGTCGGGAACCAAGTGTTATTTAGCAGTAGGATTTATGAAGCAACTTTGAACTACTTCTTATGATAAATTGGATGATATAAAATTCATTATGATGAGTTCTTATGCCTAGTTGTTAAGACACCATGAGTTTGGACTTTGGAATTCAAAAATCATGGTCAATGATGGCAAAGTAGGAAGAGGTGGAGAAAATGGGAAATGAAGATTTTTTTTAGTAGTGGATGAATTGGAAGGGTAGATTGGACCCTACTCCATACAAAATTAAACCATTCATAGCAACAAGAAACATGGCCAAGGGGTACCACCTAAATGAATCCTCATTTGCTATGACACAAGCATGTATGATCTAATCCATAACCACAATAAAAAAATAAAAAAATCATACAATCATCCATAGCTAGTCAATGAGTAAACAAAACAAAGAAAAAAAGTGCATGACCCATGCACAAAGATAAACATTCAAAAAGAATAATCCCTGTGACTATAATGAAAATCACAGATGGTTATGCATTCATATGTACCATTCCTATGACCAGGACAGCTATGGTGATCTTTCGATTCCATTGTATGTTAGGCTCAATCATTTCCACTTCTAGGCATGCCACCACCTTTATGTTACGTGCTTGTTTCATTTATTTCTTGCTTGTGTTTGTGGCCTTGAACCAACTCTCCCAAGTATCTTGACTCTATGGCCCAATGGATAATACTCATTCATCTGTTCTCCCATGATGCACACCTGAGTTTGTTTCATTACTCATGACGGTCTAATGTCCTTGAGCTCCAAACCAACTGTTGTCATACTACCTTTCTATTCTACAAAATTGAATTATTTTGATCATGGAAACTAATCCCACCATTTGAAAATATCTCTCCCAGTCATTATCAACAATTCCTCTGGCCATCCCATCAACTCGGCAAAAATCATCTGAGTCTATATAATCCTCATTCCACCTGAGAGGAAAGTGATAGCATGGTTTTAAAGTGTGTTTTATGTGCATGGGAATGGATCCAAGTTGATTTCACGGTGTGACTAAGCTTCGAGGTGGAATAGTGCTCATCTATAGCACTAAATTGGCTATCTTGTAAGTCATGTTGCAGCATAAGGACATTCCCTGTTAAGATGAATGGAATAAATCGACCCATCTATGGGAATTTTGTAGGAGAGTAGTGAAGTTTCCAAGGAAGTTTAGGGAAATTTACTTGCTTAAGGTAAATGATGTCCCCGTTTAATTTGGGCAGAGAACAAATTGGTTATCTGAGAAACCTGGAATGCAGGCTTCAATAGACTGAAGTCAATGGCTTCTTTTGTATGTTTTGATAGTTATGGAAGGAGTCTCTGAGATCCCATCAAATATTAAACGGAAATATCTTGGGAGTCCATTATCATGGTGGATGCCTTCATCTTTTAACCTTTACCTTATCACTCTTCGTGGTAGTCCCTAGGTCATTCATTTGCTCCTCTCTATGAAGACTACCCTGGTATCAAGTGCATCATACATCCTTTTCCCTAGAATCTAGAGATCACATATATAATAAAGCATTGGGAATGGTTGTTCCCCCTTGAACTCATTGGGTCATTTGGAGTTCTAGGATCATGGAAGGTTTGATAGGAATAGGACACCAACATTTTTCTCCCAGGGTACAAAACTAAGCCTCCAGAAGAAAACAACTATTTTGCATAATGAGAGAACGACATCAACATCACTTAAATGCTTGAGGAAGAGATGTGGACCATGTATTTGAGGTTGGTCTACGTTTTCCCTTGGTGCAAGGTTCCATGAGGGATACATTAATATGTGCTAGCCTCCAATGATAAGCCTTCTGAGGTAACATCAGTTAATCTAAGTGGCAACATTTGGACCTATGCAATATGCAAACCATGAAATCTAGCCACTTTTCATGATGATTACCACATTGGCACATTTTTCAAGGCTATTGACTGACCCTTGTCCCTTGTCCCTTGTATCTTGGTGTATCAGAGGACTTCATCAGGGGAATTCTAGACTTGTTCTCCCCGTTGTATGGTTGATATTCTTCGTAACATGATAGACATGATAATCTTCCACTGTGAATAGTAAGTTTGTCCACAAAAAAGTTTTTTTATCAAGTATTCGGTTGAGTTCTCCACAATGAAAATCTAGAAAAATTTAACATAATTTAAGGCAATTTATTAAGAACCCTTTTACGTAATTGTCTTCAGTCACCCAAAGGGAAACATGAGGGACTAAAAGTGCACTCTATCTCTCTCAGGCTATACAGGCTATTACACATGTCCTAAACCACAAATTCCCTCACGTGCTAGTTCCTATACTCCCTCCTTCATTTAGAGCTCACATCAGTGAAATGGTGATAATGCATGAGCTCACTGATGGATTGAACCTTGCTTGAAATTTAGTTTTCATTATCTTGACTATAAATTAGAATGATCGAATCCAAGATGTGGGGGTATTATGACATTTATTCATCTGTTGGATCCCTAAAAAATCAGATGTTGTGATCTAGTATTCCACATGTGCATGAGAAAAAATGCTTTCGACACACATTACGCCATCTCCACGTTGAGATTCCAAGAACACCAGTTTCAACATGATTGTAGGGATTGGAATGTCCTTAACTCTGAGATGTTTCTTTCCATTCTCCTAAGAACCATTAGGAAATCTATTTCAAAGTCATCCTTTTGGTAATTCGCTCAAGTGGAAGTTGTTCTGCCTTGTGCACTACATAGGCCTAGTGTTTGAACCCAAGGCATAGGTGGTGAAACTTCCCCAGAGGAAGAGTGAATCTTTCTTGAATAGTTGTTGAATCACTTGGGATGATGTCCACAAGTAATTTTACAACGATCTCTGTGTCAAGTTTGGATTTTCCATTCTAGAGGTTCATGTGGATGCTCCAGTCCTAGGAAGGCCAGTGACAGCCCTTCCCAATGCGACACGAAGCTCTGCAATTTTTAATGAACTCCAGTATTGTAATCACTCTAGTGGGTAGGATCTTAAATTTCATAAATCACCTAGGGGAATTAATTAACACTTGTTGGGAGGTTACTATACTGACTGGGTTAGACTTTATGCTATTCTCTATTAATGCTGTAACCTGATAAACCACATGAGAATCTTCTTGGTACAGGGGTTATCATTTTCATGCTTAGAAATTGTCAATTTCATCCTGTTGCACTTTTGCAAGTACATACTTAAGTGGGTCATTTGTTTGCAATTGGTTACTCCCAAATAGAACACCTCAATAAGGCTACAATAACAGAACACCCTGTTACTCATCTTCAATACATCAACCTCTAAAATGTAATACCTTGGGGTCATCATCCAAAGATGGTCACTTTTTAGATATTAAAAATGATACTCATCTATAGGCAATCATGACTGTTAACTTATGATTTTTGAAACTATTTCATTCTCCATTAAGACTATCTAGATGAAACTATAGGGTGTAAACCTCACACAAGAATTTATGCCCCATTCAATGGGTCCTTCAAGAAATGTTGGAAAAATACTAGAAAACCTACTACTATGAAGAGTGGCTTCAACATCAATGCTTACCTCGACTAGGCCCCTCACATCTTCAACATGGGGGATTATACCATTTATTAAACTACTGACTGACCATGTAAGACTAAATCAATAATTCCTAACACAAGGGTTCAGTGCACAGACTCCCCATGAGAACCTGCAAAAACTTACTCTTTCGTCACCATTATCTTACAAATCTAGATTAGACTATATTCTTCCTTCCTGATCATGATCTTCAAGTACCACCATGGGACTCACACATCAGGGGACAAAGTGAGAAGGTACCTTTATTGACCTAGAAAATGATCAAAAATGTGCAGTCATCCTATTAACTAATTCTAACCATAGCTCCATGCTTTGATCTATGACTCCCCTGAGATTGATATACTTGAAATAATATCTTTCATTCACATTAGTCTTGATTATCAAACAATGAGTCTACACAAATTCTTCAAGTAAGCTTAAAATAGTTAGGATAACACCAGTGATTCTTGGTGAAATTCTCAAAGTTCAACCTAGTAACACTACCTCACTCATCTTCCATACAAACATTGCCTTATCTTTCGGATAACCAAGACTAAATAACTTTACTTACCTTGGTTCCATAATGGTCCTCATTCCATGCAAGAAATATATCAGAATTCAACATGCTAGAGCGAGTAAAATATGACCTTCATTTGGAACTTGGAGAACTTCATTCCAAACCCATATTTATAACTACCAATGTTCCATTGGACCTCCCCTAGGCTTTGACTATCTTTCATGAATACTAGTTACTTCTAACTAAGTAAATTAGTTCCTTGAAACATATGAAGATCAAACTTTTACATCAACATGTTAGAATATTAGGAAACTAAGAATGGGGTGAAGACATTTTCTTAGAAAAGGTGCTGTCCCATTAAAGAAATAGAAATCATTTTTCTACAAAAGTGATTCCTTCATGAATAAATAAGAGCTAGAATCAGACATCCATAAGCTCTGGCTTGTGATCAATTTGTTAGTTAATCACACAAAGACAAGATTGAATGTGGGAAACTAAAACTGGGTGCTGAAAAGCACCATGGAAACAGGCAAGATGATTAGAGATAAATGAATCATAGATATAAGTCAGTTTATAGCTGGGGATGAGAGTCAATTTGATTCCTAGTCATCTCAGACGTATGAGAAGACCAAAGAGTTTTTTCCTAGTCATCTTTGGGATTGATCAACCAACTCTACTCACTGAAGTATTGTCCCTTTAGAATTGGCTCTAATCATAACCCATATCCTAACCTTAATATTGATTTAAAGAATCCAGTCAATAAAGCTATACCCTTCAGATTTGCATAGACTTTGAGTTAGACCACCCTGAGAAAATATGATCAATAAAATTCAAGAGTGGAGGAATGTCAGGGTCTTTGGGGTGGCCAGTTACAGACTCAGTTACAAAGTAAAGTATCTCAAAGGTTGCCTCAAAAAGTGGAACAAAGAGGTCTTTGGTAACATCTTCCAGGAAAAAAGTAGACTATTTGTGGATACACAGCACAAATAGGGGTACTTTAGGTAGGATTCGTGGTTATTTGAAATTTTTGGTGAGGAATTAAGAAAGATGAATTTGATTTCACTAGATCTTTGAAAACCTTTACAACAATTGGAAAACTAACATACATAATGCTTTAGAATAGGAAAAATATTCCTTCAACTAGAAGGTGTGCATTGATGGAGGTCTAGATCTACATGGTTTCACACAATCTTTAAGAATTCAACACACAGGCTCAAGCTAAAGACTCAATTAAACATTAACAACCCCTGGTTCATCACGCCTAAGATACACTCATAGGATTATAAACAATCTTTATCAACATAGTGGAAGTAAAATGATTTTAAATTGTTGATTTCATTACCAGATGAAAGCTATTCTCATAATGAAATCAAAAATGCCAAAATACTAACACATGGATGAGATCTTGTGTGATTCAGAGATATTTTAATATAATATTGCAAAAGGAACAAGAAAAACTATTTGAAATAAAATCAGACACAATTTTTTCCAAGATCAACATAGATTAATTCAAGATTTATCATATTCATCAACAGGGGAAAGTTCCTTAACAATTTTAGAGAAATGGCTATACACTTATAACCATATTGATGTGATTGAAATCTAAAACATAGGAAAGTAACAAGTTTCTTAGATGGTCTCTCAGGAAGATGGGATTTCTCAAATTTTATTGTAAAAATTAAACCCCCGACAATTTTCAAGAGTATTCTCATTACACTTATACAATTGACTCGCTCACTTATCCTGAATTTTCCCACCAAAAAGAAGAATATTTGAGGAATCCTTTACTTGTTACCAATTTGTCTCAGAAAGTGATGTTTAATAAATTTACACCCGAAGCTGCCAGGTGGACAAATCATGAATTGGTTACGTTTCTCAGACTTTCAACCATGACCAGGATGCCACGCCATAACCTTTTGACTATCCTAATCATTCTTTTATTCTGTCATGTGATAATCCTTGTTTCAAAGCTGTTAGAGGCTTGAGACAAGGTGATCCCCTACCTCCTTTCCTCTATGTTATAATGGAAATGAATGCTTTCGCAGTAGAATTTGTAAACAGGCTCTATGCCTTTGAGAAATGAGTATCCCACGGGAATCAAGATTTCGATTGGCCTCCCTACCAATGTTGCCTCAATCTGATTTGTAAGAAAAACAATGATGATAACTTCGCATCTCCAGGAGTCTCGGAGGAAAAATGGCAGAAAAATCTGATACAATGCACAAAAACTATTGATTTTTCCCTTTCTCAACTTCAAATTAGAGTCATCTACATGTTTCCTTAAGTGAAACTATGAGTCGGTCTCGAGGTACATATGGTTAGTTTTCTCAAACAAGTGATGTTTTCTTCCACATAATGTAGGCCCATAGAACAAGTATATTTTATCATTTGAAAAGTATCACTTGCATTCTGAGTTAGCAAAAGCCTCAACATGTTTTCCATGGCGCACTCTTGACTATAGGAATTCCCAAAAGTAGAGACCCCAGAACAAGTGTGGGCTCACTGACGTGTATCTGTTTGGAAATGCCCTGTTGAAAAGATGTTAACAAGGGAATTTCCTCCTGAAAAGGTCTCCTCCATGTGTCTAGGGTCTGAGAAAGTTTCATTGGTCGTTGAAAATTCCAAGAAAAGGGAAAAGTGAGTGGAAGTCTCTAATTTCCCTCCTGGCACTTCTTCAAAAGTAAAATATTATGGGCAGGTCCCCAAACAGGAGAGGTCCCTCCACGTGTCCTATCACCTTTAAAAAGGTTTCTTAAAAATTTTAAGTATATAGAGTAGTCGGCGGAAGCCTCCACGTGTCTCCCTAGGCACAACTACTGATATGGTGGGACCCTGAATCAGAGACCTCTAAACAAGCACCCGGATCACCACGTGTCCATGGTCCAACAAATCTACAACGGTTGCATGAAAAAATGTCTAAGTCTGGGTAAGGCCAGCGGAAACCTCCACGTGTCTCCCCCGGTGCAACTCTAAAGGTCAAACTAAGAGGTGAATTTTCAGATCCAGTGCTGACCCTCCGCATGGACAAGATTTGAGTTGAAGCTACACGGCCACATAGAGTTTCAAAATGTCCCTAAGTCTGAGCCACATGGCCAATCAGAAAGGGCCACATGTCTCCTTAGATGACACTCTGAAGGTATATACATTTTGATGGAGGAAAACACACCCATCAAACCGTAGAATGAGCAGGAAATCACCATTTACACCTGAACAATGAATCTTTCTTTAAGTTGAAAAAGAATTTGCCTTAAATGATATAAGTTCTAAGTGTGATCCACTAAGCTGCATCCAATCAGAAAGGGCCACAGTTTCCATAGATATTGGGACAAAAATTGACAGGGGAAAAACAAAAAACGTTACTGTGGAAAAATAGAAAGGAAGGGAAATAAACCTGAATTTTACGCCCAAGTTACAAATTCTTTCACATGGATAGAGGAATAGTAAAATAAATTTTGGACTTAAAGTGATCCTCAAGCAAAGGAAATGACTGATCATGGAAAACCAAATGAAGGACATAGCTTTCACGCATCAACACAGGGAGATATAAAATATGACAATAGAGCCTTCTAAACTGAATAATTATGAGGACAAATGGGGTGAGATCAAATTAAGCACCAACATCAACTCCAACACAGGGATGGGACACTCCCAACGAGTGCTAGAAGAACAAATAGCAGAACAAGTTCCAAAAAGAAACCATTGGGCAACAAAGTCAAAGGACAAGCATACAAAGCAGAACAATAATAACCAAATCCCCCAAGGATGAAAACTCGAGAAACCAACAAAAATAGCCATTCCAAGGACCAAGGATGAACATAAAACAAAAAAACATGAAAGCAGAAAGAAACCAAAATACTATACAATGTATAATGGTGTATACCTCGATTATGAGAAATTAATCAAGAAAATGTTTCAAATGCCTGCCATTAATAGGCAATTCAAGCAATTCCCCATCTAAGTCTTTTAAGAAGAAGGTATGTTCACCAATTCGAATGTCAATTAAATAATGGCCCATCCACAATTCATCAAACTTACCATTTTTTCCCTTATCCTTGTGCCTTCTATCCCATAATAGCACAATATCTCCTGCACTAAAATGCTCTTAGAGTCAATTTCTTATCAACCAACTTCTTCAATTTCTCTCTAAATTTCACATGCCTCTGATGGGATGCCCTTCTTTCTTCATCGTAACTCAACAACTCTGATTTAATGTGAGCATTATAGGGTCTAACCTCTTGATATTCTAGTTGTTAAAGAAATTGAAATGAAGATAGTTGCATATGCAAAGGGCATCAGGGCTTGATTTCCGTACACCAACTCAAATGGGCTTTTTCCATTACCTCATCTAACAGTGATTTCGATCAGCCCAAACATAAAACTTTGATTGCTCACCCCGCTTCATTTTGTTCAACTCCAAATTTCTTCTAATTATCTTCAACATTTTTTTAGTTGTTGGAATCTTCTTATCCATTTCCTTGGGGATTATAATTGGAATTATATATAAAATTGATCCCATATTCATGGCACATGGCCACAAAAGGTTTATCCCGGAAACTCATGGCATTATTAAAAAACATCTTAGTAGGCACCCCCAAACCTGCAAATGATATGATTCAGGAATAAAATCCATGATAATTTGATGAATTTACTTTCCTGGTGGGGATTTCCTCCACCCACTTGGTGATAGAAATCATGTGGCCACTAGTATCCACTTATGGCCTGCACTTTAAGGATCATGAAATTTCCCCAATAAAATCCATTCCCCATTGCCTAAATTGGGCTTCAATTAATATATGCTACAAAGGAAGGGATCCTGAAGCTTTCAGTCTTCCAGAAAAGTGTTAGCAGCTCTCACATGTTCTTACCAAACAGAGTTATATCCTTGAAAAGAGTTGGCCACAAATAACCAACCCTTAATATTGTATGTGTTGTGACTCTTCCAACAAAATGTCCCCCACAAACTCCTCCATGGAGATCAACAATTATTTTAGGGGCTTCATATTTAGTAATGCATCTTAAGAGAACTCCCTCAGGGTTCTTCCAAGTTAACCCAAAATCAGTAATGACATATTTTTAAGAAGATAACTTAAGTGATCTTTTCTTATTCTTGCTCAAATGTTCATGGCACTATAGATGTTTGAGATAAAAAATGATGCCCTTGTACCATTAAAAATATATCATTTTTTCCAAGTAAATTCAACCTTTCTTCTTCAACTTCATTTCCCTCAATTATCTAGAGAATGTGCTCTCTACCATAAGTTTTGCTAAGCCCAAACCTCTGACCAATTTGTTTTGTTTGGATATCCATATCATACTCTTACAATTTGTTTACCCATCGACATGTTTTACTTGAAACCTCCATTTTTGATAGGATATCTTTCACCATGGTGTGGGGAACATAAGAAATGGACTTTGGAACATCAGAATATATGGCCTGGAGACCTTTGTTGCTTTTACCAGAGCAAATTCCTACTTCTCCATGATAGTATATTTTAGCTCAGCTCCTTGTAATGTCTTACTGAAAAAGGAAATTGGTCTTTTAGATCCCTCATCATCCTTCTATAACAATACAGATGTAATAGTACATTCTCAAGAAAAATAAAACACTTGGAAAGCCTTCTTATAATCTGGAGCTGCTAAAACAAGGGTATTCTTTAATGCTTATTTGATCCCAGCAAAAGCTTGAATAGCTACCTCTTCCCATTTGATACTTTGGTCTTTCTTCAGCATGCTTGTGACTGGGATAGTTAGTTTAGCAAAGCTGGAGATAAATCTCTTAATAAAATTAATCTACCCAAAAAATGATTGAATTACCTTCTTGGTTCTTGGAATGGGGACTTTTCTGATGGATTCTACCTTCTCAAGATCAATCATGGCCCCTTCCTGTGACACAATGTGTCCAAGCAATTTTTATTTTCTGAACTCCAAAATGGAACTACTTGGGATTTAGTGAAATAACATACTCTCTGCATCTTAACAACATTTTTTCTAAGTGTTATAGGTGGTCACTCCTTTTTCTAGAGAAAACACTCACATCATCTTGATATACAGTAATGAAATCATTAATATAGCTAGAGAAAAGCTACATCCACTACTCTTTGGAAAGTGGCTCCAACATTCATTAGACCAAAAGGCATTCTAACAATATACATATGTTCCCCAAAGAGTGGTAAAGGTAGTCTTGATTCACTCTGATTCCTTCGCAACTACCTGGTTATATCTATAAAAACCATCTAAGGTGGATAACATTTCTGAACTAGTAACCAATTGTAACATATTGTCCATATTTTACAGAGGGTAGTTATCCTTCATTGATCTCTATTCAAATTTCTAAATTTCACACACAGCCTTCTATATCCGTTCTTATTTCTGATAGGTACCAAGTTTACAACCCATAATGAGTACCTTACGGGATATATGATTCCTCCATCCCCCAATTTTTTCAAATCTTATTTGCATCTTCAAGAAAATGAGTGGATTAATCAGCCTTTGTTTCTTCCTAAACAGCTTGGCAGAAGCTTCAACATGGAATTTCGTGCTAGGAAAATATCCTCTTTGTATGCTTTCAGTTCATAATAAGACCATGCCTAAGTATTCTTAGTATTTCTTCAACAATTGGACATATGACTACTTTTCTTCCTTACTCATATTTTTACCTAACCAAGATCTTACGTGGTTTATCCTTCGTGCCAAATTCATGCTCTTTAACATCCCTTGAGGATGACATGTGTTTATTCACAATACAATCAACATTATCAAAGTATTGATTCAAGTGCTACCAAACCTCTTGGAATAGTCAGTAGTCTTCAACTGAATGATGTATTTTCCAAATAAAGTCTCCTTTCCATCAGCCACACAAACCATTGGCTCCCAATCTATACGTTGATCAGAAAAGTATCCTTGTTTTTATAAAAACCTTTGCAACTGGGTGTCGTCTTCTTTGAATACTTATTAGTTTTTAACATTGTTAGGAAAAAATTGGCCAAGTCAATACCTCATTATTATACTCACAATAGGGGGATATAATATATTTTTCAAATTTGGACCTCAATACGGCCAATTTATCTGTTAAAGTATTGTACTTCCTATCATGATGTACTATGTTGAAGGAGTCAAAAATTTAAATAAAATCCCAGAATGCATGCTTATACTGCTTCATTATCTTATTTTTTGTTGCATACAATATTTTAACCTACTTGACAATTAGCTCTGAGTCTCAATTTAACATTGGCTGTCTTCCATATACCAGTAACTCTAAGCAGTTCTTAAACCCAATAATAGTGCATCATATTCTAGCAATATTCATGGTGCACTCAAAGTTGTCTATTTAAAAGAGAAAACAAACTCATGGGTCCTTTTCCTAGAGATCATCAGATCTTTGATCACCCCTAGGACGATTTGAAAATATTTATTGCAAGCCCCATCAAACAACTTTATGTTGACCTTGGAGAACCTACTTGATCAATTCACTTGTATCTGCTCAGGACAGTTTATAGTGATATTTACCTTCAGCAGCTCCATCCAAATTGTTTCTGCAACGGTGTCGGTCTAGAACGCTTCATAGGAAGCTTACTTGATTGGGGTTTCTCAATGAGATGTAGCATCAGCTTGATCACCTTAAAACTCTTAGGAGACTTACCACTCTACTTTGATATTGTTTTCAATCTACAAACCCATTTGTGACAGTACCACCTCACACTAGTTGCTCAATTTATTAACAACTCAAATTCCCCATTTGGCAACCTTCTTATCAACAATCATCAACATCTATTTTATCAAAAAAGAAACATGGGTTGGCGGAAAGGATACACTATCAGTACCCTATTACACATCTTAACCACTGGTGCCTCCCTATTGAAGTCCATGAAAGTGCACTTCCCATTCATCTATTGTCACTTTGATATCTAATTCAAATTCATGACCTCAAGATTCATAACTATGGTCATTTTTATGCTCCATACAATCAATCATAAAAGCATTCTGTAGCATTTCTATCTATGAATCAATCAAAGTTTTTTGGAAAAGATGGATATAAAAGTCAGCTGTGCATCCTCAACTCTAGGATGTATCCCATAATATAATTTTAGGTGGCACATCCTCAAATTCAATCCAACACTTAGGGTATTTTCATCATATTGACAAAAAGATTTAGGTGCCGTATCACCAATAATAGAATACATTTCCTTGAAATTTAGGCAGTCTATTTATAACATTTTAGGCCACAACATACTTAGATATCCAACCATACCTTGTGCTCAGGAATCCTATAGGACTCAACAAGTGTTCACAAAAATCATGATCTGAGGTCTAGACTGGGGAAATGGGCCATATTGAACATATTTGGGGAAGGTGAGTATTTGGAGGAAGACAGAGATAACTGATATGGACAACAGGGGATTTTTCACAGTCTGTGCATGGGCATAAGATATGCAATTCTACTTGGGGAAATGAATGATTCTTTCTAGAAAATCTCTTTCTTAGGAAGATGCTATCAGCTTTGGAGATATTGGTGAGAACATCAATGAGATGCAAATTTTGGTTTAGATACCAAAGAAGGACTACTCTCCAGTTGGAGAACTTCAGATCTACAAAAAGTTACTACTTGATTCATAAGAACATGAGTCAAGTATGGGACATTCATTAATGACAAGCTGATCTAGTCCTCCTCATAATTGATAACTCTTTTCCTGAATTTCTTATCATTCAATGTCTTTAACTATTCCAAATTCTTTTTCCTTAAGGCAATTTAAAATCTTGTCCCAGTATCTATTTAAACAACTTTCTGTTAGGGTCTCTAGTGAAGATAATACCCAGTGGATTTAATACCTTTAGATATGTAGCAGTATCTAGACACTGATAAATTCAATCAAAGTTGCTCCTTGTTATGAGCTTGTAGAGCACCCCATTTATGAAAACATTATTCTTCATGGAGTCACCACTCAGGATTTCCTCACCTTCTTTATGTAAATACACTAAAATTGATCATGTGGTAAGAAACATTTGTCACACCACTAAATTTCATTGGCAAATCTTCCATAGCAGCAACTCTGACCTATCCTTTACTGGTATTTAGGCACAATTCTGATGATGTAAACACAGTGCAAAAACTAGTCTATATCCCGACACCCATGGGTTCTTGTTCCTTTGTCATCAGATTCTCTGATCAAATATAGGATGATTTTAAAATGATGTCTTTACCTGATGCTATTATACTGACACTTGAGAACTTTGTTAGAAGCCCCTTCTCTACTCTTGTTAGTCTATATAGGATATCTCCTTGACAGCTCCGTTAAAAATTTTACACACACCTCCTCTATGTCCTCAGATTTACTGACACCAATATAGTGTTTCTCTGGATTGACTAGCTTGATGTATTCTCTCTTAGGAGGTTCAAATAATCCCCAATTGCCTTGATGTTATCCTCAATCTACAAATGGCACCAATCAAGTGTTGGCCTGCCTGAATGTTGTTGGGTTCTTATCCCTTGGAAACCGAGATAGGCATCCTTCTTATCAAAAGCATCAGAGTACTTTATCAAATAGGAAAGATCTTATTATGAGCCTTAGGATTTAGTCTGTTAACCTTTTTAGGGTCTTACTCTTTGTCACTCTTGCATTGGAAGAAAAGAATAGCACCTTTGTTAAGATTATTTGATCTTATCATTTTCACTACTCTGATAAAAGAAACCTATGCATCTGTTTTACCTCCATAGGGTGATCTAGGAACCATTCTGTGACATTTGTATCGGTGAAGGAAAATGAAGATATCCTTCTTTGCAAAAATTGGAAAGGAGACCCTGCTCTGAAAAGTATGAATCAATGCACCAACTTTATGTACACATCCTCACGAGTTGTCGATCTCTAAAGCCTTCCATGATATTTTCTAAATAGGGGTTGAGTGTTATTAGAGACCAGTTATGGGATCCTGATGTCTTCTGCATATTTTGGCTGTAGAATTCTATTCATCTTGGGGCACATACATTTGGATATCCAGCCATAGGGGTGAAATCAGGTAGGATTCATTTTTTTTCACTATAAATGGAGGTTTGGGTGGGAGATTAAGTAGGATAGACTTGATTTTTCCAGATCTTTGAGAACCTTCACAATGTTTGGAAAAATAAATGACAGAATGCTTCAAAATATCTAAATATTCCTTCAACCAGAAGGTGTGCATCAATGCAGGCCCATATTTTCACAGTTTCACACAATATCCAAGAATTTAACATGAAGGATCGAGCTAAAGACTCAATTAAACATCAAATACCCCTAGTTCCTCACACCTAAGATACACTCAAAGGCTTATAGACAATATTTATCAGTAAAATGACAGTAAAGTGATTTTAAATTGTTTAACTCATTACAGGATGAAGGCTCTTCTCATAATGAAAGTGTAAACTCCACTAAACTATCAGAGGGATGAGATTATATGTGATTTGGAGGGATTTTAACACAATATTGAAATAGGAATAAGAAAAACTACTTGCAGACATTCTAAAATAAAGCAGACACAATTTTTCCCAAGATCAACACAGATTAATTTGATATTTATCATATTCAACAGTAGGGGAAAGTTTTTTTAACAATATCAGATATTTTCAATGGTTGTACACTTGCAACCATATTGACGTGATTGAAATCTAAAACATAGGAAATTAACAGGTTTCTCAGATGGTCTCTTAGGAAGATGGGATTTCTCAAATTTTATCGTAAAAATTAAACCCCCAACCATTTGCAAGAGTATTCTCACTACATTTATACAATTCACTTGATCACTTATCCTAAATTTTCCCACCAAAAATAATAATATTTGAGGAATCATTTACTTGTTACCAATTTGTCTCAGAATGTGATGTTTAACAAATTTACACCCGAAGCTGCCAGGTGAACAAATCATGAACTGATCACATTTCTTAGACCTTCAACCATGACCAAGATGCCATGCCATAACCTTTTGACAGTCCTTCTAATCATTATTTTATTCTTTCATGTGAGAAATCCCCATTCCAATCATTTTTTAGGTGGCTCTGTATAGTTGGATCTGACAAGAAATCTTTTTTTCCCTCAAGGATACACCTTGAGAAATGAGTTCCCTCATATGGATGCCTACATTTTTGCCTCTCAGGAATGAATATCTATGCATGGATTGTTCCACATACCTATGTTGCAAGTCCAAGTTGGCTGAGTGCAAAGAGGAATCAATGGAAGCCTCCACATGTTTCCTTGGTGTAACTTCAAAGGTGAAGTATAGAGGCAAGTTCCCAACCAAGCGCGGTCCTTCCGCATGCCCTGAGCCCAATAAAATTTCCATTTGGACTTTAAAAAATTCTCAGTATAAAATGGAGCTAGCAGAATCCTCCACGTGTTTATTTGGTGCACTTTTGATATGGTTCCCGAAAGTGGAGATCCTAAACAAGCATGGGCTCACCACGTGTCTCAACCTGACAAACTTGTTGAAATATTTCAAGGACAAATAGAAGGCGCCACATGCCTAGGGTACGAGAAAGTTTCTTCGGCCATTGAAAACTCTTAGTATGAACAGGATCTAATGGAAACCTCCATGCGTCCCTTTGGTGCTTCAAAAGTAAAGTATAGGGGTAGGTCCCCAAACAAGCATGGGTCCTCCATGTTTCACAGGCCTTAGAAAGTTTCTTGAAAAATTCAAGTATAGAGAGGAGCCAGCGAAATCCTCCATGTGTCTCCTTGGTGCAACTGCTAAGGTAGGACCCAAAGGTAGATCCTCAAATCAACGTCGGCCCTCCACGTGTCCAAGCTTTGAGTTTGAAGTGGGCCATAGAGTTTCAAAAGGCCCCGGTGACCCGCCTTTCCACTTCTAACTTTTGATGTTGGCCCTCGCGGAGTTGCGGGTTATTTCATAACTTTTCTCTCTTGTAAAAAGAGGTAAAAAAGTTCAAAATATTCTGTCGACCCACCTTCTGACTTGTAACATGAAAAACTACCATATGTCCTTCTTTTGTGTCAAAGCAATACTTTTTCCCTGTTGCTTAATATTTTTGGAATAGCCAATTAGAGACTATTGAGGCCACAGGGCTGATTTGGTATTTTTTACAAATGTGACGAAAGTTGCAAATTTCACAAAAAAGACCTGTCGGGCCACATCCAATCAGAAAGGACCACATTTCCATAGTAGTTAGGACAAAAATTGACAGGGAAAACAAAACATGACTGTGGAAAAATAGAAGGAAGGGGAAAAACCTGAATTTACACTCAAATTAAAAATTCCTTCTCATGGACAGAGAAACGGAAAACAATATCTGGACTTAATTTGATCCTCGACCAAAGGAAAGGACTGATCATGGAAACCAAATAAAGGAAAGAATTTCATGCATCAATATAGGGAGATAGAAAATACAAAAAACCAGGTAGATTGGGAAATTTTTAGAGCAAACGGGGTGAGATTAAATTGAGAACTAATAGGTGGGAGGATGAAAATTTGCATGGGGGAGATGAAGATACAATTTGTAAAATATAAATTGGGGTGGTTTCTCCATTCCAAAAGGTTATAATTTTGTTGATTTTTGTTTTTTTTTTTTCCTTTGTTTCAATTCTATTGCAAGTAATAAGCTATATTATTCTATCTCCTTGCCTATGTTCTTCTACTCGTTCTACTTTCAAACTTTGCAAGCATTGTAATCTTGTATAACAAAGAAGGAAATTTTTTGTCTTTTATTAATGAATCTATAGAACTTTTTGTCTCTGATTTATTATTCTTTTTATTACTTACACCATTGATTTCTTCCTATTGAATGTGGACCTACTATAGTTGATGTTGGAGAGAATATACAAGTTCCTACTCACAATCTTAACCCCCTTTTCTCTATTTTCCTACTTCACTTTACCTATTTCCAAGAATATACCTCTGTTGTACCTTGTACATTATACAATATATTTTTCATAGGTTTATTTGAGTACTCCTATTTTATCCCCGGCATAACATCTACCCATAGATTCATTTAGTCCTTTTATTCAATAAAATGATCCTCCCCATATCAAAGGAAAAGGGGCTTAGCCTCGTGACCGTTGATGGAAACCAATAATTTGCATTGCGACAAATTATTTCACCAACAATACCGAATCTAAAATAAAGGTTTGCATATTCATAAGTTATAACGAATTCCCATACATTATTAAAGCTTGTATGTGATTTTTTGAGTTCATTCTTGGATATCCCTTATCTAATGTAGCATATCATAGAGCTCTGCAATGTCTATGCCTCTTGTACGATATCTTTGGTTATTTAACCACGTGACTGCCTTAACACTTGACAACCTTGTTTGAACAGGGTAAATGGTGAAGATGTATGAATTAGATAAACCATTGCTTTCTAGGTTCACAGTAATTCCACAATTGGCATCAGAAATAAAGAAAGAAATTATATTAATGTGCTTCACAGATAACTGAAAGTAGGTTAATGGTGACTCGATTGTCCTACAATAGGTGACAGGCTAGTGACAGAGGTGTTATACACTTTCAGGAAATAATCCTGAGAAGCAAATTGGTACAAATAAAAGTACAAAAGACAAAATAAAAGCTCACTTTTTCCAAAAAAACCTGGAAAATGTCAAATACTAATTAACTTCTAAGGAGTCCACAACTGTACTCCATCATGATTGGGAAAACCTAAAACATGTTTTGCACCAATTACAATCTAGATTCATTGGCATAGTAACAATACCTTGCGCGATAAACTGTCTTAGGATGTCACCCTATGAGTTGGAGGGTACTTAGAAAAATAGAACATTCATGGCTAAACAAATATTTTATGAGCACCACAGAAGCATACGCTTTTCCTGCTAGAACTTTAAAATTGCATGCAATTCCAACTTGTGCTTTCGACAAACTATTCCTATGTCTGCTACATAGTAGCATATGCCCATAAAGATTGTATGTACAACTATCATCGTAGTAGTCTGGTGAAACCTCATGATAGTTTAGAGTAGGGCTCAAATGACAGAGTTGTAATCATGCCTGAATTACAAACTGTTATTGGAATCAATTTTGTGGAACATAGTGCTACTTATAATCTAGTTGGTTATTCATGGGCTCATTTCATAACTCAGTTAATTGATGTCAATTTGAAGGATACATCTGTGTTAATTTTTACATAGGAAACATAGATCACTAAGGTATAATTAATAATCTTTTCATGAATTGAAACTGTTAAAGCTTAGTTCTCTGAGTGGTGACTTTAGGAGGGATTCCCTATATGCATCAGTCAGACTGAGTGAACTTCTATTTCAAAGAAGCTACATATTACTAGGCTTACACATATGTCGGACAATGTTTTAAAGTATTGTTAACATATTTTGTTGCAATTAAATGCATAACATACGTTTTAGTGGTTTGGTCTAATCTGTTGAACAGGGGACGTTGCATGGTTCTTCTGTGAGTGCAGCAAAGGGCTGCGGGACTTGACCCCCCAGATTTGTTAAATATTTCCTGTGGATTTTTGTTGTTCTCTCTCATTTCATGAATTTTAAGGTATACTCTTTTGGCACTCTGTTTACATTCAGCAGTGCTCACTTTGAGAGTTACTACAAATTACATGAGCACACTTTTTGCAGATACTTATGGAATGTATGTAGATAAATCATATTTGTTTCATCCATACAAGTAGCTATGGACTATTCTTATTTTTGTTAGAACTGATAAGGTTATAAAGGACTTGGAGCATTAATATGGAATTCGATGAAGTAACTTGGACACTTTCTTATTGATCATTAATCACACTTCATGAATGACTGATAGGACATAGCAAGAAATTGACATTACGAAAACAAATATAACTATGGAAAGACGTTACTCATTAGTTTTGTACGCTTCACTTTGGTCACTAATAAAGGTTCATGTAGAGTTCTGACACTTTATGCGAAAACCGTACCCATATGTGGTATATGGATCTTATTCATGTATCATACTTAGTAATAAACTTACTTGAATAGAAAGATTCATATAATATCAAGTGCTGTGAAAATGTAGATAGAAAATATACACTTGGAAAATTTCTATTGGCTCACCTTTTAGCACTCTGACATGGTTCTTACTTTGCAAGGGAAACAATATGTGAAGACTATCAAATCTTGGCCACATGGAATTAATCTTGGACTTAGAGGTGAAAAGACGAGTGAATAAAATCCATGGAGAATATGTGGAAAATTAAAATTAAGAATCAATTAAATCACATCATGACTGATCCAAGCTAGCAAAACCATGAGGTAGCTCAAAGCTTCAAAATCATATGCAAAACGTATAAATTATCTCAATTATGGACTAGACTTCAATGTTACAATGATATACCACTCTTTTAATCATGAATTAACAATGCGATTTACACGAATCTTGAAAGGATTTCATACTCAAGCACCTGATATTCAAGCTATATCATAGTTTTAATAGTCATAAATTCAAGTGATCACAAAGTACGTAAACACTAAGTATTACTATTTTTTAGAGATTATAGATATTTACATTTCCTATATAGTTGCTCAAGTATTTTAAAGGACATCAGATCAATTGAGGCTTACCTGCACACTTTCTAAAAAAAGATATTTGGAGACACCTCTTTTGACAAACAAAAAGTCATTAGCAAGAAGAGCATTATACATCCTTTAAAATGGAGGTAGAAGAAGCTACATTAATAGATGATGATGATGATGTTTTCAAGTATTAACTTACACAAGCAAGCATTGTATGCTTGATCTAGTGGCCATTAGAAAGACAAGGTTGTATATTTTAGCTAGAAAACTAGAGGTAATGCCTTGTATCAACTTCCATTTTGCAACATAATTAGGTGATAATGTAATTTTCATACTTAGGAGGAATTCTAAAATCCAAAGGAGGAAATGGTAATTGGTAATATAACTAAAGATGTTATTTTGCTTACTAGGTCATATTCCGATCCATCTAATATTTAGTTCAATAAAGAAATAATTGAACAATGAGGAAAGAGATAATCAATCTTATCCTAGAGTTTTAAAGATTGGTGCAGAGGACCCAACTAGTTTCAATCCCAAAGTCTCCATAGACAAGATGTCTATGAGATCTTTCAGACATAATCTAGTGAGAGTGGGAATGGCCTAATGAATAGTCTATTTGGAGCACCAAATATTTACATGTCAATCAGACCCTTGGGATAACTCCTGTTAGACCATGATCATCAATGATGAAATAATGATTCCTAATATGGATGGAACTTCCTATCTATAACCTCTACAATAATCTTGGTGAGTGTCCAGGGATAAAATGGATATTTCTATATGATTTTACTTGCTATGATGTCATGTGTGAAGTTGAACAATACCCAAGGAGTCTCCTCAAGTTGGTCACCACAAAAAAGAATATAGTCCCCATCAGATTTAGAAATATGCACATGCAAATTATATGATGAATAACATGAGAGGTACATTTGTAATAACTAACTACCTTGTTTGATATTAATTACTATACATGACACAACAAGTGCTTAATAACTATCCATAATATCAAATATATCAAACATCAATTTTTAGAAATTGGGGATATTTTTGGTGTTATCCCGAGAACTACTACAATGTTAGAGTGGAGGTAGACATGACTAGAATATAGCCATTTCATAAACTCTACATTTGTTTCAAACAAACTATTTGAATGCAGAAGATTGTTATATGAAATTCTCCTATGCATAATAAACATCAACAAGTGGGAAAAGGATTTGAAAAAAGAAAAAAAAGTCTACATAATCCTCCTCTACCTTATTTTAAGCTAGGTTCCATGAGTTTTAAATTTGTTAAAAGTCCAAGATAGTAACATCCCAAATGACATCATTCCACATTAGACTATGCACTAGACTCTAAGGTATCTACTTACCCAGATAGAAGAGTTTGCAGAAAATTTCCAAGCACACTCCTGAACATAGCCACTTAAAACTATAAAACATCAGCTTCCAAAAGGATGACCTAATCTCCACCATGAGGATGATCCAAATGGGCAAATCAAGTGGTGACCATTAATATGAGAAATTTTAACTAGTTCCCTATGGCACCTAATTGGGAGCAACATTGACCGAATTTGTTGGAATCAGAAGTTAGGCTGGACATCATGTAGCACTAGAGAGGGATTATAGAGGTTTTCTTACTTTTGTGATTTATTGAAAACACATGTTAATTTGAAAATCCAAGTCAGCTTATTATGTACTTAAGTGCATTTTAGAAATGTTCCTCCTTGAAAATAACATGAATATCTGAAATAACTCACATCATTCTACTCCATTCACCTAAGCATTATACATGAAAATCCTTGCAAGGTCTATTGGGAAAGCCAAAAGTCCACAATGGTCCATGAAAGAAACTAGTCCTATTCTTAGTATTCCTCTGGTTAGTACTACTTCACGTATTTATACCTCAGGATATGTCTGTTCCTTTTCCTTATACTAATTATTAAATTCCTACTTCTAAGAAGGATGAGCATTTCTCTTCTTCTTCTAGTTTCATCTTCCCTAGGACCTTTCACAAGTAACATTTTGAACATTTCTACTAGTTCTTCTTTTGAAGATGAAATGAGGGAGGAGATCATGAAATATTAGATCCTACTAGTTTTCAAAATCCTCCTTTCTCTTCCCCTATTTCTAGAGGCTACTCAGTCAAAAAAAATTCTCAATTTAATCCTTCTGCGAACCTTGCTTATCATTTGGAATAGGTTTTTTATTAGTATGCCTTTATTCTTCTTCACTATATTTCTTCAGTTGTTTCTTCTCCTTTTTTACATCACCAATGAGTAGGATCATTATTTACCCCAATTCATTGCAATGTTCAATTCTTCCCAACCTATTGTAGTTACTGCACAACATATCAAAATCAATGAGTGTAGCCCCTACAATCATTTATTCTACTCATTTAACTTCTTCATCCACTCATCTAAATATGAGTATCTTCGTTAGGCTCCAATCTTCATAGGCTACTAACGGACTTGTGAAAGATTGAGAAACAGGGATGGAAGCCTGTGTAATTTTATTAATCTCAATCAACTAAAAAATTACAGTGAATAGGCTGCAATATTTATAGATATTGCACAGCCAAATACATCCGGGAGAATGAGTTGCACAGGTGCAACCAAATGCCAGAATAAACAAGCTTCCAATAACACCCGGGAAGCAACAATTACATAAAAACAAATATATTGTTGAAAACAATATAACAGTATGCATACAGACAAATATGGTTGATTAACCATATAACAATATAACAATTTATTATTTAATTAATAAAATTAAATAATTAAAACTATGCATAATTAAATATTAGGATAATAAAATTTATCCTAACATTCCCCCCCTTAATTGTGCATTGTCTGAAGAGATGAGGAGAGAAATGCTCTGAACAACTCAAACTTGTCACGTGCAAGTGACTTTGTGAAAATATCTGCTCGTTGTTCAGCCGTTGGACAAAACTGAAGCTGGATGTTGTGCTTCAACACATGTTCACGTATGAAATGAACCTGAACTTCAATGTGCTTTGTTCTCTCGTGAAAAACTAGATTGCGAACAAGTTTGAGAACACCTTCATTGTCAACATACATGGTGGTCGGTTTGTCCTGTGGTATTCCAAGTCCTTCCAGTATGCGACGTAGCCAAATCACTTCACAGACAGCTTCTCCTACAGAACGATACTCGGCTTCTGTGGAAGAGCGAGAAACAAAGTGTTGTTTCTTACTTCCCCATGATATTGGTCCAGATCCCATAAAGAATACAAATCCAGAAGTGGATTTTCTATCATCAATGTTACCTGCATGATCTGAATCCGAATATCCAGTCAAGAAGAAGTTTTCATTCTTCTTGTATTCTAGACCAAGATCCACTGATCCTTTGAGATATCTCAAAATGCGCTTTGCTGCTTTCCAATGACAAATTTTGGGTTCCTGCATGAACCTGGATAGATAGCTCACTGCAAAGCTGATATCTGGTCTAGTGTAGGTCAGGTAAATGAGACTCCCAATCAGCTGCCGATAGAGAGTGGCACTTACCTCAGGAGATGGATCTGAACGAGATAACTGTAATCTGTTCTCCATAGGTGTAGCAATTGGTGTGCAATCCATCATCCTAAACTTCTCGAGCGTTGTCTTGGTATATTTCATTTGAGAAACAAAGATATGATTCTCTTTCTGCCATACTTCTAGTCCAAGACAGTAGTGCATAAGCCCGAGATCTGTCATGTTGAATGATCGCTTAAGATCTTTCTTTGTTTCATCAATCATCTTCACTGAACTGCCAGTGATGACTAGATCATCGACATAAACTACAACAATCACCATCTCCCCCCCTTGCTTTTTGAGGTAGAGATTGGGATCGTATGGATTTCTGACGAATCCATGTTGTACGAGATGCTCATCAATCTTGATGTACCATGCCCGGGGTGCCTGTTTGAGGCCATACAGAGATTTCCTGAGTCTGCATACCTTTTCTTCTTGACCAGGTACAACATATCCCTCAGGTTGAGTCATGTAGACTTCTTCTTGTAAATCTCCATTCAGGAAGGCACTTTTTACATCCATTTGGTGAACTTTCCATCCAAACTGAGCAGCTAGAGCAAAGATCATCCTGATCGTTTTGATCTTAGCTGTGGGAGCAAATGTCTCCTCATAGTCAATGCCTTCTTTCTGTGCGTACCCCTTTGCTACAAGTCTTGCTTTGCACTTGTCCACTGTCCCATCTGCTTTGTACTTAGTTTTGAATATCCATCTGCATCCAATGGGTTTCTTCCCTGGTGGAAGATCAACAAGCTGCCAAGTGTTATTCTTCATCACTGATTGATATTCAGAATCCATGGCATCTTTCCAAGCTTTTGACTGTAGGGCTTCCTGGACTGTAGAGGGCTCGTCTGATTCAATAACTCTACTCATCAAAGCAAAGTTAACTTCTTCTCTTGCTTTACTGCGAGTCCGTGGTCCAGGGGTGGATGTATCCGGTGGAGCATCCAGTCTTGCATCTCGTAATGTACTTGTACACCATTTAGGCATACGTTGACCTGTTCCCATGGGTTGTGGTTCTATCTGATCAACACCATCATCCCCATCATCACTTTCATCTTCTGAGGGAACATTAGCTTCAATTTTTACAACTGGTGAAAAATCTACATCTTGCGAGTCCGGAGGAGGAGTCTCTGCTTCCTTCTTCTCGAAAAAACTCAACATCTCTGCTTGTGTAGACTTTTCTGGTCTTAGGATCCATCAGTCTGTACCCAAGAGTCTCTTCACTGTATCCAATGAAGATGAGATTTTGTGACTTCATGTCCAATTTCTTTCTGTTCTGTTTGGGTATGTGCATGCTGGCTTTGCACCCGAATACTCTGAGGTGTGCAATGGATGGTTTCCTTTTTGACCATGCTTCTTGTGGTGTAATTCCATCAAGAGTAGTTGTGGGCGCTCTGTTTAACAAATACACTGTTGTTTTTGCTGCTTCTGCCCAAAATGTCTTTGCAAGTTTGGAATCATCGATCATGCATCGCACCATTTCCATGATAGTACGATTTCTTCTCTCAACAACACCATTTTGCTGCGGTGTGTGTGGAGGAGGCATTTGTCGACGAATCCCATGAGTTTGTAGGTAGTCTCTGAACTCATCACTGGTGAATTCCCCCCCTCGATCTGAGCGGAGAGTTCTGATGTGATGACCAGTTTCTTTCTCAACTGCCACTTTGAACTTTTTGAATGTTTCAAAGGCTTCACTTTTCTTGCGAAGACAAAAAATCCACATTTTCCGTGAATAGTCGTCAACACAGAGCATGAAGTACTGGAACCCTGAATGACTTGGCTGCATTGGACCGCACAGATCGGTATGAACCAGGTCAAGTTTACCATGAGCTCGAAAAGTAATCTTTTGGAATGAAACTCTGTGTTGTTTTCCTGCTAAGCAGTGAGGACACTTGTCTGTATCCTTCTGAAGAGATGGTAGCCCATGTACCATATTACACCGGCGAAGTGTTTCGAGATATTTGAAACTTACATGACCAAATCTCCGATGCCACAACTGGGCTGAGGTGGAGTTTTTAGCCACAAGTGCTTGATCATTTTTGTGAATGAAATCAAGTTGAAACATTCATCCCACATTTGAGGCTTTTGCAATTATTTTCGAGCCTCTGGATTTATCTCGAATCAAACACATTTTCTTGCCGGATTGACTATCAAAGTCAATTTTCAGGTTGTGATCTAGGAGTTGACTGACCGAAAGAAGGTTCTTTGTCAACCCAGGGACATATAGAACATCTGATAGTTTGCATTTGCGTGAACCAAGGGGTAGAGAAATGTTTCCAATCCCCTGAACTGTATATGAAGAATCATCTCCCAACGAAACATGATTTTTCGATGGCGTGTCCCTCATTGAAATAAACCAGTCTCTGTGGCCGGTCATGTGTCGAGTGGCTCCCGAATCAACATACCAGACGTCACTAGATGACGTGGATGGTTCACTTGATCGAGCAGTGAACAAGAAGTCTTCATTGTCTGACTGTTCTTGTTGCTCAGCAATATTACCTTGCTGGTGGGGTCTTCTTTTCCAGTTCCCCTTTTTCTGCCCGTGATAGTTGTTTGAATGTCCCTTGTAAGTTTGTTGTTGTTGTGGTCCAGAATTGCTTGATGAACCTTTCTTATATGTGTTAAACCAACATTCTTGCAAGTCATGTCCTCTTTTGCAAATTGGACATCGCTTCTTCTGTTGATTGTCCCCATGATACTGATTCTGATGTGGGGACTTCTGATAGGATTTAGGTTTTCCTTTACCTTTTCCTTTCCATTTTTGATGTGAAGACAGTGCCTGCTCCTCTTCATCATCCTTGTTGTGCATTGCTTCCTCTTGTTGCAGTAGGTTTACTAGCTTGTCAAAACTAATTGTCGTATCTGACAAGTTTAGAGTTGTGACAAAAATGCGGTAAGAAGAAGGGAGAGCTCTCAGAACAATGGGAACGAGAGATTCATCTTTGACCTCTTCTCCTAGGGCTAGAAGTGAAGCCCTCAACTCTGCAACTCTTCTTAGGAAGGCTTCAATTTTCTCATTCTGTTTGAATTTCAATGTATGTAACTGACTCTGCAAATTGAGTATGACATTCTTGTTCTTGGCCTCATATATTGTGCTCAGCTTATCCCAAGCTTCTTTTGCTGATGTGGCATCTCGAATGTGGGCTTGCACATCGTCGGATACTCCAAACAAGATGATGAGTTTTGCTTTCTGATCTGCTCTATCAAATTGTCGTTGTTGTGTTGCATCAGTTGGTGATCTGGTTAGAGTACCAGTCACAACAGGCCAGATTTCTTCAAACTCAAGTTGTGTCTTGATTTTTGTCTTCCAAGCAGCATAGTTGCTTCCTCTGAGCAATTGTGAATCTGGAAGAAAAAATTTGGGGGCATTGGTGCCCATTTTGCAGAGATCACTGACAGGGTTTGGCTCTTATCACTCCAGGTATTAGGTCTCCCAATCTATATACCGTCAGTCCGATATACCGAACCTTTCTATATACGCGCCCTTCCGATATACCCGTCGGTACGTGGAAGAAGCTCGCCCTTTCTATATACCCGGCAGTACGTGAAAGAGGCGTTAACGTACGTGAAAGAATTCAATACGTGGTACCAAGACAGTACTGATGGGGTCTGTGTGATTATTGACACCGGCTCAAAGAAATATCCTCATACGCGCGCGTAACTTCGCTATATACTCAGATAATTTCTCAGTCTGGATTTATGTCTTGCAATCGTTCACAGACGGATGGGATGGTTCATAGTGTGTGCACTGTGACCTTATTACTCCCCGTCGATTTATAGGGACGATGCCCAGACGACATTGTTGCAGCTATATTAGGCATTAAGTGTAGTAGTAGTCGCGACGGCTTTACCCGTAAGTGCTTCCCAGAGGCACTGTATATACCGAACGCTGCGAATGAGATCTAGGATCTCGTGAGTGTTACAGAACCAATTTTACTGTTTTTTATTACAATTCTGCCAGTTTCTGAGCAGTTACAAATTTTTGCAGTTGACTATGGCAACCTGCAAATTAGTACAATATGCAGCAGTATACAATTTACATTCAAAAAACTGTACAATTTGAATGACAGGCAAAAAATTTCAGTTTCGGGGTCCTGGTGGCCTCCTGAGCCCAATACGACCCAAAATGCTAAAAATTGCAAAATAATAGCTGAAAATGCAATTTTTAGATGGGTCTCCTTTTGCAAAAAATGTCTGGAATGAAAAAACAGACCAGATGGGAGAAAAAAAAAATTTACCCTAAATTAGGGATTTCTCCGCTAAATTTAGTTAGTTGTAACTAAATTCAAAAAAGTCTGCTAAATTTAGCAGTTCCGCCAAAATTTCCGCCAGATGCAAAAGGTGAGTTTTTGAGTGTTTTTGGTGGGATTTGACCCCCAAACCTCTCACTCCCAAGGCGCATGCACTAACCAACTTGCCCACTTAGGGCGCTTGGGCTATGAAAGGAAGGAATTTGTATTTATTGACAAGTAAATTGACTTACCTCTTGGAAAATGGATGACTTGTAGAGGCTCCACGTGGCGCATGCTGGTGAAGAGGCGTTTTTTAGGGTTCCTTTGCTCCAAATCCGGATCTGGAGCTTGTTATTTGTTATTGTTTGCTTTTGTGAAGCCGCCTCCTTCTTTTCCAGCCACTTTTCCTTGCTCAGGCCGCGTTTTCTAGCTTTCCACGCACTGATTTGCTTGTACAGGCTGCATTTTTTGTGTTTGGATGCTGTTCTTCCTTCCTTGGCCACGTTTTTTCCTTGGCCACATTTTTTTTCTTCTTTTCTTTGATTCTTGATCACTGTTTTTTCCAAATGTCTTGTGCAGGTCGCGCATTTGAGTGGATATTTTTCCTTGCTTGGCGCGTTTTTTCCTTGTGCAAAAAAATGTTTTTTTTTATCTCCTTTGTTGTAGGCGTAGGAGGACAGAGACCGCTGACCAAATGAAGTCGTTTTTTGCTCAAAAAAGGTGTTTTTTATTTGTGCAGGCCGCTTTTCCATCTTCTTTGGAGAAGGCGCTTATTTCTCTTCTTCCACTGTATATTTTGTGCAGGTCCAGCGTGGGCACCTCCTTCTCCTTTTTTTTTATTATTCTTTGCTCTATTTGATTGCTTGATCACTGTTTGGATTTATTCTTGTGCAGGTCACGCATGGACCAAGCTTTTAGCACTACCAGATTTGATCAGAGTTCCAAATCTAGTCTGAGGAGGCTGTTTGTTCACTGCAGGTGCATATACACACAGACCTCCAAAACAAGCAAAGCGACTTCCAAATACAGTAAAGACAAAACCCTTATTGGAAAAAAAAATTTAGTATTATTTCCAATACCTGTAGCAATTTTGCCTGGTGCAACCAGCACCAGTGCAAAAAAAAATTTGCCTTCCAAGCACCTGGAAGGAACAGGAGGATGTGGGGGAGGCAGGGACGGGGCTGGGAGTTTGCACGAGGCTGCACAGGCTCTCAAATGCTGCAAACACGTCTCCAATCTCCTCTCTCTCTGCTGCTCTCTCTTCCACACCTTCACAGGGCCAGATTCTCGCTCTGGTACCAAATGTAGATTGAGAAACAGGGACGGAAGCCTGTGTAATTTTATTAATCTCAATCAACTAAAAAATTACAGTGAATAGGCTGCAATATTTATAGATATTGCACAGCCAAATACATCCGGGAGAATGAGTTGCACAGGTGCAACCAAATGCCAGAATAAACAAGCTTCCAATAACACCCGGGAAGCAACAATTACATAAAAACAAATATATTGTTTAAAACAATATAACAGTATGCATACAGACAAATATGGTTGATTAACCATATAACAAAATAACTATTTATTATTTAATTAATAAAATTAAATAATTAAACTATGCAGAATTAAATATTAGGATAATAAAATTTATCCTAACAAGCTAAGAATTCATGGATGTAGACCCCCATTTAGTTATTGATACCACGCAGAAGATGATAGCTGATTTGGTTAAGAGAATGCATGATTGGCTTAAGTCTCTTCCTACTCAAAAACAAGTCACTAAACCAAAGAACACTTTTTCCCAATATGTAAATGGCCTTGAGAACTTTGTATGAGATATTATTTTTTATATAAATTCATCAAAATATAACAAAGAAATGGTTACAGTAGGTATAATTCCAACACAAATGTATAACTAGGATAAATTTCATGATGGAAAATATACTATTTATCATAAACATGGGTGTTTATATCAATGTATTGCGAATTAAAATCAAGGACTTGAATATAGGAAATATTTGTATGGGAAACATTTTGAAATAATTAGGTGATTAGATGGCCATAGTGGAAGGATTACTGAGATAGATATGGGGGGAATTAAATAATACCACTAAATTAATATTTCAAGCTCATATTATATCTATGCATCAGCCACAAGGCAAGTTAATTAAGAATTCCTTTGAGAAACAATTACAAGCATTCATTTCTACTCTCATTGTTAGATTTTCCCAAGCATATATGGTTGGGAAGACATCAGATATTATGACATTGATGACTTATAAAAATGGAAAGCTTGAGAAAGCTTCACTTCTGAGTGAAAGTTTTAAATATATCTATAGCAGAGTTCTAATAGTGATATGAAAATTGCCTAATTTGATGAGATTGCCTATTCTATACATGGGTTATATTGAGAATGAGTTAAAATCATGTGTGAATGAGCTTCATTATATTCAAATGTATTCTACACAAGAAACTTCAAAAGGAACCTCTAAGTAGAGCTTGAACAAGCAGTAGCTTTCCTAATTTTAGGATTTAATATTATTAAATCTATAATCTTATAAATAGGTAGTATTAGCTTTCTTGCATGGAAGCTATAGTTATTATTATTTAATTATCCATTTTAAAAAAATTAGATTATTTAAGCTATTTTTAAGCCCATGACAGTGGCAATTTTGTGTAATTATACAAGTTGTTTACCCTCTAAAGAGGAATATTATTTTAAATAAAGTACTTAATAGTCCAAGGATTATTTTAAATAAAGTACTTAATAGTTTCTTAGATTAGTTTTGATTGATTAATCGCTATATAATTTTATTTTTCAAAAAAAAAATTAGATGTGTGTAGTCATAAATTTGATTAATTTTGCTTCTTATAGAGACCTACTAGCACTATCAATGATATAATGTGATCAAACTTGAATGTGATTTGATACCTTCTTGTCAAGTATCCAACCATGTGACTAAACTATTATAAGCCATATATGTGGTACATCAATTTTAGCATGTAATAGATGGTTTTTGCAAGGTATGTAATCAAAAGGCATGGTCATATCTCCCTTTTTCCATTAAAAAGTAAAAATTTACTACTTATCCATATCTTCAAGTTTTTACAAGACAACATTATCCTTATACTTATCTCCATTATTCAACCTTGTATCTATAAAAGGTAGGACCTTTATGGTTATGTAACATCTCATATCACAAATATGAACAAAAATTATACTTAGCACTATAAGACATTCTTATTGATGTAATATTATCTATATTGTGTCAAAAAATAATTTGAAACATATTCAAATATCTCCCAAGCATTCCATTGAGAATAGTTATGTTTTGATCTACTTTAATCTCATTATTTTCATTTATGTTTTCATTTTATCTTCCTATGGTGTTCCTTATCAAAAAAAATTACCTATTAAAGGCTATATAAGAAATTTAATATCACTTTATAACTCACCTAGCACTCTTACAACCTCATACTGTAAATATCATTCCAAAAGTACTTAAAGGGTCCCTCCATCATAAATCTATGGAAATCATATAAACATAAATTAGAGAAGCCCCTACTAAAGGTCTAAAGCACTAAACTATATCAAAGGGATCTGTAGTTTTATAAGGTTCCAATTTATTTTGGGTGATTACAAAACATCTCAAAGTTGTGCTAGCAAGAGTGGAATACAAGGAAATTAATTCCCAAATAAGTGAAGCATAGAAGAAGTTTCAGGTCCATAATTTCAAAGGTTTCAAGAATAGAAATAGTTAATTCAATCTTGTAGAAATTAGTTCATGATCATATGGTAGCTATATATTCTTTCCCCTTATTAGTTTCTAGTTCCAATATTAGTACCAAATAATTTTTAATATTTGATCTACATGTTTAACTATGTTACACATTTGGATCATTCCTTCTCTTTCTTATATATTTATGTTTCTCTCTCCACTTGTGTATTTTCAAGAAATTACTTTATGTTTACCAAATTTTACAAGTTTAAACACATAATTATAACTATGAATGGTTAATTTGAAAGTTAATTGACTAGAATTTAATATGTGTTTACAAAGGAAATAGAAATTTTTAGTCTATGAAAGTTTGCATAATGTCATCACATTGTTAGCTAACCCGTCAATGTTTACTCATGGCTTATCTTGCAAGTTTTAATATTTTTCTAGTTTGTTGCATTCTTTTATTCATCCTTTATATTCTTTAGCAATTTATTTTCGGGAAGTATAAGCTTTGATAGTTCTGAAACTAAGTGGATCTTCCTTAGTGGTTCATTATAGTCTTTGGTCCTAACAAGTTTGGGAAGTTATGAAACTGCATAGAGCTTACTGATGCATTCATTATTTAAAATTAACAAGAAAAGTATATCACAAATCTTAGAAACCTTGACTTCTCTTAAGAAAGGACACTAAACAGAAGTTACTCATTGGTGCATTCTTCAGGTCATTATATCTTCAAAAGGATTACTGAGGACTGGCATTGTAGTGTGTGAAATAGTAAGGATCTATTGTCTTAGCTTGCTTATAACTATTTCTTACAAAGTCTTAACAGATATTAGTTATGTGAAAATAAATTTAGCATGGAATATTCTTATTGGTTAATAATCAACATGGTTATCAAAGGACTGACATTGCAAATTGTAAAGAAAATTGGATCTTTTCTATTGGCTCACACTTTGCAATGACTTAAAGGATCTACCAAATTGGCAAGTAGCTAAAGTTTGACATTGTGAAAACATTATAAGTGTGGATATTTCTTGTTGGTTTGCACTTTGAAGTGACTAATAGAGGATATGTAGAGTCAGACACTATGAAATTCATATGTACATGGTGTTTTGTTATTGGTTCAAACTTTGCAGTGAAATACACATGATAAAAATATCATTTAATAGAAAAAAATGTTTAAACAGTACATTCATGGAGTCTTCTTACTAACTCACCTTTTGCACTTTGACATGGTTCTTACAAAGGAAAACAACATGCAAAAGACCATGGAAATGTCTTATTATCTCGCTTCTAACTATTTCTGAAAATTTCTTAGTATAGATTGGTTATGAAAAAGCAAAGTAGTATGGAATCTTATTATTGGTTAACAACCAACAAGGTTATCAAATGACTAACATTACGAATCGTAAAGTAAATTGAAACTTTTGTATTGGTCCGTACTTTGTAATGACTGAAAGGACCTACCAAGTTGGCAAGTAGATTAAGTCTGACATTATGAAAACATTATAATTTTGGAGCTTTCTTGTTAGTTTCCACTTCAAGGTGACTAATAGAGGATATGTAGAGTCTAAAACTGTGAAATTTTTACATACATGGTGTCTTGTTATTTAGTCACACTTCGCAATGAAATATACATGAAAGAAATAACATTTAATAGAAATGGTCTATTTAAACCGTACATACATAGAACCTTCTTACTGGCTCACCTTTCACACTCTTACATGGTTCTTAAAAAATAAAACAACATGTGAAAGAATGTGGAGATTTCTTATTGGCTCACTCTTGACTATTTCTGACAAATTCTTATCATATACTAGTTATGTAAAAATAAAAGTAGTGTGGAATATTCTCATTAGTTAACAACTGATAAGTTCATTAAAGGAATGGCATTGTGAATTGTGAAGTAACTTGGATATTTCCTACTGGATTACACTTTACAATGACTAACAGGACTTGCCAAGTTAGCAAGCAACTAAAGTCTGACATTGCGACAAATTATAAGTGTGGAAATTTCTTGTTGGTTTGCACTTTGGGGGTGACTAATAGAGTATATGTACAGTCTAACACTGTAAAATTCATATGTATGTGGTGTTTTTTTATTGGTTTGTAATTTATAGTGAAACATACATGACAAAAAGATAATTTCGTAGAAAACAGTCCATTAAAACTTTACATACATGGAGTCTTCTTACTGGATCACCTTTCGTACTCTGACATAGTTCTTATAATTGAAAATAACATCTGAAGCTATCAAATCTAGCCACAAGGAATTAATTGGATTTAATTTAAAGGTGAAAATACTAGAAAAATCAATGAGGATACAAGATTCAAATCACCTGATATTTAAGCTACTACAGATATTTTGGATTCTAGAATCCAAATTCAATCATTTACCAAGTAAAAGAGAGTATTGCAGTATGTTTTATTTTCAGAGATTAATTGCTCAAGTTTTTTTAAGTTTATCATCATTGATCAAGTATAAATACGGAAAAAAAAACAAAAAAAATTGGCTACGTAAAACCATTGATAACATTGTTAATAAGTTTACATACAACAATAAAGGAAAGCTCCACCACCACTTGTCATTTATGAATTTCTAAAAAAGTTACTATCAATTACTCTGATTTATAACAGTCTCTGATGTAATTTCAATAGCATGAATAGTGGACCATGTTACAGTCTTATAGAGGATGAGATAATTAAGAGTAATTTAATTTTGAAAATTGTTCCATTTGTTGCACTTTTCAATTTTTCATACAAGCCATGTCTCAAGCAAATTGAATGAGGAATAATGTTATTTTTCATTTAAATGCATAGTAGTTCACAAAAATGACAAATATTTTATGTTAATGCTTTGTAGGTGTATGAGAAACATAATTGTTTTTAAACAATATATTTATATTCTAAATACTACAAATCAATGCAATGTATTTCAAGTCAAATTCCAAAGTATACAAATCAACACTGTGTTTTTTTAAAAATACAAATAAGTAAAAATATATGACCAAAACAATGTACTAAATATTTTAAAATATTATATGAACATCTATATCATGTATTATCCACAAATGGAAGCTTTCAATTTGATGGTGGATCATCTCTACCATTTTCTTGACTAGTTCTATGACTCTCACTTGGTTGACAGTAAACTGTTATAATAGGTCCGTCTGTTGTATTTGTGGAATTGTTATCATCCCCTCTCCTTTCACTAATCGACTTCCATTTTTTGATTTCCAAATCCATATCATAAGGAATGTTATCCACTTTATACTATGATGTATAAATTCTCAAACAATTTTCCAATTTTTTCTCAAGCTTGTTTCAATTTTGACTTTATAAAGTTCAAGGCACTAAATCTTATCTTCAACTAAACCTAAAATCATTTTTTGACATAGCTCAACCAATGAGAAAAAATTGAACATGGTTTTCTACAACATAGTACTCAACCCAATTTTTTTCCACAGCCGGCTTATTTCTCCACACTCCAAGGGATTATCTAAACATTTGAATTGCTCAATCATTATAGAGGTGAATTCATGGTGATTGATCAATAAAACTATCCTTACTTAAAATACCTAGAATATTTATTCCATTGATATTAATAGGCTTACAAAAATGTCGCGTTAGTGTATTCAACCTCTTGTGGTAGTCTTCCTGGGATGTAAAAATATTTCATTTTGGATACTATTCCAATAGGTGGGATTTACATAAAGCCATTTCTTCAAGTAAATCAACTTGATACTAAACATTACCTTATTTCTTGTCCTAATAGGAAAACTCAAATTTCTCTTAACCTTTCCCTTGTTGATGATACAATTTTATCAAATAGTGTCCCTGTGAAATTTACCTTCTCAACCTTACCGACTACTACTTGAAACAAATGAATTAGTATCTCACATCCACATACAGAAGCACATACTTCCCCAAACAATTTTAACTTTAGAAAGATATTTGAATTTCCAATATTTATCAAATTATTTCAATCATCAAACTTTGGACCTGAAAAATTAGTGTCATTAACAAACAAATATTTAATATCCATATAAACTCATTTCCTCAAATTACAAAAATCAGAAATATAGATAGTTTTTTCTTGGGATTGTTTGATTAATTTGTGAATTTAAACCAACATTAGAAGGAGACTACACAACATCATAAATGTCTCTATATCATTAAAATGATGTATCAAATCATTAGCCTTGTCCACTTCCATGTAATTCTGCCAAATAACTCCTTATAAGGACTGATACTCATCGTACACCCTATGAACCAGGTTATATAATGTGATCCACCTAGTGTAAAAATATTTTAATAGTTTATGCCCATTTTTCAGTCCTTCTATAAATATTTATAATTCCAAGAACCTTTTAGGACTATAGAATAAATAAGCATGCACCTCTCGAACAAGTTCTTCAACTTTTGCTACATGTTTAAATTTGTTAACTATTTTGTATGCTTGAGATTCATTTTATGAGCTATACAATGAATCAAAATCATATACAGGAAATGAGATATGTTTGAGTTTTACACATATACCGTTACAATGACCTTGCATTACATATGCCCCATCTACCCTAACACATACCAACTTTGATGTAATTGTAGCATCATTTTTGCCACTGATCTCCTTCAAAATTCTTATCACCAATTCACAGAAGGTTTTTCAGAATTATATTTCTCTCTCATATTATGAATAGAAAGTTAGTGAGGTTGTCTCACATGATTCTCAATAGTATAAACATGCATATAGGATTGATTCACCCCCCTCTCAATATTATCTACTATTATAACCTTATCAATAGACAAAGACATGTATCGTAAAGACTTAAGTTTCTATTTAAAGTCTTCTTTCACAACCATAATTATGCATTTTCCCCAATCCCAACCACTACTTTCATACTAGTGAGAATGAGGAAAGTGAGGGAAACCAAGAAAATACATCTTATTTTTTTAGGAAAATTTATTATAGGACAACCTCTTTTTAGAATGTGAAAAATAGTAGCTAGCTGAACTGTTTTACCTACAAGATTATTTCGAATGACCTTGTTGAGTTCAGAGGTGATTGTCCTATCTATTCGCTACAAATATTTTTTAGTTATCTTCTGATCTTCAAATTCTTTTTCATACCTAATTGTTTGCTATAGGACATCACCATATTATGCACAGGGTATATGATTGCAGGGTGTAGCATGCCTTCATATCATTTTTTTGTCCTCTCCTTTGAAGCAATATCAATCCTCCAATGTTGAGAACGATCTCATATGCACTGCAAACGAGGGGGGCATAATTGGGTGTTATCGGTCACCCGAGTTTATCAAACTTAGTTGTCTATAACATTTTTCCACTTGATCATAGTAATCAATGACATGTACCAATTTTTTACAATCACCTTATTGCGTGTCTGACACTGGATTCCCTTAATGTTTAGTGATGATAACATGCTATACGCCACCTTTTTTATACAGAAAGTGTCTGTTCAGTCCCTAACCAATTTCATAAGTGATTTATGACCAGGTTGACATAGTATATTGTTTATCCAATTACAGACTTCTTTAGGCAAAGCATAATGGAAGAATGTGATAACTAAAAAGTTTTCACCAGTACAAACGTTGTCCTAGTAAATGTATGAATAATTCATTCCATGTCTTCTCTGGTAACTACTTGATAAACTAGACCAGGTAATATTTCCAACCTAGGTGAAAGTCTCTATAGAGGATGCCTTGAAGTGTGTATAAATTTGGAGAAGCATTTAGGGTAAACGTTGATAAACACAATCACTAACATTTCTCACAATTTATTCAGTGGTATGTTGAGTTTTCCAAATAAAATCGCACTTTTGTAGGATAACCAAGTGGCTCCCAAGTAGAAATGAGATCTCAAGTTTCCTTACATTGATAGGGAATCCTGTTGAATTTAGTGGTAGCTTTAACTTGTCTCAAAAGGACTTGAAGGAATGGACTCCCTCAATAATCCTTAGGACAGAGGGGTCGAATGGGAAAGAAGTTTATCCCCAATCTGGATAGGTCCTCATATTGGATGCTAAGAATAGGTGGTCCTAAATTTTTCTTCAGACCAATTGATATGGAAGCTGCTATGATTGTTGCTTCCCATTCTTAAAATGAGAAATAGGGTGGTGATACCATTGGACCCATCCTAAAGGGCAGCATAATCTTGTCCTTGGAAACAATAAAATATCCCTCTAAGCCCTTGTCGGCTTCAACCTTCCTGTTTTCCATCATATTGTTGTATGATAAGATAGCCCTCCCTTTGTGCCTTGTGGAAGTTATTTCCCATCTCCCTCATGTTCACACATGATGCTAATGCTCATGGGAAATTACTAGAAAGGGTCGCAGGGTTCTCAATTATCCCTATTATCTTGGTGCAAAATCTTGGTGAAAGAGGGGACATGACAATTCTTGAATGTCCTTGACACAGATGCTAATCAAACACCATGATCAATAAGATGAAAGCAATTCACCAGAATAACTTTACATAAAACCTTTGCAAACAAATGAGCAGCAATATCATATATTATTATGGAACTCAATGCAATACATTGAGAATGGGCCTTGCTTAAATAGGCAAGGAATAACAATCTAAGAACCAGTCAAGGTCGTAGATCAAGCCATAAATCAAGGAAATAACTAGTCATCAAAGAACTAGTCAAGACCATAGATTTAGGAGAGAGACTCAAGGATCATCAATACCATAGATCTAGTCAATACCATAGATCAAGGAAAGAACTATACCTAACAACTAGATAATATCTCCTAATATCTAAATAAGATAAAATAAATATCCACACACATAAGTGGGTGAGGATAAATACAATAAAGGTAACTAAAGTACCTAGGTGAACATGATCTAAGGTAAATACCTACTCTAACACCCCCCTCAAGTGAAGCTAGGGGCCAAAATAGAAGTGGCATGTCCACAGTATGAGTCCCGGAAACTAGGCCTGATGAGGTACTCATGTACAATAACTGGGAAAAAAGGGACACCGCAAGGTACCCAAAACTAGTAACAACAAAGTAAAGAGAGTAAAGAACCTCTCCAAGGCATCCCAAGAAGCTCGGCTAAAAAAACTCATACAATGTTGAAGAATTTTGGTGTGCACTGTGGTCTGAATCCACTGCTCGATCACAAAACTCAAAAACAACTGACACTGGGCTTCACCAGAATAGCTCCATACAAGGAGACTGTCAACAGAGTGATGTCGAAAGTGCAAAAAAAAAACACCAAACATAATTCGATCAACTGCTGCAAATAGGTGTGCCACGATCCAAGAACAATAACCAAAGCAACAAGGCAAGGACACAAAATCCAGAGTGTCACGATCCAAGAAAAGCCAAGGTAACAAGGCAAGGACACAAAACCCAAAGAAGCAGGATCAACACCACACCCTCCCATACTGCTGAATGGGTGGAGTGATGCTACAAATCTGTATGAGTTGTCAAAAAATCAACTACTCGAACACTGACAAAATAACACTGGAATTCACCAGAATAGATCCCCCACAAGAGATACTGTCAACATGCCAAAAGTGTCGAAAATATAGATACAAAATCTCTCAACAAACAAGAGAGATACACTACACCTGCTAAAGAAAAATGCTCAAAACAAGAAGCATCACAATGCAGAAGGTATAGAAAGTGGAGCAAGAGGCTGAATGGTGGAGGAGCCACACCTGTAGAGTCCTCTCAACGAATGCCTATGTCACCGCCATGAGTGATCAGATATCCACCCCAAATCAACATGATGGATGAAGAAGATGCCTGCATATGACTTGGTGTAAAATGCACAATGGGTGCATGCAAAAGAATATCAGAATGTGTGTCAGGTTGATCATGTCTGACAAATGAAATCTCAGGTTTCTCAAGCCTGAGTGAAGGTGCAGAACTCATGTGTTGCTCATGATCCTCAGAAAGAGTCGAGCGAACAAAAAAAGGAGCTCTGTCAATGTGTGATCCCAATGAAGTATCTGCTCGAAAACCAATGTCATGACGAGAATTCCACTTAACATGTGGAATAGAGGAAACAATACCCTGTGAATGTCTTGTCAAATGACTCCACTAGTGAGACCCATAGAATGGAGCATGCGAGAACTGAATGCAGTGGTATGCTTCTCAAAAAAGCCATGCAGCTGAGCAGAAGTAGGATACACAACATGTGGTACTGTAATAGGCACAGATGTGGAAGAGCATGCAGTAACAAGCCTCATAGGTTTAGAAGCATAAAGAGTAGGAATAGGCTCAAAGACTGACAGATCAATGTCAGTGGATACAAGGAGCAATAGCTACAAGTGGACTAGGAGCATGGATATGGTTGTCCACAATATGATGGTGATGTTGTAGGCTAGCAAGTTTGTTCTGCAGGGAGTGTATTATTGTATCCTTATCATGAATGAGTGATTGTAGAAGAGAATTTCACTTCTTGAGCAATCTATTTTCTTCCAAAAATTTTACAATATCCTCTTGAAGTCCACATACTTCAGAGAAAAACATATCATTCTCAGAATCCATGATAGGTACAAACTGTAACTCCCAAAAGTTTAGGACGTCGAGCTCAGCCGAAATTGCATCCACAATTGATTACAACACTCCTCCATATTTGGCACTTTATAATTATAGTGCAAGTCTCAAAATAAATATTTCCAATGGAAAGTTCATGAAAAAACAAGCACTTTTGCAAAAAAACAGGTGCACTCAAAACTAGTTACCGATCAAAAGTTACAAGCTTTTCAATATGATTCTCTACTATTTATTTTAGTTGCCACTAAAACAAAATAAAGGTTGTTACCTTCACCACACAAATAAAATTAAAGGGGTGAAGTTAAGCACCTACTGTAGGAATCACAAGCTTTAAAATAAAGACCATACCACACAAATTCTGTAAAAATTACTATTTCTATTGTACAAACAGTGACCTTTATTCGATAAAAATACCCAACCTAAATTTTCCTAAATAGTAAAAACATGTGCACAAATCCATGGACCCCTGCCAATAAAAGGAAAGATTGAAAAAGGTTACATGTGTAAACCGAGACAAGATAAATAGTTGCAAAAGAAAAAATCTAAAGATCTTGAAAATAACAAGAAAAATATGCCTGTAGGGTCAATCCACATTTTTTCCCTTGGGCCGAATGGGGTACATCTGTGTGCTTCCCTAGATAAAATTGCAATTAAAAAAAAATGACTTCCTCCATCAATGGTCATGTTTACAGTCGATCTTAGGGTTTTCATGCCGAGATCCAATGGAAGCCTCTGTTTTGCATAAAATGCAATGAAACAACAAAATACATCCAAATCCCAAATATATGAATATACAATGAATTTATTTGAAAATAAAACTTACAGACGGATATCAACAGTCAATCTCCAACTCTGATACCATGAAAGGAACGATAACCAGATCGTACCAAGCCAAGAACATAGATGCTAATCAAACACCATGATCAATAAGATGAAAGCAATTCGCCAGAATAACTTTACATAAAACCTTTGCAAACAAATGAGCAGCAATATCATATATTATTATGGAACTCAATGCAATACATTGAGAATGGGCCTTGCTTAAATAGGCAAGGAATAACAATCTAAGAACCAGTCAAGGTCGTAGATCAAGCCATAAATCAAGGAAATAACTAGTCATCAAAGAACTAGTCAAGACCATAGATTTAGGAGAGAACTAGACATCAAGGATCTAGTCAATACCATAGATCTAGTCAATACCATAGATCAAGGAAAGAACTATACCTAACAACTAGATAATATCTCCTAATATCTAAATAAGATAAAATAAATATCCACACACATAAGTGGGTGAGGATAAATACAATAAAGGTAAATAAAGTACCTAGGTGAACATGAGCTAAGGTAAATACCTACTCTAACACCCCCCCTCAAGTGAAGCTAGGGGCCAAAATAGAAGTGGCATGTCCACAGTATGAGTCCCAACAACTAGGCCTGATGAGGTACTCATGTACAATAACTGGGAAAAAAGGGACACCGCAAGGTACCCAAAACCAGTAACAACAAAGTAAAGAGAGTAAAAACCCGCTCCAAGGCATCCCAAGAAGCTCGGCTCAAAAAACTCATACAATGTTGAAGAATTTTGGTGTGCACTATGGTCTGAATCCACTGCTCAATCACAAAACTCAAAAACAACTGACACTGGGCTTCACCAGAATAGCTCCATACAAGGAGACTGTCAATGGAGTGATGTCAAAAGTGTAAAAAAACACCAAACATAATTCGATCAACTGCTGCAAATAGGTGTGCCACGATCCAAGAACAATAACCAAAGCAACAAGGCAAGGACACAAAATCTAGAGTGTCACGATCCAAGAAAAGCCAAGGTAACAAGGCAAGGACACAAAACCCAAGAAGCAGGATCAACACCACACCCTCCCATACTGTATGAATGGGTGGAGTGATTACAAATCTGTATGAGTTGTCAAAATCAACTACTCGAACACTGACAAAATAACACTGGACTTCACCAGAATAGATCCCCCACAAGAGATACTGTCAACATGCCAAAAGTGTTGAAAATACAGATACAAAATCTCTCAACAAACAAGAGAGATACACTACACCTGCTAAAGAAAAATGCTCAAAACAAGAAGCATCACAATGCATAAGGTATAGAAAGTGGAGCAAGAGGCTGAATGGTGGAGGAGCCATGCCTGTAGAGTCCTCTCAATGAATGCCTATGTCACCTCCACGAGTGATCAGATATCCACCCCAAATCAACACGGATGGATGAAGAAGATGCATGCATATGACTTGGTGTAAAATGCACAATGGGTGCATGTAAAAGAACATCAAAATGTGTGTCAGGTTGATCATGTCTGAAATAGCTAAAATCTTAGGTTTCTCAAGCCTGAGTGAAGGTGCAGAACTCATGTGTTGCTCATGATCCTCAAAAAGAGTTAGTGAACAAAAAAAGGAGCTCTATCAATGTGTGATCCCAATGAAGTATCTACAAATCGTAACTAATGTTATGACAAGAATTCCACTTAACATGTGGAATAGAGGAAACAATACCCTGTGAATTTCTGTCAATGACTCCACTAGTGAAACCCATAGAATGGAGCATGCGAGAACTGAATGCAGTGGTATGCTTCTAAAAAAATCCATGCAGCTGAGCAGAAGTAGGATACACAACATGTGGTACTGTAATAGGCACAGATGTGGAAGAGCATGCAGTAACAAGCCTCACAGGTTTAGAAGCATCAAAAGCAGGACAGGCTCAAAGACTGCAGATCAATGTCAGTGGGTACAAGAGCAATAACTGCAAGTGGACTAGGAGCATGGATATGGTTGTCCACAATATGATGGTGATGTTGTAGGCTAGCAAGTTTGTTCTGCAGGAGTGTATTATTGTATCCTTATCATGAATGAGTGATTGTAGAAGAGAATTTCACTTCTTGAGTGATCTATTTTCTTCCACAAATTTTACAACACCCTCTTGAAGTCCACATACTTCAGAGAGAAGCATATCATTCTCATAATCCATGATAGGTACAAAAATTTAGGACGTCGAGCTCAACCAAAATTGCATCCACAATTGATTACAACACTCCTCCATATTTGGCACTTTATAATTATAGTGCAAGTCTAAAAATAAATATTTCCAATGGAAATTTGCATGAAAAAAATACTATGTGCAAAAAATGGCACTCAAAACTGAGTTACCGATCAAAAGTTACAAAATTTTCTTAAATATTTTGCATCTGTTATTTATTTTAGTTGCCACAAAACAAAATAAATTTTCAACAATCAAATTAAAGGATGCAAGTTTCAAACACCTACTAGTACATGGACATCACAAGTTTTAAAAACCATACTATGACAAACTAAGTTTTAATGCACCTCAAAGAACAATTACAAAACCTAAATGATAGGGATCATGGCCTTTATTGGTTGACAATGAAATCCTACAATTTTCCCAAATAGGTAAAATGTGCACAACATCTAGGACCCCTGCCAAGATTGGACATCGAAAGATCTAGAAATACCAGTAACTGTCAAATAAGATACCATAAGCAATTAAACCCATATCCAAGGATAAAAAATCCAACAAAAAACATATTTCTACCAGTGAACATTTTTCCCTTTGGTTGCACTCTAAAATCTTGTGTGAAATCTCTAGAAAATCAAATAACCAAAAAAACTGACACTAGGCTCTAGAATGGCTGGAGTTTACAGTCGATCACAGGGTTTTTCTTCCTTTCAAATCCAATGGAAGCCTCTGTTTTACATAAAAATACATGCCAGCAACAAAATACGACCAAATCCCAAATATATGAATATACAATGAATTTATTTGCAAAATAAAACTTACATATATGATGTAAACAACAATCTCTAGCTCTGATACCATGAAAGGAATGATAACTAGATCATACCAAGCCAAGAACATAGATGCTAATCAAACACCATGATCAATAAGATGAAAGTGGATCACCAGAATAGCTTTACATAAAACCTTTGCAAACAAATGAGCAGCAATATCATATATTATTATGGAACTCAATGCAATACATTGAGAATGGGCCTTGCTTAAATAGGCAAGGAATAACAATCTAAGAACCAGTCAAGGTCGTAGATCAAGCCATAAATCAAGGAAATAACTAGTCATCAAAGAACTAGTCAAGACCATAGATTTAGGAGAGAACTAGACATCAAGGATCTAGTCAATACCATAGATCAAGGAAAGAACTAGTCAATACCATAGATCAAGGAAAGAACTATACCTAACAACTAGATAATATCTCCTAATATCTAAATAAGATAAAAAGAAATATCCACACACATAAGTGGGTGAGGATAAATACAATAAAGGTAAATAAAGTACCTAGGTGAACATGAGCTAAGGTAAATACCTACTCTAACACCCCCCTCAAGTGAAGCTAGGGGCCAAAATAGAAGTGGCATGTCCACAGTATGAGTCCCGATAACTAGGCCTGATGAGGTACTCATGTACAATAACTGGGAAAAAGGGACACCGCAAGGTACCCAAAACCAGTAACAACAAAGTAAAGAGAGTAAAAACCCACTCCAAGGCATCCCAAGAAGCTCAACTCAAAAAAATCATACAATGCTAAAGAATTTTGGTGTGCACTGTGGTCTGAATCCACTGCTCGATCAAAAAACTCAAAAACAACTGACACTGGGTTCACTAGAATAGCTCCATACAAGGAGACTGTCAATGGAGTGATGTCAAAAGTGTAAAAAAATACCAAACATAATTTGATCAACTGCTACAAATAGGTGTGCCACGATCCAAGAACAATAACCAAAGCAACAAGGCAAGGACACAAACTCTAGAGTGTCACGATCCAAGAAAATCCAAGGTAACAAGGCAAGGACACGAAACCTCGAAGAAGCAGGATCAACACCACACCCTCCCATACTGCTGAATGGGTGGAGTGACGCTACAAATTTGTATGAGTTGCCAAAATCAACTACTCGAACACTGACAAACTAACACTGGAATGCACCAGAATAGATCACCCATAAGAGATACTGTCAACATGCCAAAAGTGTCGAAAATACAGATACAAAATCTCTCAACAAACAAGAGAGATACACTACACCTGCTAAAGAAAAATGCTCAAAACAAGAAGCATCACAATGCATAAGGTATAGAAAGTGGAGCAAGAGGCTGAATGGTGGAGGAGCCATGCCTGTAGAGTCCTCTCAATGAATGCCTATGTCGCCACCATGAGTGATCAGATATCCACCCCAAATCAACACGGATGGATGAAGAAGATGCCTGCATATGACTTGGTGTAAAATGCACAATGGGTGCATGGAAAAGAACATCAGAATATGTGTCAGGTTGATCATGTCTGACAGATGAAATCTCAGGTTTCTCAAGCCTGTGTGAAGGTGTAGAACTCATGTGTTTCTCATGATCCTCAAAAATATTCGAGCGTATAAAAAATGAGCTCTATCAATGTGTGATCCCAATGAAGTATCTTCTCGAAAACCAATGTCATGATGAGAATTCCACTTAACATGTGGAATAGAGGAAACAATACCCTGTGAATGTCTGCCAATGACTCCGCTAGTGAGACCCATAGAACGGAGCATGCGAGAACTGAATGTAGTGGTATGCTTCTCAAAAAATCCATGCAGCTGAGCAGAAGTAGGATACACAACATGTGGTACTATAATAGGCACAGATGTGGAAGAGCATGCAGTAACAAGCCTCATAGGTTTAGAAGCATCAAAAGCAGGTTCAGGCTCAAAGACTGGCAGATCAATGTCAGTGGGTATAAGAGAAACAACTGTAAGTGGACTAGGAGCATGGATATGGTTATCCACAATATGATGGTGATGTTGTAGGCTAGCAAGTTTGTTCTGCAGGGAGTGTATTATTGTATCCTTATCGTGAATGAGTGATTGTAGAAGAGAATTTCACTTCTTGAGTGATCTATTTTCTTCCACAAATTTTACAATATCCTCTTGAAGTCCACATACTTTAGAGAAAAGCATATCATTCTCAGAATCCATGATAGGTACAAACTGCAACTCCCAAAAGTTTAGGACGTCGGGCTCAGCCAAAATTACATCCATAATTGATTACAACACTCCTCCATATTTGGCACTTTATAATTATAGTGCAAGTCTCAAAATAAATATTTCCAATGGAAAGAGCACAAAAAAACAAGCAATTTTGCAAAAAATGGCACTCAAAACTGAGTTACCGATCAAAATTTACAAGTTTTTTTATATTTTGCTCTGTTATTTATTTTAGTTGCCACTAAAACAAAATAAATTGTTGTTGCCTTCACCACACAAATAAAGTTTTAAAGGGGGTGAAGATAAGCACCTAATAATAGAACAACCCTGAAATGGAAAGTGCACCAGGACCAGAAAAAAACCTTCATACGCGTATAGATACGTAGGATAAATACCAAACAAAAAATTCACCCCTATGTAGAACAAAACCCGAATAAAAAAATCATGTTTTTTTCTCTTGGTGTGAATCCCGAGGCACACAATGTGTGCTTCTCTGTAAAAATTAAAAAACCAAAAAAATGACTGCCTCCAGAAATGGCTGAGTTTACAGTCGATCTTAGGGTTTTCCCATGCCTTTCTGGATCCAATGGAAGCCTCTGTTTTCCATAAAAATGCACAGCAGCAACAAAATACGACCAAATCCCAAATATATGAATATACAATGAATTTATTTGCAAAATAAAACTTACAGAAAAATGTCAACAACAATCTCCAGCTCTGATACCATGAAAGGAACATAACCAGATCGTACCAAGCCAAGAACACAGATGCTAATCAAACACCATGATCAATAAGATGAAAGTAATTTTCCAGAATAACTTTACATAAAACCTTTGCAAACAAATGAGCAGCAATATCATATATTATTATGGAACTCAATGCAATACATTGAGAATGGGCCTTGCTTAAATAGGAAAGGAATAACAATCTAAGAACCAGTCAAGGTCGTAGATCAAGCCATAAATCAAGGAAATAACTAGTCATCAAAGAACTAGTCAAGACCATAGATTTAGGAGAGAACTAGACATCAAGGATCTACCATAGATCTAGGAAAGAACTAGTCAATACCATAGATCAAGGAAAGAACTATACCTAACAACTAGATAATATCTCCTAATATCTAAATAAATAAAAAAATATCCACACACATAAGTGGGTGAGGATAAATATAATAAAGGTAAATAAAGTACCTAGGTGAACATGAGCTAAGGTAAAATTCCTACTCTAACATTTTATGCATCTTGTTCCTGATATGTTTCATGGTTTTAAGATCATCAAATATTTTGGGCATTGCTCATATGGGTAAGCATAATGGTTCTAAATCTGATCATAATGTTGATCTAAAGGATTTGTGAAACATATTGGAGGTGGATCGCACCACTATGTTGACTAAGATTGGTGTACCAATCTAAATATTTTCCACCTAATGATAATGGAAATGTTGGAAACATAATTGTGTCATTGTGAATAATAAGATAAAAATCATAATTGAACACAGACAAGTGATTTTGAGGGTCCTCCTTTCCCTTGAATTTGTTGAATTTGGGAATTTCAAAATATGGAGGATATGGTTTCATGGGTACTAATGGGTGGATAGGTTTTTTATATAGCTAACTATATGTGAGTTTAGGAAATTCTCATTCCTTTGAACAACTCCTTTCCAATATCAAGGTTATCAAAATTCTTTTCCACGATTCTTGATTGATGTTTGGTACATATTGAAAACTATGGATTTTGAGTGGTTTAGTATATGAATGTGTGGAATAATGATGATGTGGTATATGGGTTTAAGTATGAGAGAATTTAAGGGGATTTATAAGATAAGCATGAGGAATTAGGTGGAGTATAATGGGTGAAAATAGGAATCACATTATAGCAATAAGATTCAAGTGGTTGTGTAGTTACTATAGAAGGGATATGGTGCACATGAACAATAGTAGATGGCATAAGACCAACAAAAAGACTAGTGGTATGGGGTGGCTCTATGGTAGATGATGAAGGGTAATGGTCTACAAAATATATTTTTTGATACCCACTTAAAATCATTTAGCTTGTGATAGGATCATGTAATAAATTTTGCAACGTCTTCAAGATTATGATCTATAGACTCATCCCCCTTGGGATCAAAAGTTGTAATCTTGTAATCATCATCTAGTAGATGTATGACTTTTATTATAAAGGATTGTTATCATGTATGGACAAATATATCATAATTTAATTTTGGCAATTTCATGAACTTGGGAATCATGTCCACGTGGGATAAATTTGATGACCATGTGCAGGTAGTAACCATGTAAAAGTAAGTCCAAAATAAGGTGAAAGTAGAAATTTTGAACTACATAATAGAAAGTATGATAGTACTAGATGATGGAATGGATGAAAGGAAAATTGCAGGACATAAAAGTTACGAATATGTCTTGGATAGATTAGTGGATGCAAAACATAATTAAGAATGAAGGATCAATGGATATAGAAGGTTCATAATAGTAGTATTTGCAACTAGATTTGGGAAAAATATGAGATGAAAAACTATAGGGAATTCAATAGTTGTGACTAAGAATGGAAAAATCAGAACTTAGAATGGCTCTTAGAAATGGTTATCAAAGTGTGAGATAATGTTGTAGAACTTAAATTTCATATATTTTATTCATGTACAATGGAACTTAAGGTATTATTTCATATTTTATTCAATGTTGGAAATGTATTTTTGATCAAGATAATATTGTTTTTTCTTATATTTCAAAAAATGGATATGGGCCCATTTTGTTTGGCTTCCTATGTAAAGATATCTCTATAGTAGCCAATGTTATTTAAATGAGTAATTTTCACTATAATATTTATAGTCGAAGACTTTACCCATTTTATCAATCAAAATGGAGTTGTTACCACTGACAACATTGGAACTACGGGGGTGGAACTCATCTATCAGGTTGGAATGTTGACCCTTTTTTCTAGTAGGTCCTCTTAATATGTGTAACACCCATGTTATAATTCAAAAAACTAAGGGAAATTTTTTTATAAACTATTTGTTAACTTGATGCCTTCAGTGATTATAAACATGTATAATAATAAACCCAATATACTATCATGTTTACAAAATCCATTAAGATGTACTATAACCATATGGAACTGCAAATGGTGTCATATCCTTCTAGATCTCCCTTCAACACTCTACATTAGCCAATGTAAATTATATACCATTTGGTTAAGCCTTATCATAAGCTAAGAGAACTTGTGAATCTTCTTAGTGTCAACCATAAAGTCACTGAAGTAACCTCTATCTGAATCCAAAAGCAAATAACAAGAATACATGGTGAACAGACAATCCAATCAGTCATTTGCACTACTATTTCCATAGTTATTTTACATTACGTTAGCAAGCCAGTTTGAGGGATGCACAATTCTACGAAAGTTTTCTTCCCTTCACCACACAACCATCTCAACATAGTTATCTGAATTCCTTTCCATTGATTAAGTATTAAGTTTTCAAGTAATCATTTTAAGTATTTGTGCATAATAATTAATTGGATAAAATTCTAAATCATGGATACTCAATATTCAGGTCACATGATTCATGTCAACACCACCTTAGGATCCCTACAGGAAAAGATGCATTCATGTAATGACTTAAGTCATCAAGCATGTTCATTCCTCTCCCCATAGCCATTCTAAGATGGTACACACATGACTCATACAACACAAATGTCATCTCGTGATGCTTCCCCTCATTTACAATTTGTTATGCTTTCATTCTGATGAAATATTATTTTGATTTTTATTCTATTATTCTATTCACATTAGAGGTATACAGTGATATCTTCGAGTCACTAACTAGTATATGCAACTCATAATGCATGCAAGTCAACTACATAATTTTATGATTTTTGATTAGGTTTAGTTAAGTGTGATTTTAAAACCTATTCACAACACTAAATTAATTATCATTCGAGGTCATTAAAAGACACTTGGTCAATTTAGTTCACTTAAGTCAGTTGAGTACATTAGTACTATATCTCATGATGATTATGAAGTACCTTTGTACTTTTTTCCATATCATTGTAATTGTTTCCCACTAGGATAAGTAAAAACAATATGTTTACACTAATTTTCTTGATGTTTAATATGATCCTTCAGATTGTAAACCTATTAGCAATAAAAGCTTCCATAGATATTTGGATGTATGCTAAATAAATCCTAAAGTTCATTTGGGGATGTGGAAAAGGCTAATCATCCATTTATCCGACTTGTGGGATAAACAAAAAATATTAGAGATAGTTACGATTCATCTAACTATGTACTAGAAACTAAAATTTCTTGATACGATGATAGGGATATGTATCTCAATATTGGTTACTGCAAGATCCATTACTCTCAGGACTCCTCCATGTTAGGAAGTTGATCCAAAAGAATAAAAATGCTATATTAAAGGAAACTCAATTAATTTTAGTTGATGGAATCATGTGGGGATACTTATTCAATAACAATGCTGTAGGTCATTGATAATGTATAAATTCATGATTGGTAAACATGACTAGGGAATAAAAATGGTAGAAGTTTGGAAATAGAAAATTCCACTTCTCTCAGAGTAGAAAAAAGCAACATGATGGGTTTGATTCATATTGTTTTATTCTATTTAGTGTAGGTGTATAAAATTGCAATCAGAAGCACTGAATAGATTAGCCATGTGATTGAAGCAGATGTTAATAGAGATAAACAGGGAAGCCAAAGGAAGTAATCCTCTTTTATTATCCATAGCCTAACAATTCATACATTTGTTTACATTGCTAAAAATACCAATGTTCAATATCAAAGGAATTGAAACATATTTGAGATATATGGTGCACTTTATCATATATGCATGAAGAATATGTCTCTATGAGAATAAGTATAGATCTCCATGTACTACTCAACTAAGAAATAAAGTTGCGGACATGTTTATGAAGCCATTTTGATGCAAATTAAATCTATACACCAGTTGTTGTGCAATGATTGGACTTTAAGATTTCTCCTTTGAGGGGGATCTGTGCATGTAAATTTCGACCACCTAATGGATCGTCCCATATCATATCTGACGTTCTGCCAAATGACTGAATTAGATGTTAATGCATTTGATTTTAAAAATACTGTAAAAAGATCTTTATGATATCTTGTAAACTGTATGGACTCTAATGTCTTACAGAATGTAAGAATAGTTTATATAGTGTTGGGCATTGTATGGGATTGGTTAAAAGGAGGATTACAATTGTGTTATAGAATAGGATCCTAGATGATGTGGTATTGATATTTTTTTCCAATGAAGAGGGGGAACTATGATATGTAGTCTCACAAATACTTGTTTAGCAGAAACACATAACTTTTGGTTTATGACACATACCTGATAGGATGTTTATACCAAAATTTTGTAACCATCGCAGGATACATGAATAATGTTCACAATATCCTTCAAAGTAATGATATGCAGATCCTAAACCTTCACTAATGGTTTTCATGCATTTCATTACAAGAATTTTGTTATACAAACTTTTTGTATATATGTGCGGATCATATAGTTAGGCACCATCTCTTCTAATATTTAAGGGGGAGTGTCAGAATGCTAACAGTCATTAAGCTGCATAATAAACTATTCATGTAGTATAAGTTGTTGTAATTGTAAGTAATAATAAATTAACATTGATTCTATTATTGATCTCATAAAATTTAAATGTTTATTTTTAATTACAAGTAAAGTATATATTAGTAACTAATTTATATTAAATCGGGGTTTTTTATTTAATCATTTACCCCATTTGAAAGTAATTATGTTCATTTATGCCACCAGGGTCATCTTCCAATATGGTCGTGGATCATGCTATTTTCAGAGCTTGCAGTGAATGGTAGTTGGAGAGAAGTGTTTGTGTAAAGTAGATTAATCATGACATGTGACCGTGAAAATGGTTGTTTTTCATATTAATGGAAAATTCTCATTTTTCTTTGTTTAAAAATATTCTCACCTCAAGGGTTACATCATGTAGAGCATATTGACGTACATTGATGTTTTTACCTTGTTGATAGCATTATAGCTATGCATTTGATATTAATGTTTGAGGTCAATATTAGTTGTAATATGGATTCCAATAGGATAATAATATGGAGTCCATCTTCCTAACAATTGGACTCCATGTTTTTCCTAAACAAGTTGGCATATATATCCCTAAATTAGTTATTCCAAAATTATAGTTATTTATTCCAATATGTATGGTATTGATTTCAATAACATGATTTTTTTTAGCACTTAATCTAAAATATGTCTACATTTAGTAAAATTATCATTTTGTTAAGAAAACGAAATCCATTTAGCATGATGTATCAAAACAAAGGCATGCCTCCAATATGTCATCAGGTGTTACAAAAAAGGGTGATATAGAATTGGGTTTTAAACAATATGTACATTTATATTATATGGAATTGATAATACTATTATCTATCATGTTATCCATGTCTCATTCTATCTATCTTCATGAATTGTATAATCATTTTCAAAATGAGAATTCATAAACCATAAATAATGTATATATAATAATATATGAATTATTGTTTTCTATGTATCATTTCATTTATCACCAAAAAGTATACAATTGTATTCAAAATGAAAATTCATAGACTATGTTCGCACATATGTGCATGTACATACATGCATGTGTGTGTGCACTTACACGCCATGTGTGTGTGCACCCACACACAAATTATATTAGATATTTCACATACATAAATGTCATATTCCACACTACTCATGTATGTTTCAATTATGCATATATGCATAAGGTATAATATACCCCTACACATGTATACACATACTAGTTCTTTTCATGTTTTTATTTGTTTGATCTACATTATCACTAGATTGTAGACACGTAAATTTGGTAATTTATCACTTGATAATGTTTTTGTTGACTTAATCCATGAACTTTAACTTATGCACCTATTTTGAGACTTATTAATATATTTGTATCCCTATCCCAAGACTTTTTTTTCTCTTTAATTACACTTCCCATTCATTTACAATAAAACATTATATTACTCACAAGAAGTCAACTTATCCTACTTATCATGCACTAAAATGTTTCTTATAAAAATAATTATTTATCCTAGAAGGTAGTTATGTAAACCATTTCCTAATTATTGGGGTAGGAAGAAGTGAATTGGGTATAATTTAAATAATTTTATAGGATGATTATTCTAAATTTAGTAATCAATATTAACCATGCAGATTCATACTAAAGAATTAATACTTGTAACTATGTTAGAATGATATTACGATTTGTTGAAACACACAAAGGGATAAGTACTTAACTCCATAGAGAGATATACAGTTTGTTTGGTTGTATAAAATAGATGAAAAAGGTTGTTTTAGATTTATAAATTACCTCTAATTATGGAGTTAGAAACTCCTCTAGTGTAGAACTCTATAAGTATTGTGCGACCTGAAATGGTTTTGTATTGTCTTAACTTTTTTTATATGGTCTTGACATATGCATAGTGTTGTTATACAACTTCACCTAGCTTTAAATTTCTTATAAATGAATTTCACTATATATTTATAGATATTTCACAACTTTACCATCACTTGTGATAACCTGCAATAAGTAGAAACCCTAGATACCTACTGTAAATTGCATAAAATAATTATATAACTAAAAGGATAAATTTATTTGTGGGTGAAGATGGAATACCCTTGGAATCCAACCCTCGCTAAAACAATCCAAGTGGTACACTAAATCCCCTCATGTGGGAGAAACCATTGTTTATTTATCATAGTATAGGTGCAAGTCTGCATACATATCTAAATCTACCCCATATGTGTTCCCTCATGCCTCTTGACACAGATTTAGTGAGATAACTATAAAGTAGAACAATGTACAAAATGCAATAGTAATGTGATTTTTCATAAATAAAATTCTTATACTATCCATTTTATCCCTTGAATACCTTTGACAATACTTGGATTGACTTTCTCTTAGTAATACATATCTCTAATAATTTTGAGTGCCTAGAAATGGAGGAATTTGTACTCTTGAACTTGGTTTTCTTAAAACATATTTGGTGGCTACTCTAACTGTAACTGATGTGAAAAGGAATTAGAGATATTTTGGAGATCCTTGAGTTCTTTAGTGTTCATATTTGTAATGAGAGCTCATGAGAATGTTAGGTGAAATTTATGAAGTGCAATTCACTTTCTTATATGGTATTTTAATAGCTTAAAAATTTTCATTGAGGATGACCTAAAAATATGAATTGAAACACATAATACATTTAAACTAGATAAAGAGTCATAATATGGAATAATACAATATTGTACAAATTATCTATGGTTGTACTCCTATATAACGAGCTAGTGACAAAATGTGACAAGGTATTTAGAGGTAGATGAGTTTCTTAGAGGATTTGATAAGGATAAGAGGAGACACTTCAGGTTACAAGCCACCCCATAAAAATTAATTGATGGAGATATCTTCAAGAGAAGTTTGGATGTGGTGATACTTATGTGTCTAGAACCTAAGAATGTTGGGAAAGTGCTTATAGAATTCCACGAAGGATTATCTGCAGGCCACTTCGTATCCCAACCTACCGAAACTAAGATCATGAGGGTTAGTTACTTCTAACCTACACAATTTGTAGATGTTTTCAAGTGGGTAAAAGGTTTCAGTGAATGTTTATTTTCACCAGAAGGAATAAGAAGGAAGCCCTTCCATAAATGTGTGTTGACTACCACTAACTATTTCACTATGATGGTATAAGGTATCGCATTAAAATAGGCTAGTGAAAATGTTATTTTGGACTTCCTTGAAGGAATTTTCACAAGTTTTATATCCCCACACTTTAATTATTGATAATGCTAAGGCGTGTGTGGGGAAAAAACACTAAAATTTCCTTAAGGTATGACATGTATCTGAAAACATCTTCCAACTATTTCCCTCAAGGAAATAGATTTTCTGAATCTTCAAAAAAGAACCTTGTGAGGATTATGAAGAGAACCACGAACGAGAACACAAGAGGAAGTGGCATACCAAAGTTATAACAACACTATGGGTTGATAGGATAATACCTAAAAATTCCATTAGAAAATCTGATTTCATGTTGGTATACATAAATTAAGCAAGTCCATGCTCACTTGATATCTTATCCCATGAACTAGATCATAATTCTTAACAATAAAACTTGTAATACTTTGAGAGCTCAATGAAGTCAAAGAGAAAGTTAAGAGAATATTTATATATCACCAACATGTTATCAATAAGTGGTTTGAAAATAATTCTTATCTCGAAGAATTCAAATAAAAAAAATTGATGCACAGCATAACAAAATCACCTCAAAAAACACAATTTAGGCTCACTTAATAACCAGCCATGTAAATTCACTACAAGTTACACAATCACAATACTTGTAAAAAATGACTCCTTGAAAATTTTTATTGATATCCCTTTCATTAACTACCTATCACCATTTATTCAATACTCACTCCATCATCTCTGTTGTACAATTCATCACAATCAATCATCCATAAATACATTTGCAACCAAAGGAACTAAGAAAATCTATGTTTTCCCCTTCACACCTATATCAACCTTCTACTAGCCTTGTTTTTGTACAAGTGTTATTTTTATAAGATATCCACAGGGTTCCTAGACAAACCATAAACCTTTTTAAATACTCTTTCTTGATTTCTTTCTCTCCACTAATTTTTAGATCCTAACATTTACTTTTTTTCTCTTCATTTCACCTATTATTGTTCTCAATTAGGTCTCTTAGCCCTGATTTGTTGAGTTTTTAGGAAAAATGGTATCTCCCATATGCCAAAAGACACAAGACCAACTAGAAATAATTAATACTCCCTAAAAAGGATTACAGATTCAAATTAAAGACTCAATATTATTTAAAACTCATTCTATGGAATTATATTCCTTAAACCCTAGTACAGGGTTTACACATGCCCGAGAGGTGTTATCTTAAATTTTCAATTACTAAACTCAATTCCAAAGCCTTAAATTTCATTTTACATTATTTATGTGTCTCTCACACCCATTTACTCAACTTAAGTACATCATTTTCACTATTACATCAAATGATTATATTAAGCATTATGGCTAGTTTGAGGACTTTGTACATGATAAATTTTGTTTTATGGGTTCCTAGAATGGATCCTTAACTCTAAAAAACCATAAACACCTATAATACATCATGTTATACCTCCTTATTAGTTATTTCCTCATGAAATTGGTTTCTAGAACAATTACCCATCAAATCTGGCTTGTAGATTGTTATTGAGATAGGGTATGACTATGCTTTTAGTATTATTGCTCTCAAACCCTTAAAATTTCTTCTAAAAATGTATTAAAACCTTTATTAAACATCCTTCCACCTGATCACAATGTGCAATTCATTTCCACTAGTTAGAATCCAAGTTATGTTTATTTGTTACCTACAAACCCTAAGACAGGGTGTCATAGACCCGAGACTAAGTATATAAGGTTTATTTTTATTACGTTGGTTTTAAACTTTCTCAAGCTTAAATTACTTCTAAAGGGTCATATCATCCTTATTTAATGACCTTAAATATTTTTTTACTCTCTACTCTGCTTAGATTCTTCCAAATGTAGTTTTAACAGTATTGGATAGATTGTGTTAGTTGGGTTCACTATTGTTTGACCTTTTTCTATTGAAATAATTTCATAACCATTACTGCAACCTTTAAATATCCATATATATTCCTTGATTAGTGCTTATACATACGTAAAATACTATCAATTTTCCACTATTCCTTATACCACTTCTTCAACCTTTGAATCATATCAAACAATCAAAATACTAACTCAATCTACTTACCTCCGCATGCATGAATAATGTTGATCTCTCCTTAAGATTTTAAAAACTTAGTTCTATGTTTCTCTAACTGATATTATCCTACTATTCTATCCAGAGCCTACATATTCATGTCAAATCATCTAAAATACAAACTTTTATGAAAACATGTTCCCCTTATCCCGTAATCTTATTCCATGAAAATAAACCCTATCATTCTATCAATACTATCATTCAAAATACAACTAAATTAATATTTTCAAAGCATACATATCTCAAGAAAAATAAGACACATGTGCTCTTCATCATTATTCATATGTTCAATATTCTTAAAGCTTTATTCAACAATAACTTATAGTACGATATAATCCCTAGTGCAGAAGCATCACTCCATATATATGAATAAGTCATGAAGACATAAATTTTTGTTTGCTAGGTATGTTAGTTGATTTCTAGATGTTATTAGATGTCAATCAGGTTTTTTACTCTGTGTTTTGGCCTTAAATAACTCAAATGGAACATTTTCCCTCTATTTTGCATTATTTGAATATTTTGGCCATTTCTTGCTTGTTGTAATGTTTTAAAGAAATCTTGAAGCTTGTAAACCATGAAAATGATGGAGAGAGGTATGATATGAGTGTCATAGGTCCTCTTTAGGGTCTAGGATTCATAATAAGAGTTAGAAAGTAAAAGGTTTGAGCTTATAACTAAGATGTTTGATGTTAAGCCTAAAACTTCTCATGTGACCAAGAAGTATAGATGTATCATTTAGTTAGAAGATGAGGAAAAGACTATAAATTTCAAAAAATTAGTTTTATTTCTCATTACATCAAGATGAGAATCAAATATTGTAATGTTTCAAGAAGAATATTAAAGGAAAAGTTCAGATTATGAATATTTTTGCATGTTTCTTGATTGTGTTGGGTATACTGTAATGTTCTTGTATCATTTCTTTGGTAGAATAAGAAGATAACCTCAGAAGCATTAGACAAGTCATTTGAGTGTCTTTACATTGATTTTGGTAGAGATATACCTACATATATATGAATTTGTGTATGCCTCTCTATTTTGCATGACTTGTACAATCCTTAAATGGTATGATAAGAAAGTATGCACGTGTTTCAAACTTGAATCATAGTGTAAATAGGGGATTTTAAGCAGTGAAACTATTGACTTGATATTCCAAGTATCTTTTGATATGTGATACCCTTATTGAAGCTTTGTGAAATAAATTGTGTGATCAATGCTCACTTCACCATGTTATCTCTTATAAGGGAAGAGAAATAGTGTTAGATTGAAATTACTTTGAATGACTTAGAGAGGTTATTTAACCTTGATAACTAAACATTGGAAGGGAACATGTGTACATTGACCTAGTAAATATTGAAAATTTTGTGATCTGTGAAAAGAGAAGGCATGATAAGTGAGTCAAAGATTAGTTTGATTTTGGAATGTAGACGTGAATACAAACCCCCTCACTATCAAAACTGAATAGGTGTAACATGAGAGATGAATAATTTATGAATTAATAATTAGGGTCATAAAATTTGTAGAATTCATCATTTCTTTATAATTCCTTCAACTAGTACTCAAAGAAACCCTTACAGTAACAACTCAACTTGTAAGAAGGAGGTAAGTTCAAAGTTTCTAGAGGAGAATCAAGAAATACTAGTAAGGATCATCTCCTGAATGGTGTTGAAATAGAAATTCTTGACTCAAAATCTTGAAAGATTTGAGTCGACCATTCAAGAGAAATTATAGCAAAATATGCTCCTCAACTGCTAGACTGTGTGCTATAGTGTAGGGAATTCTATGGCATGAGTTTAAAAGCATAAAACCAAGCTAATCTCATTTAAAAATATTGGTACTAAGAATAATGAGGTCAAGATTAGAAAGTGATTTTGAAGAATATTTTGGAATTTTAAGGGTAAATTTCCCTATAAACTTATGGCAATTGTCTTGAAGGTTTCTGGGAGTTACACAGTGGGAGGAGCTAATTAGAAGCATCTCTTTTAAAAGATAGTAATTCAGTTACTGACTTGGAGTTGGATCTTGAAATTTCATAGGACACATAAAACCCTTTAATGGGTACTTGAAAATCCTAACCTTTTCGTATTGAATATAGTCAAGAAAGAAATAATGCATATATGACAATCCCTTAGCAAAAACCTAAAGAGTTTGAAATCACTAGATTGCGAAAGGTGTTTAGATAGAATAGTATCCTAAAGGTTTTGCATATACTTTTGGGCATTGAAAGGGAACACTAAAAAAGTTTATTTTCTCATTGTGGTTGGAATTCAGTTTGAAAACCCTATGACTAAATTTTTGCATGAATGCATTGTCTTAGAAACAGGTAGGTAATTTGAATACTTGGAACACAGAGTAAAGATTGAATTGTTCTTGATTCTTTTCCATCAAGTTCAATGGAAATCTAGTATTGGAATAGAGAGTATTGAAACATTAGATTCAGGATACTGGATCCAACTGAAGGAGGTTAAAATACTAAAATTTTCAAAGTGGTCTAGTTCTTAAGAGAAAGATGAAGAAGGACGATGAACAAAGTTTGGAAAAAGGTGAGTAAAAGATTTCCCGTCTTTTGATACCATGAAAGTTTTTAAGGAATGGTTCTATTATGTAGATTGAATAATAGGGTATGATAATTTATTACAAAATTCAAGTAAAAATAGTCCATTTCTTACATTACAATGATCCCTGAATTTTAGAGTACATTAAGAACCTTGTTGAGTTGAACCTCCATGTAGATTGAAGGTGAGGTGAAATGGGTAGCCATTTTGATAAATGAATATTTCCTACATCATTTTGGTATCATTTGGTATTAGATCTTGATTTTGATTTATGATTGAGGTTTGAAATTGATTAGTGTTGTGATTTAACATTGTTTTTTGAGTGTGTGTAGTGAAGAGTGACAATGAAGATGAGTAAAGAGAAGGGTGTGAAACTAGTCCTTGACCATGGTTACAGGATGCCACATTGGATGAAGAATTTAGTAGCAGAGAGGGAGGAGGATAGGTTAAAACAAGTGCAAGAGAGGATAATGGAACAAGAGCAACATAGAAGAATAGCCAGGATGATGGAAACAAGGAAAACATGTAGAGAAAGAGAGTTAAAGGCAATTAGGCCTCATGAATCAGACTTGAAAGATGGTGAAGAGGAAGAAGAACCAATAGCAGAGGTGATTTAGGGATTGATAGAGCTGATGAGGTACAAGAAGAGAGAACAAGAGGAGATGGAGAGAGAGAAAAAAAGGAAAGAAGAAAGGAGGAAGAAAAGAGAGATGTGGTTTCAGTAGGAGATCACAAAGTTGAAGCAAGAGGTAGCACAACTGATGGTGCTCATAGAAAGAGAGAAAGAAGAACAAGGACAAGAAATAGGGATGGTGATGAAGAAGAGAGTCAAGTGGCCAGTTAAATTACTTGTGGAGAAAAGGAAAAGAAATCAGTTAAGGACTAGGATAAGAAAAGAAGAAATAAGACTGAGACATAGATGGAAAAGAGAATGAGTAAGCAAGAAACAAAGGTGATTAAAGAGATGGTGTTGATAGAGGATAAGAGTGAAGAAGAAGAAGTGATAGAAACATTTTTGGCTTCTCTTGAGATGGATGATCATGATGAGGACAGTTAGTATGTAGAAATATAGGAAGAATAGTTTAAAAGAGAAAAAAATGAAGTAATGGAAAGAAAGGAAGAACTTCTAGGGGAAGCAAAGCCTCAAGTTTTTGAATCTAACAATGTGTGTAGGTGTGTGTTTGAAGGTACAAAGAATGAGCTTGAGGTAGAAGGTGGAAACAAGAAGAAAATAAGCCAAGAACAAGAAGAGATAAGTGAACAAGAGAGTGCGGTTGTGTATGAGATTTGGGAGAAATTTCATGTAGAGATAGAAGCTTTGGAGAATATTATAAACATAGTGAAACAATGTAGAAAAAGAGTTGGAAATCAGTTCCAGGATGGAGAAAGAACAGCACCTAGAAGCTCAAGGCAAGAAGATGGAAGAAGAGGTTTAAAGAGATAGAAAGCAAGAGACAAGAAGCAAGTGTGTAGCAGTAAAGAAATAGGTGTATGATTAAGAGGATGAAGTCAGAGATCAACAAGTCAGACTTGAGAAGCAGAACAAAAAGTAAGAGGAAAATGTTATAAATGGAGAATAAGAAGAAACCTATGAAGAACCAAACCCCACTCATGAAGATGAAGAGAACCATGAAGAGTATGAAAAGCACAATATAAAGCAATGAAAATAGAGGAATATGAAGGTGAAGATCATATCATAGCCAAGAAGATGAAGCAAATCAAAGAAATTGGAAGAAAAAGAAGAAAATAGAGCTGTGGAATGCAATATTTCCTACCCCCGGAGTATGATGCAAGAGCATCACTCCATGTATATGAATAAGTCATGAAGACATCAATTTTTGTTTTCTAGGTAACTTAGTTGAGTTCTAGAGGTCATTAGATAATCAATCAAGTTTGTAGTTGGTGTTTAGGCCTTTCAAATCATTCAAATGGAAGCATTTTCCCTCCATTTTTGTAATTATTTGAATATTTCGGCCATTTTTGGCTTGTTGTAATGTTTTAAATCAATTCTTGGAGCTTGTAAACCATGAAAAGGATGGGAGAGAGGTATTAAATGAGTGTCTTAGGTTCTCTTTAGGGTCTAGAAGTCATAATATGAGTTCTAGAAATTAAAAGGTTTGATTCTTATAAGCTAAGAAATTTGATGTTAAGCCTAAAACTACACATGTGACTAAGAGGTCTAGATGTCTCATTTAGTTATAAGTTTGGGAAAATACTATAAATTTCAAAAATGTAACTATATTTCTCATTCCATCTAGATGAGTATCAAATATTGTAATGTTTCAAGAAGAATATTGAAAGAAAAATTCATGGTATGATTTTTTTTGGCATGTTTCTTGACTTTTTTGAGCATACATGTAATGGTTCTTTCTATTATAGTAAGGGTAAAAAGTTAATATAGATCATGGACATGTCATTTGAGTACATTCACATTTATTTTGGTAAGGTGTGTGTGTGTGTGTGTGTGTGTGTGTGTGTGTGTGTGTGTGTGTGTGTGTGTGTGTGTGTGTGTGTGTGTGTGTGTGTGTGTGTGTGTGTGTGTGTGTGTGTGTGTGTGTGTGTGTGTGTGTTTGTGTTTGTCTATTTCTGTGTGTGTTCCTATGTGTCTGTGTTGTGTGTGCACGCGTGTCTGCGTGTGTGCGTGGCTCCATGTTTTGCATTACTTGTATAGTCCTGAGATGGTATGAAAAGGTAAGTATGCACACGATCCAAGATTGGGTCTTATGGAGAAAGGGGAATTCACCACTCCTAAGGTGATTATGTGCTTGTAGTATTGAATTCTTTAGTGCCTCTAATGTTAGTTTGATGTGTGAATCATGTGGAAGCTTTGTGGAAAGGAGTGGATGAAAAAAGATCAGTCCATTACTAAACTATGAAAAGAAAGAAGAAATAGTTTGGGTAGATAATAATATGAATATGTCGAGAGGGTGTTGTCTTTGATGATCTTATGTTGGAGGAATGTGTACATGTAGACTATCAAATATCCCTTAAATTTTTGTGATCCGTGATCAAGGAAGGTAAAGCCAGTGGTCCTTAGTGAAATTTTATAATGAAGTGCATAGAAACTCCGTTACTATCAATATTAATAGGTGTAACATAGAGGCATGAACATTTATTATTTATTGGAGTCCATAGAAACTGGATAAATCTAGAGAAAAAGTAATCCTTCGTTAGACACCATAGTTTTCAGTATAAACCTTGACATGCACTGTATAAACTCGGTGGAAAAGGAGAAAGTTGAAGTTAGTAAAGGATGAAGAACTACTGGAAAGGAAAGTTTTGGAATCCCTTAGAAACAGAGCTTGACTCAAAATATTGACCCTTAAATCCACCATTGAGGTAAGTTAAAGTCAAAATAACATTATCGTGTTGAACTATAGGTTACAGTTAAGTTTTTGCTAGGGAACGAGTTTATAAGCATCAAATCATTGAATTTTTCTTTAAATTTTTCAATACATCATGATATGGAGTCCTAGGAAAGGATTTTGAAGAAATTTTGGAAGTTTAAGGGTTCGAGCTTCTTATTTTTATGACAGTCTAGGAGAAGTTCCTAAAACAAAGTCTAAGGCCTAATTTTAGGGGTGCAGTTACAAAGGGAGTGGGAGATACACTTGGAATTTGATGATGAAACGTCACAGTCTTTAAGAATCCTCAAATGGGTATTAGGAAAAGCCTAAGTTGTAGTTTGAAGAATCATGCAAAGAAAATTATAACCAACAGAGGAATTCCTCAGACTATTAGGCTATCTAACAAAAAAAATTGAAAAAATTCTATAGGAGGAGCTATGTAAGGATCCAAGAACCCAAACATTGTAATAAATTTGGGGATGGTGAAAGTGGTCCAAGGAATTTCATTATATTATCTGGAAATCTCTAGAACCCTATGTGCAAGGTTGTTGCATGAAAGCCTTCTCTCATAAGCATATTAGGCAACTTTTCCAAGGTGGATGAAGAGTGGGGTTTTTTATTTCTTTGAGATCATTTGTTGAGTGGTGCTAAAAGTGTCTTGAAGTGCAGGAATAGAGGAATTATATCAGGGTATTCTAAGAAGTTGAGAGCACTGAAGGAGGCTAAAGAAGTAAAAGTTGTTTATTTGGTCTAAAGGCTAGAGAGAAGAAGAGCATAAGGCAGTTTGGACTAAAAAAGTAAGATTGAGGATTCTTTGGTCATGATATATTTGTGAAGGTAGTGTTATTATGGACTGAAGCAGTGATTTCATAGTATTATGATGTATTAGTACCTTCCCAGTAGTAACTAATTCATTTTCTTGCATTATAAGCCAAGTTAGACACAATAAGAACCTTGTATGAATTTATCAACATCTTGATGACTTAATATATGCTTTTTTTAAATTTCTCTACATCAATGTACCTAAGATCATATATACTACTCATCCTTTTTTTGATCTTCCACACCTATCTTCAATATCTTTCAAATTCATCTAACCCTAAAACTAACTTCCCCAATTCGAATACCTCCTTTTATAGACCAAAATAGAGGTAGTTACAACAAGTTTAGTTCCTAACCATGGTAGAATCTAACCTCAACATATGAAACCTACTTTAATGGGTTAAAAAACACACCATTTACATCACATAAGGTCTTTGGTGTCCTTTTACATCATTACAATATTTCACACTTAACATTTGAATCCTCAATCTTAAGCTAGGGATTCAAATATTCAAATAGTGCATTTTGGAGGGAAAACCCAAAATGACCATCTTAATCACTATGGGAGGTCCAAATAGGTTGGATCCTATTAAAACCAACTAAAAATGACCTCGCAAACCTAATTAAAAACAAAATTACTTTAAAACCAAACTTTTTTATGTACATGTTTGATGCTCCTACATCATACTTCCCAAGTGGGAATATTTGAGCTCCATCTATAATTTTTAACTTTTTTATTTTCTTCCAATTCGTTTTCTTCTTTGATTTTCCTCTTTTCCTAGATTTCTTGAGCTAATATTCAAATTCGATGTATTTCTTTTTTCTTTTTTTTTTAATTTCTTATCCTTTTATTTGTTTGTTTTGTCTTTATCTTACTTAACTCTTTTCTTCATACTACAACTAATAACCTAGTTTTCTTTCTTTATTCTTTCTATCATCAACTGCAACTCTTGATCTATCTCTTTGATCTCATAAATCATATATTAATTAGTCATCTCTTGCTTCTTCATACTCTATTTCATCCTATTATGGTATCCCTCTAGAAAGAAACCCTTCATCTTCATCACTTTACTTCTCAACTCTCACCTTTGTTCTTTACAATAATGTCTTTTCCACATTACTCCTTCCTATTACCTCACCCTAGATCTCACCTAGTATTTTGGAACCTATTTACCTCTCTTTCAACCTCCAATTATTTTTCACCTTAGAATCTTCTTCTCAACTTTTCGTATCCTCTTATTAAGCTTCAATTGCTAAGGATTCTTCACATACCATTTGTTATCAAACTTCACTTTCTTTCACTTAAAATATATCGTTCATTTATACCTCCAAGGAGATAACCCAGCTCTAATACCACCTAATTTAGAGTGCAACACAATCACCTCAAAAACCACATGTTAGGCTCATTTAATAACCAATCATGCAAGTTCACTACAAGTTTCACAATGCCAACACTTGTAAATAATGACTCCTTGAATTTTTTTGATTGATATCCCTTTCATTCACTAACTATCACCATTTATAAAATACTCACTCCAATTTCTCTTCCCTACAATTTATCACAGTTAATCATCCTTAAATAGATTTGCAACTAAAGGAACTTAGAAATTCTATGTTTTCCTCTTCACACCTATGTCAACCTTCTACTAGCGTTATTTTCATACAAGTATTATTTTTGGTATAGATCCATATGGTTCCTAGACAAACCATAAACATTTTTACATACCCTTTATTGATTTATTTCTCTCCACAAATTTTTAGATCATAAAATTTAGTTTTTTTCTCTTCATTTCACTTGTTATTGTTCTTGATTAGGTCTCCTAGCCCTGTTTTGTTGAGTTTTTAAGGAAAAAATGGTATTTCCCACATTCCAAAAGACACAATACCAACTAGAAATAATGAATCTTCCCTAAAAATACTTACAGATTCAAATTCAAAACTCAATATTATTCTAAACTCCTTCTATACAAATCTCTCTTAAACCCTAGTTGAGGGTTTACACAGGCTTGAGAGATGTTATCTTCAAGTTTTAATTAATAAACTCAATTTCAAATCCTTAAATTTCACTGCACGGTCTGTATCAATATCTCATACCCATTTACTCAACTTAAGTACACCATTTTCATTATTGCATCAAGTTTTTATATTAAGCTTTATGGCTAGTTTTAGGATTGTGTACAATATTGTCAAATGGAAATTTTGTTTTATGGGTTCCTAGAATGTCTCCTTAAATCTAAAAAACCCTAAGCACTTGTAATACATCATGTTATACCTCATTAGCAATTCTTTCTCCATGAAATTAATTTCTAGAACAATTACCCATCAAATCTAGCTTGTAGATTGTTATTGAGATAAGTTATGACTATGTTTTTAGTATTATTACCCTCAAAACCTTGTAAGTTCTTCTAAAATTGTGTCCAAATTTTATTAAACCTCCTTTCACCTGATCACCAAGTACAGTTCATTTCTGCCAGTTAGAATCCAATTTATGTTCATTTCTTACCTACAAACCCTAGGATGGGGTGTCATAAACCTGAGACTAATTGTGTGAGGTTTCTTTTTATTACCTTGGTTTTAAACCTTATACAAAGCTTAAAATCATTCTACAAGGTCATATCCTCATTATTTAAGGCCCTTCAATCTTAATTTTCAATGTACTCAATTTAGATTCTTCCAAACTTGGTTTTAACAATCTTGGATAGACTGTGTTAGTTGAGTTCACTAGTTTTTTTACCTTCTATTGAAATAATGTCATAACCATTATTGTAACCTTAATATCTCCCTATAACTTCCCTAAGCATTGTTTATATGTTCTTACAAGATTATAAATTCTCCATGGTTATTTATATTGTTTCTTCAACCTTGAAAACACATCCAAAAACTAGAATACTAACTCATTCTAATTATCTTGTCATACATGAATGATGTTGGTCTCTCTTTAATATTTTTAGAATTTAAGGCCATATTTCCCCCACTAATAATTTCCTAGTATTTTTTCAACAACCTGCATAATCATGTCAAATCACCCAAAATATAGAGTTTTATGAAAACATGCTCCATGTATCCCCTAATCTTATTCCATGAAAATAAACCTTGTCATTATATCAATAATATCATCCAAAACACCACTAAATTGGCATTGTCAAAGCATACACATCACAAAAACATAAGATACAACTTCTCTTTATTCATTATTCATATGTATAATTTTTAAAAATATTTATTCAATAATAATTTTTAGTACAAGATAATCCATGAGCTCCTACAGACTATTGATCATTTCTTATCTCTTCCATGCATGTATTCAAGCTCTAACAACTTCATATAACCCTAAAACTAATTTCCCCTCTTTGAATACCTCTTTTCATATCCCAAAATAGAGGTAGTTAGAACAAGTTTAGTTCCTAATTAAGGTAAAAGTTGACCTCAACATATGAACCTACTTAAATGGGTGTGAAATCACCTCATTTACATCACGTAAGGTATTTGGTGTCCTTTTACCTCATTACATGATTTCAACCTTAACATTAGACCCCTTAATATTAATCTAGGGATTCAAATTTTCAAATGGTGCATTTTGGAGGGAAAACCCTAAAATGTCCATCTTAATCACCATGGGAGGTCCAAATAGATTGGATCCTATTACAAACCACTAAAATTGACCCCATAAACTGACTTAAATCCAAAATTAATTAAAAACCAAAATATTATTATGTGCATGATTGATGCTCTTACATCAAAAATCTTGTGTTGAAATTGGATGAAAACATGGCTAATCCTCAGAGGCGTCACTAGTTTGACACAATTGGAGTAGCTCAAATTAGGTCACAAAATTTAAGAAGAGTACAACATTCAAATTGGAAAAATTTAATGGTGAGCCTATACCTATCCAAGTCAATGGGACATTCCTTAATAAATATCCATGAGTTTGATACAAGTATTTGTATCATATTAAATTGTTTCCCTTCTTTTTGATTTTCTTATGTTATGTTTACCCTCTTATTTTTGCATAATAAGTGTTTTTGCACACTCTACACATTTCCCTTTGCAAGTAAATTTTGTGGAGTCACACTCTTTTTGAGATTTATTCAGAGAAAAGGTTGTTATTTACATATTTTATAGCAGATATCTAAAGTGGAGGTTTAAGAGGTTTCTAATCTTATTTTTGTGATATTTCAAAGGTTTCACACGGAATCCATGCCCAATAGATTGTTAAGAATACCACTCTTTTAATTTTATGGGAAAATGAGCCATGTGAGTCACCAGAAATGTTTCCAAAATGAGCCACATACTTCATTTTGGGAAACTATATGAAACTTTTCCTTTATTACTCACATCTTGAAATACTTTCATGATTTATCTAGGATGTTTGTAGGTTGCAAGATATTTTGGAATATGTGGAATCATGATAACACCATCCTCTTCATCTATTTTCATTCTTTTGATTTTTTTCCCTGTATTTTATTGTGCATGGGTTGGACAGTCCGATTTCAGGAATTTAAAATAATTTTTTGGATTTCCACTCCATTTCGGAGTGGAATGTTACTTTGTTCTTATTTTCAATCCCTTTTCGGCATGTTCTCAAAATTTTGGGGTAAAAAATCATTCACAATCCATATTAGATAGACTTGAGCTCTTAGTTATGTTACATTTGGTTTTAGGGATGGGTCCTAGCTTTGTACAATGTCCAAAATTAGGCATTATAATTTTTTGAGCCTTTTTATTTCCTCATAAGTAAGAATAAGCATGGGAAGATATTTGTTTTTTAAGGGTTCAACAGAGTCACATTTGAAGAAACAATGATTCCTTCCATCACTTTTCACTTTAGGTAATTATCCCACATAGGCTATGAGGGGAGAAGCACGAGACTTTTTATAAAAAACATATTATTTCTAAGTGAATAAAAGGATTCACTTACCCCATTTAATTGAATTTGAATTCAACTAAGGCATAAAATAAGGAAAATTTGGCCCGTGATCTTGCCACATGGATGGTTCTATATGAAGTCACATAGCACAAAATTGAAATCCTTTGAAGTAGTGAAGAAATAAAACTAGTAAAAAGAGAAAGTATTAGCCCAAAACACAAAGACCCGGGAGTGGTGCCACATGGTGCAAAATCAAAAGTTCATAGTCCAGGAGGTTGAGAGCTAGCCAAAAAAGATCAAAATCACCCCAGAGCCCTTAGTGAATAAAGAAATGACACATGGAACCAATAAGGTGAACTGCCCAGATCTTACATCCATCTGAAGGATGACATGTGGCACCACTCACGGAAAGATAAGATTTGGAAGTATAAAGAGAGGGATGCCTAATGACCAGTGAAGTGAATCTTATAGAAAAAAATAGGATGCCACATGATGCAAATAGAGTGAATTACCCCATAGCCTGTAGTTAGTCATAACTTGCCACGTGGACCAATCATTTATTATCATGTGGACCAATAATGGGTTTATAGGTCCTAGGAAGGGGGAAATTCAGTAGATAAGTCACCAAGACATAGAATCATATAACCAACTATGGGTTGACATGTGGCATACATATAGAGATCATGCAACAAATGATAAAGAGACAAGTGGTAGAGGAAACAACTAGGGTAAATTTTATGGCCCCATGGCTTTAATCTAGATTTTTAGCTTAGGTTCCAATAACTAATGAAAAATTTCCACATGGCACTAATCAAAACCTACATTGAGGCACAATGAGAAAAAGGGGAGAAGCACTATAGTTTAAACCCATTTTTTTACTCCAAGTTTTAATGACATAAGTAAATGATATCTCTTTATTTTTGCCATAAATTTTAAAAGGAGACATCAAATTGAGAAAGAATGGATTCATTGGAAATATCTAGAAAAAAAATATTAAATGGGATACATATTGGACCATAAAACTTTGTGGTTTTTGAGTATTTTTTATTTAAAGTTCCTACATGTCATTTTTCACATAAATATAAGGCATTCAACATTCATAGCTCAATAGAGGCCATTTCTTGATCCAAACACCTTGATTGAGTGTGTATACCTACTCTATATCAATGTACCTTTTAAAGTATTTTAAGATCTAAAATTCCTTTTGCATAGAATTTTAAAGTTGGGAGTCAGAGTTAGGTGTTTTTTATCTATAACCACATTTTGGGTGGGATTTTTTAGCTCTAAGAATTCTACTTTCACTTCATTTCTCTCCTCTTTACTATATAAAATATATATTATTTTCATTAAAAAGGTTCCTCTCTTGAATGTAAGGATACTCTAGTTTTGGACATCTAAATATTCTCTAAGTTTTTTAGCCTTTGTTTGACACTCCTACAATACTTTTAGTGCCTCTCCCATGTGTTTATTGGATTTTGAAAACTTCAAAGAACAATATAAGGTTGATTTTGGCCCATATCAACCCTTCAACATTGTGTTTTGTTATCTTTCCTTTTATTTCTTAGTGGATATAATTTATGGGTTTTATTCATAGGATTTTGATTTATGGTGATGTTAAAAAATGATGTCATAGAGTGACTTCATTTACTCAATTTTTTCATTCTTCATTTTCTCCTTACAAGTCTTATCTTAGTGTTAGTGTGGGCATTAGAGTAATTAGGTGTAAGAGTCATATTTCTCTCAAGGAATTCCCCAAAAACCCCAAGTTTTGACACCTCGGGGAGCATTCCCATACCATTTTCTAAGTTCCCATGGTGACATTTTCATACCAAAAACTAATAAAAATGTATTGTATCCTTCACCACTACCTCTAGATAGTAAAGATTGAAGATATCTTAAACATAATTATGCCAAATCATCTTATTACACTACATATTTCTAGAAAATGTTTATATTCGTATTCCCACAAAATAGAATCCCAATATCTATATCATTACCAAACTCCAAAAAAGCCAAAATACCCATATCAGTCACCCCAGGTTTGAATTTTATGGAAAAAACATTTTGGTGCACAAAATCAATTTAGAAAAACTAGAAATTAAATAAATTCTATCAATCACACGTGAGTTGTTTAATGGAGACACTGATAGGGATGTGTTAAAGAAGTTAAACTTGACAAGGTGAAATATTGTAGGAGTAATAGGGGTGGTTATGAAGGATATTGAGGGAGGATAAGTGCAAGAGTGGGAAAACTTTAGGGGGAATGTATGAAAAACTCTTATTTATTCCAACAAGACATATATGAATCTCATGCCATTTTTTCAATTATTTGAAAGAGAAGTTGGGTGTGGTGTAAAAATCATCAAGGAAACGTACTTTACAGATATCTCAGAAAGCAAGCCCATGTCGATTAATACTACCAATTTCAACAGTTTATTTTTATAATGAAATCCCTTTTATTTTTGGATAGATAGAGTGCATGGAAATTTTAGGGGAAATAACTTGCACGTGCCATGGGATACTTTAGAGATAAGGAAATTTCAGTAGGTCTTGGCATCCCATGTTGAGTTGATGTAGGATTTGAATTTGATGGCTAAAAATCATACCAAGTCATGTGGTTTTGCATCATCTTTATAGATGATTTATCTTAGATTATTCTCCATATTTTCCTATGCAACAAAGAAATCATTCGTAAGAGGTTTCTTTGTGGATTTGTAATTGACACTAATTAATCAACATTCCTAGTTCCTAATACTCATTAAATTTGAAGCATTGTCATGTGTACAATTGTATGCCTATTATTTTGAACTTTTATTGTTATGGAGCTTTGCAATATGGGGAAGTGGTCAAAGAATATGACAGAGGTTACATCGATAGGTGTATGTTAGAGTGAAATGAAGGTGCCCACATCTAACACACATCAAATGGATGAATAATAAGGATGTACCTAAGATGGTCATTGATGGTGTATGTCAAATACGAATGGAGGTCCCTGCACTTGACACACATCATATGGATGGAAAAGGAGGATGTAGCTAAGATGGTCATTAATGGCGTATGCCAAACAAGAATGGAGGTCCCCACATCTGACATGCATTAGACAGATGAACAATGAAGATGTAGTTAAGATGGTCATTGATGTACACGTCTCTAGGAATCATCCATCATCCTTGAAACCATAAAGGTTTTCAAACCCTAATTTTTATATATTTAGTGGTTTATGTAGTGATGTCATTATGTAGGTGAAATCCATTTTATATAAGGCATGGTAGGCACAAATGTCATGGAAATGGTTTGAATTCTCTTGCATAGGCCTTGTCAAACATAATGATACACTCCCAACACCATAGATAAGCTATAAGGTTTCTTCTTCCAAGATAGATACCAGATATCTACAGAAGACATGTTTAGAAGTGGCATGTAGATTTTTGGAGCCATGAAGTTCAAGTAGCAAATGATGTAATGAGTATAGACTACATTTTTTTGTTTTTACTCCTTTATATTTCTTTAATGAGACGACGGATCTAGGGTTTTGATAAATTTTTCATGAATAGAACTCACTTATGTCATGGTTTTTCAGGTTAGGCCTTGCGATTGCACTTTTTTGAGATGTTGTCGATGGAGTGTGTTGTAAATACATCATGGAAGTGGTTTTTGTGTATGCATGGAAATAACTTATTTGGGTTATATAGTGTGATGCCCGCTAAAACTACCCACTTGAGACCCAAGAACAACCTTGGATTAGTTAGGAAAATTATGGAAATTTTTTTTGTTTAAAAGAGTCTACAACCAGGTTACAAGACAATAGTTGTCACTAAAAAGTTCTAGATCAATTCTAATCCACTAGAATATACTTTCTTTTATTAACAATTATTAGAGGTCACAAGGTCCCAAAATTTAGGGTTAGAAAGTTCAATTAGGTTCAGAGGGTAATTCCTCACCATACCCACTCTCTAACAGGATTTAAAGATTCAACTTGATTTTTCTCAAAATTAATGCATTCAAAATTTCCCTAAATCATTCCCATTGGATAGGAAATTTCCTCACCTTTCCATTGATATAAAGAAGTCCTCCTAACTCCTCATATTTCTCAAGTTATGGGCTGGCAGGGCCTTGGGGTGAAAATGTTCCCCAAGAGCGGGCCTGTGGGCCCAGGGGAGAAAATTTTCCCTAGAGGTGGGTCTGCAGGGTCACGGGGAGAAATATTTCCCCACGAGTAGGGATGTAGGGAGAAATTATTCAGGGATGGGGAGAAATTTTTCAGGCTCGGAGGAGAGAAGTTCGGGTCGGTGGGGCCATGGGAGACATTTTGGAAATTTCCCACGTGGGGCGAAAAACCACCTTTGCACCCACACTCCCACGAGTCCATGCAATTCCACAAGGGACACGTGGCACCTCCTAAGCCAAGCGCGGGGAAAAGTGGGGTGAGTGGGGATAAAATTATTTTTAATGCCTAAAGGGCGAAAAGGGTAAAATTCACCCGTTCCTCTGCCAATGCCTCGTGATGCCACGTGGCAGCTCCTGATTGGCTGCGGCAAGTGGGGAAAAAGTAGAAAATTTTCCCAAAATTTTGAAAACGCAAAGCGGTAGAAAGGAACCCACTCTCCCTCCACTGAATGCCTTGCGATGCCACGTGGTAGCTCCTGATTGGCTGTGGGGCTAGCGGGGAAAATTAGAAAATTTTCCCAAAAAATTTATAGAAGTGCTAAGTTTAAAAAAGGGATCCATCCTCTTCGCCAATGCCTCGTGGTGCCATGTGGAAGCCGTCTGATTGGCTGTTTAGGAAAAATTTCCGAAAAATTATTTTGGTGGGGAAAATTTAGAACAATTTTCCCAATTTTTTTTTTTGAGAGTTAGAATTATTTTTTTGACGCCAAATGAAGAAAAAATTCAAAAGGCCATAACTTTTTATAGAGAGCTTGGTTTTGGGAAAACAAGGAATTTTTGGAAAGATCTATTGAAGTTTCCTCTTTACACAGAATTCATTAATTTTTAATTTTGATGAAGTTTAATGGTTCAATTTCAAGAAACAATCTGCAGGATTTTACAGTGCAAACTGGTAAATTTTAACTTATAAGATTTGTTCAATTTGATCTTCTTCCTCTCTCAACATGTCAAATAGACATGGAGAATTGTTCTTAGATGGATTTAAGAAGGATTTAAATATTCAATTTGTCTGATTGATTTGCAATTTGAAAATTTACATCTCTTGACAGCAAAACAACTGTAAGAGGGTTGAGCCCGTTTTTGCTAAGTTTTCTAAGAAGTTCCTTAAGTTATTTTGTCTAATTATGTATTCATTTATAACCATAGCATGGTTCAATTTTAATGTTTCATTGTTATTTCTTGATTGTAGGTTCGGTCTGTTCATTTTTTTGTAAAGTATTTTCCAGAGTTTAACATGAAGCAAAAATGAAAACAACAAAATTAACTCAATGGTTCTTATTTTACATTGCCTTACAAATTAGAATTCATTTCATGCTAGTTTAATAGGTTTCATTCCTTCAATTCAAATGATAAAAGACAAGAATTTAAACTTTTATTCTTTTCAAATCATGCACTTCACAAAATAGAATATTACATTTCCTTCATACGCATTTCTTTCTTTCAAACAGAGATTACAAGTCACATTTGGGTGATCAAATTCAATACAATGATGCAATTTGAGAAAGGTTATGCAATCCTTTATTGATTCCAAAATACATCTTTACAACTTCCTTCTTTCATTCTTCAATTTCATCATACAAAACACAATTTCTTGCTTTCAAAAGAACAGAATAGAGTATGTCTCTTTCACATTTCAATTTACACTTTCATAACCAATTCAACATCTTTTCATTACAAAACATATACAAGTTCATCCACATCAAGTGGGAAAGGTTACAATAATATTTCATTTCACAAGGGACTATCAAACTGTCTTTTTCTCAGCTCCAGAACAAGCAACATGCATATTTCTCATTCTTCCAAATTGTGATCACAACAAGAGTAGGGGAAAGGAAACGCTCTCCACCCAACCAAGACATCCAATGAAGAGGAGAATCCATCCTTCTTCATTGGCCCCCGAGCCCCAACCATAATGCAATAAAAGATGTGATCCAACTCATGGCAACAACAGGCTTCCACAAACACACAAGCAACATTTTCACAATAAAAACACTAGTCCAAAATAGAATGTAGTTTACAACTACATTAAAGCATGACAAACATTACTGAGGCTTCATCAAGCAAGCCAAAGGAGAAAGAAACTATGGGGGATGCTTCTTATGCCTCCCAAAAGGGGAAATGGGTATCACCACCTGAATTACAAACCACCAAAATATAGTATATCAAAACCCTAACATTCCTTATGCCTCCCCAAGTACCCCTTATTCCTCACATTTCCTTATGCCTCCCCAACCTCTTATGGCACCCCATAATGAGTAAATAAATGCAAGCTATTTCTTTGTAAGGTGGAACCCAAATCCCAACTCCCTCCACATTTATACCTCCCTAAAACACCCTTGTGCCTCCCACAAAAGAAACCCCATAGTCTTCTCCTACACCATTCCTAGGCCATCTACCCAACAACCCACAAACATGCCAAAATATTCACACATTAACATTTACATTCATAAAAGAAGAGCATTTCAAGAGCCAAGATCTTACCTCTCCATGATGGAGTTGTCCCAAGTTCCAAACAACAGTTGTTTCCAAGCAAACAATCCAAAAATCAACCAAGCACAAGTATTCCACAATCTTCCAACTGCTCCAAAAGCAAGATCTCCCAAAACAGCAAAATGATTTCACCCAAGAATGAAGTCTCCAAAGTTGAGCAACCCAAAACAAGGCAAGGAATTCAAATTTTATAGAAGAGGGAAGAGAAGAGGATGAGGTGGATCCATGTAGGATGCCACATCACACCTCCTAAACCCCAACACAAATTCAACTTCATTCTCCAATGCATATTAATTAGGTGGGTGAAAAATATGATAGTTTACTTACATACTCAAATCCAACCCACACCCCAAAGGACTAAAATTAAATCCTGTAAGAAAAGTGTAATTAAAACCTACAATTTGACCTTCTCAAAAAGTATTATAAAAGTCTAAATCTCAACTCCCAAACCATAGCTATGGTTGGTAAATGGATTTAAGAGGTACGTGACAAATTTTAACTTGTCCCACAAGCCTCCAAAATCAGCCTCTAAGGACAATTTTGAATTTCTAAGAAAGTGGAGTGTTTCACACTCAAAATTTAACATACACATCTCTTACAACACTTTAATTCAAGTTCAAAAACTCTATTAATTACTTTTTATGACATATTTTACTTAATTAACTTAACAATATGATTACTCATAATATTACACACCATTTAATGAATAATGAAAGGGTCAAATGTACCACAAAATAAACACATGTAAACATAAACAAAGGAACCAAATAAATAAATACACATCACCCCTTAGTCACATTTAAAGGTGATACCCCCCCATGGGAACCCCTAACACACACAAAACACACACAAACAAATACTAGTTTTCATAGTGACCTTGTTGAATTCATCTATAATTCCAATGTTGGTTGTCTCCAATACCCTGTTGTTTTTTGTGATATTTTCACCTACAAAACACAAATACCTCCTTCAGCCTCATGGCCCTATTAGAACATCCCAAATAATAAATAATATTCCAAAATCCTCTAGATATATGAATCACAACAACATCCAAGTAACCAACAAGATCGTTTGTAATTTTACTCAACAACTATATCCTCATCAAATAATTTCCATTGCTAGGTCTACTTACAATATCCAAATATCACATGTCCGAACAACATCCATAGTATAACCATATCAAACAATATATCAACATCAATATCTAAAATGCCTCTAATAATCATCATGCATCATAATTAAATAAAGTCATCAATAATCCATTATCTAACATCTAACATCATACTATAATAAATTCCATAATCATGTCCATAACATAATCAACAATATCATGATCAGTATCAAAAGGTGTCAAAGGGAAGTGGGCACTACACCAACCTATACAAAAATGTATTTTCCCCCTAACTGAAGGCTCCAAGAATTTGTCTCGTAAAAATAATATAGGTATGCGAAGGTGGGAAAACATTTCGATGCTCAAAGTCCAAATGGTGAGCCAAATCGAAACCCAACTTCTCATTTTTAATAGCTCCCTAAAAGTGCAAAATGAAGTACTATGGCTCCTAGAGGAGCGATGAAGAGATCGTAAATGGTAAAACGAGGTTGAGCTAATGCTTGACATGAGTTTCTTCATAACAAGTAACACATACGATGCTTGAAATCTCTTTTACGGGGCTCAGTGTGGTTTTTCAAGTATTTTGAAATTGTGTTATTATAACTTTACAAGGTAGATATAATTGCTTGTTTCATTTAACTCATCTACCTCTTGCCAAAACCAATGGACACGAGCACCAAGTTTTTACTCCCTACGTTTAACAATGTATGAGGTTATGGTTGCAACACGATTGAGGGTCAAATTATATGTCGGTAGACAAAATCAAAAGGTGTTAATTTATTCATTGCACTAGCTGTCTCATTAAAATATTCAATTGTTTAACTTATATTTTAATGATTTCTATTACATTACAAAGGTGAAGAACCAATGGGGTCAAAAAAATTAGAAAATGAATGCAGGGAAATTGAAATGCTTGAAAATAATAACAACTCCGTATCCCTCCAAGATCTATTCCAAGACGCCAACATTACGCGCATAACCATCAAGAGAATACATTAATGTATGCCATATAAACAAGAGATTAAGTCACAAACACATCTAAATCAAAATAAGTATATTGATACATAAATTAATTCTATGTGTCAACAAACCAATGATAAAAAATAATCAAATCCATATGTAAAAAATGGTAATTGTTATAATCTTACAATTCATGTCTTAATTTGTTTTCGGCTATTAATTTAATAAAAGTAAATTATCCTCGGCTTCTTGAGAGAAGTAAATTCTTTAAGTATTGACATGGGAACCACATAATATTTGTCCCCATCACTAAGGATAGAAAGTGGAAACATTTTCAAAGCATTATTCTTTGGCACAAATTCTTGAGTGCAAGGATTGAGAAATTTCCTTAGATTTTAGACAAGGAAGCCTCTTCAACCTCACATGAATTTATAAGACAACATATCAAGAAGATTTAATGCCCCCAAATAGGCATCTTGGGTGAGACAACTCAACCCAATTTCATATGCTCAACAAGCCGATAATGAAATTAGCTATTTCTAGTGAATCTAGCACATTACATGTGCCAGAATAAACATACCTATCCAATTATCCCATAAATTAAATGGTAATAACTAATTGATCCATATGAACTATTTGTTTTCCTAATAATGAGATTATGGAAGAAGGAAAGGTACTTGGTCTTCAGCAAATATTTGGATTATCTTACTATCAAATATTCTAACAGAGCTGTACACAAAAAAGCCAATAAGAAATATTGTTCCTATGGAATGATCCAATGTTTATGAATTAGTGCATTTTTCCTTGTGTTGCTAGTATTGGAGTTCAGACTTCTAAATGGATCTCCCAAAGAGACATGAAAGGTTCTGAACAGGGGTTCAGAATTATTTACAGATATAATCGTTCAAAAAATTGTCAAAGTCATTCTATTCCAGAGTGGGAACCTACAACAATTGAATGATTGTCCATGTTTACTTCAATAATTTGTACACTCAACCCTATTCCTATCCTCAATCATTACAAGAAAAAAATCGGGGATTGCATGAGCAACATTACATCAATATGATTTCTTGGATGTACACATCCATAGGATTCTTGCATAAATTTGTTGCATATCGTAAAGAAAGAAGTAAAAAAATTTCCAAGGGGACTCAAGGCTCATTAGAAAATGAACAATTTGACTGATGCAAAATTGAGAATTTGTGCCCTACATTATATTTATAGACTCAAAACAATCTCACATCAAAAGAGGTGCACTGAACTTCTAGATTTATAGTCAAAATGGATCTTTTAGAATTTGAAGTACATTTTTAGGGAAGATGGTAATCCCTTAGTAGCAGAGTCTCCAACAACTCAAATACCTCGACACATAATTTCCGCATTTTCTTAAAATTGTCTTAGCCTTTTCAATGAATCCATTTTGTTAATATCCTACAATTGAATGCTACCTAAAAAACACGTCCTTAATAGACATTATATCAATAGTTCCCATATCTATCCATTCTTCCATAATTTAGATACACATCTACCAATTATTTGAACCTACAACATCTGAAAAATTTCCTCCATCTTTATTCGTTGATGAACATCCATGCCCTTTTCCAGAGCTTGCATTCTGACATAGGCTTGGAGTACGTGGGAAAAAATAAACTGATCTGGTTGGAGACCTGTTTATAGCATAGGTGGAAAAATGAGAATGTTGCATGAAGAAACCCATATCTTTTGAACTAAGTTCCCAAAATCTTATCCCATCACCATCTTACAGTTGCCCATCCACATCTGCATAAATGTCTACCAACACACCCGAACTTTCCAATTTCTAGTAAGTTTTCAAGGTTGACTAAGTTTTAGCGTGATTAGGACCTATACAATTCTCCTTGGTACAACTGATGGAGACTGCCACACACAACCCCCTATTATTAAATTTCTTTGAAAAACTTAGGACCCCATACCCTGTGACATGCCTTCATCTTTTTTTTAATTTTGATTTTGTTTTGAGAAGGGCACTACATTTCCCTCCATTTATAATAGCATTGTCCCCAATGTGACACAATACCGAATCTCGAAGGATACCTATGCAAGATATTCAAAAATGACACATGAGGTTTTACAAATCAAATTGTTGGTATAATTCTATCACAAGATTTAAGGCAAGTATTGACGATTTCTTAATGTTCTATGAAAATTTGTATTTTTCCATTTGCATTATTACCTTATTGCTCCTTTCCCTTAACAATATTTATTAGTACCATTGCATTTATAAATATTTTCCCTTAATAGTATTTATTAGTGTCAAGTTCTTAATATTTCATTGTTTTAAGATTTCAGGTTATTCATTTTTTGTGGGTGCCCAACACAAGCTGACATAACAATACCACACAAGGCGAAACACAACACTAATGGTTCATAAGGCATCATGATACACACTTTCACCACTATATCACATCAAAATGCCATTTCGAACCGAGAACGAATTCTAGTTTTCCTCTATTTCTGGGGTTCTACATAAGATATGCTTCTTGGAATCCAAATCACACAATTTGGTGATTTGTTTATGCATGGAAACTATTGTAGGGGTGATGGTGTTGTCTTTCAATTACAGGTCTCTTTTGAGAACCGCCTTCCCATTGACTACGACTTCTCCACGGCATTGGAGGAGACCTGTGGCTCAAAAGCCACGCCAAATTATCAAAAAATTGTGTCATGGGGGATAGAACAGGAGGAAAAAAATTCCATCTTGTGGTCGTAAGGGAGGTTGAGGCACAAATTAGAGGTTGTGGAAGTGGTGTCCCTCCCAGCTATCATAAAACTCACTCCGTATCCACATGGACGGTGGTCACCATTGTCATCATCTCTAATAATTGTCATAATCAGCTCCCCTCACTCTAATTTAGAAAAGCACTTATCAGCATAACAAGAAAAAGGCATAGGATTTGCTTCAGATCAAATAAATGGTATAGATACACACTTAAAAAACTTAATCAAAAGGTAAGATGTTTTTAGGTTTATAGTGTAGACATTAGAAAACACACCATCTCTAATAATAATAATAATAATAATAATAATAATAATAATAATCCCAAAACAATTAAATATTCTAAAAAAGTAAATATAAAATATAAAACTCCACAAAAAGGTGATAAAATACATTTCGTTATTCATTTACTAGTCCTCACCCACTCACATTTAATTTTATCCATCTTACCTACCCATTTGCATGCCCAATGCACTATGGACTCTTATGATCTCACTCATTTATGTACATTGCACCCATATGTATCACATCTTTCTATTCATTCAAAAGCTATAAAATAACATCCACCCCCTCATTTCAACCCTTCGACTCTTAGTGTACTTGAGCCCATAATTTAGTTTTTGCTTCTTTACTTCCATATTTCAATATTGCAAGTTTTGAAGAGGCAAAGGTGGATCACAAAGGACTAGTACAACATGCGACAACATTTTTTTGGCTATATTTCAATGCATGTGTCAATCATACCTATGACTAGCTTACAAACTTATAGCAATTTTTTAAAAAATCACAGCTACAATTATTTTGCAAGTAGTTGGGTATATCATTCATTTTTATGCATTATTTTTTCATTTTTTGTGATAAAATATCTTTTATATCCTTAAATGATTAGGGATCATACACGTTCCCTAACTATAAAAAAATAATTAATCTTTTTCAAGTGTTTGCGTTTAGGTTTTAGATTCAAATATGAAAGATTTAGCCAACTTTATCCAGTAAAGGAACTCATAATTGTCCCTCTCATTTTCAATGGTAACATAAGCCCATTTATTTAAGGAGCATTGATGTGGGGATTTTTATATCAACTAACACATCTTGTAGGTAATGCAAATTTATGTGTACATTTTGGCGACCATGATGGGACCATTTTCATTCTGAGTAAAATATTTCATTGTATGAATGTAACTGTGTTTTCCTTAAGGTTTCGTTTTCCTTTTGATTAGTTTTTTATCTTTTTCCTAACAGTTTTGGTTATAAATATATCACTTATTTTTGCAGATCTTCCAAAAAATGGGTTATAGGTCAATTGTAGCCATGACTGTCTCACAATTTTTCTGAAGAAAAAAAACCAACAATTTGGTTGTAGGGTAGTCACACACACAACTATTTTACAAGTTTTTTATGATAAAATTTACTTAAGGGAAAAAAAATTGATTTTTGTTATTGAAATAAACAGATTGTGTTCTACATATGATCCTTCCTTGTGCCCTCGAGTGATCTTTGGAGTTAGAAATAGCTTTGATTCTTAGCTTTCTTTTGTGCACACCACAAGTCTAATCCTCATAGTGATGTTTGGTATTTATGGTACCTCTAGGTCATGCTTATGAGTGAAACTTTCATGATTGACCTAATTCGTTTTCCTCCTAACATAATCACAACAATGGTGTTTATGACATCTACCATATAAATCATCTATGAGTGATAAGGACATGCATACACATCCATTCCCCCATTTCCCATCATTGTTGTTTGTTAGGCATAAACCCTGAAGAGGTGGGACACCATCATATTACGTAAGAGGGGACATATTTGAATGGGTTTCCATGGATCTAACAATTCCCTTTCATTTATTATTTATGGTATATCTAAAGAAGTATCTTTATTAGAGTGATAAGATTCAATTACATCTATATCACTACGTATTGTATTAAAAAATAACAAATGTTCAAAAACAACATCATATAATTTAAAACACTTCATCCAAACATTTTCAACATATCTTGGTCGCATATATGAGTATTTCTTTCATCTACAACATTCTTTCATATTTCTATATTAGTTTTTGACATATATTCTAAGTCCATATTTTCCCAGTCCAGATCGCAGGCATGACTACCATGCGATTTTTCATCCTAGATTTTTCCCAAAGTTAGTCACAGGCATGGCTGGTTTGTGATTTTTATTTTAGCATTCTTCCACTTTTGACATTCTACACATTCACTTCTATATCTCAAAATTTTCCCTGATCCAATCACAAGTGTGACTACACTATGATGTTTTGTACACTCATTTTTCATGATTCCACTATTCTACATGTTATGTTCTACATCTCATATTTTTCCTAGACCTAATCATAGTCATGAATTCTCTATGATTATTCATCCATCCATTATTTCATTCATCACATTCATATTCACCATGGTTATGTACTTCATTTTCATAATCTAGATTATTGTTTCAGACTTATCCATATTTTTCTACATTGACCATTTCAAATAATATTGACATAATATTGATCTTATCTTCACATGGTTACTACCCGCACATGTTCATATGGTTTACCTCAGACCACAGATCTTGATTCCCAATCACATGATGATATCTTTGGCCAAATTATATTTGTAGGATAATCTAACATGTTTGAGAACATCTTTGGTATCCATACTGAAGAACCTCCTTCATCTACTTCTCCTCCTGGTGATGATGATATCTACAATATCCCGATTTTGATCCAAATTTTAAGGAAGCCTTAGATTGCAATCCAGAATCCTTGTAGAGTATATCATAAGATATTATTACAAGTTAGATGCTTATAATTTGAAAATTATTCTACAAAAAATGACCCTTTTGTATCCACCACAGCGACACCCTGTACCACTAATGTTTCTATTGTACCTACACCATCTAAAATCATGCATATGCATCCCATTCCTTTCACAAATTCCACAATAACCACACAATCATTCCAATCTCATCCCCATACAACAATTCTACCTTTTTTCCATTATACTTCTCCATATTCTTCATCATTCACCAACACATGTCCTTAATTTTCTCACACCCACACTCATATACCACTTCATCATCCTACATATTTATACACTCAACCACTCCAAAATCATACCTTCCAGTGTGTTCCAAATGTCAACCAAGAATTATTGGATATGATTCATAACATTGAACTGAAAAATTAGGGTATGGGAGTTCATAAACTCACATATAGTCAATTATGTAATAAACTTATTCATCCAATGGTCCCTATGAAACCATATCCTCAACATTTTGACATGCTTAAATATGAAAAATTCAAAGGAAAAGAGGATTCATAGAATCATTTACACATGTTCAAATGCATTTGATATGTCACTAGTCATGATGATGTTCTAATGTTGCATGCATTCCTGTTGTCGCTAAGTGGCCAAGATTTAGATTGGTGTGTTGGCCTTACAAATATAGTTTTATCTCATTAGATAAACTTTTTGGATTGTTACTTAATTATTTTTTAGTCAATGTTGCCAAGTTTACCGCTTTATTATACATGTACAATTTAAAGCAATTTTACAATGAGTCTCTAACAGATTATGTGTCACATTGAAGATTAGTTGTCCGTGAGCTTACATTTCATGTTCCTCAACCAAAAATCACCCAATTATTTGCTAAGAGTTGTGCCAAACACATATCACAATCTGAAAATCCAACAATTCCAATCATTTGAGGAAGCTATATTGATTTCCAAACGAATAGAGGGTGTGAATGTTAGAACTAGTGAAGTCAAGTTTCGCAAGAAGAATGATTTCTCCAAGTTCACTAAAATACTCTCCAAGTCAATCATGAGTTCTCCAATATTTAGCTAACCAAGTTCTTCATTAAACACTGTTAAAAATGCATCTACATCTTCTAATAACCCACATTTATGAGGCACAACAAAAAACACATCACATGATCCGTTTTAGATGTGTCTATAATACATTTCATTACTGAATCACTTTCTATTTAACCAAAAAAGTTTCACTAATTTTGTAATGTTATTTAAAACCTAATCGAAAAAGGTGTTATCCATGTTTCTAATAATATGTCTCCAAAAAATCAAAACATGGATGTTTTCAATAATCCACTAACATCGCACACGACATCAACCAATCAAGGTAGCCATGATGCATCATCGTCATCTCATCAAGATGTTATTGTCATTATCCATATTTTCAAAAGAAATCAAGCCACCAAGACAAAGTCCAAACCCACATCCAAATCTACATTCATACCAACATCATCACCAAACATGGTTTCACATTCATATCCGGCCATCACACTCAAAAAACAATCTCATCAACCAATTAAGGAGCACACCGACAAAAATCTCACTATATGACCTCATTATTCAATATTCCAATCATTGTGAGGAACTTATTGAAGCCCTAAAATTAGTCAAGTTTTCCACCCATAATCCTAATACTTTTTCTTATTTTGTGGGTAACCTTCAATCTTTTACTTCCTCATCGATTACATTTTATGACTATGAGATCAAGTCTAAATACTCTATCGTAACATGAGGGGGATTCAAACTTTTGATCTACCATTGTTCATAATTATTGACATCGAATACAAGGCATTCAAACATGTGTTGATTAAAAATGGCTCTAGCATCAATATTATATCATCTTTGGCTTAGTGTCATCTCAACATACCTGTTATCACCAAAAAAATAGCATCGTCTGATTTTTAATGCCTGCGTGACATGAGAAACCAGTGTTTTTGGGTAACATTGGACCATCTCTCAAGTTGTGGGACTTTCTACTTGAGATGGACCTCCAGATAAGTCTGGTTCCTCCACCTATTCCTAGCACTAAAGTACTTCTAAGGAAGGAAATTCAACTGCCTAATCCTAATCTAACACTTCTAAGGGACCAAGGAGAGAGAGAACATGAAAATTAAGAAATCCTACACTGTAGAGGTGATAGCACCAAGAAAAGGGGGGTGAAATATCCTTCCAAGGGAGAATATAGAAAGAAAATGGAGTTAAGAGAGGTGAGACCAATGTGACATAGACCCATATCTCCATTTACCACTAAATCCCCATGAAACACAACATCCTACACCTGCAAATGAGACATACATGCACGAAAAAACAACAACAAAGATGGAGGGGAAAGGAGATACAAAAAAATAATGTAAGGGTTAAAAGAACACCACGAACACAATTTTATTACTTTGAGAATATGCACAGTCCATTACATTGTTAAAATAGAGGCAAAAAATACACTTACCAGTCCCATGAGAGCATTTACAGTTCAATGGTGTTGAGAAACAAACTTTGTAGAGTTTCTCCACATCCAAGAATATCTCCCTTTACAATGATCCCAATATTCTAATTTATAGAATGTTGAGAGGAAAGAGAGGGAGAGAAAAATGGAAATACAAAAAATCTACATTCCTACCACTTGCAAGATGTCATAAGGGAGTGGAATGATGACATGTTACTTGAAAAAGGTCCACCAAGCTGTCCCAAAACATGCAACAGTGAGAAAAGTCCGCCCATGCTTTGTTTAATGCACCCCAACCACCAAAAATACTGTTCAGGTCATGTCCTCGTTTTCAACAAAATCACTATCGATTCTTCATTGAGCCCCAGATTTCTTGATCTCTATACATTGGGTTTGAGTGGAGATAGCTATTTTCGGTCCACCAGGCACTTTGGTATTTTTTCGGGACTGGATATTTAATTTACTGGAGCCAAATATGTATCTTTTATTTTCATAAATCTATCCTCATCAGAGGACGCCATGCCCATTCTGAAAAGTCCAATTTTGTGAAAATCAGAGCTCTGGATCAAAAGTTATGGCATTTTGAAGTTCAGGAGTTGGGCGCGAAATGCGGAAGGGAAATAGAGGGAAGGCGTACATGTAGGTATGTGCAAAGGAGGAAGGCATACTTACAAAAGGCATGGAAATAGGACGTGTGGCACAATAGGGTATACGTAGGAGTGCAAGAGGAATAATAGGGATGACCAATTTTACTTCTTCTACAGAAGGGTACACAACAAAAGTGTGAGGGGATAGAAAAGAAGGTGTATGCACGGGAATAAAGGAAGAAAGCAGGTGCATGAAAGGAAGGCACAAAGTGGGGAAATGGAATCGGAGCACAATGTGAAGGAAGAAACAAGAAGGTGTCGAAGGGCGTGTAGAAATAAGGTGACAAGGAAGCAAGGTGCACGGAAAGATGCAAGCACGTGAGAGGAAAGAATTGAGAATGCATGAGCATAGGTGCGTGCACCACAAAAAATAATGCATACTTGTAAAATAAAAGTATGGAAGCAAGGCGTGAATATCCAACTGAGGAAGGGTGTGCGGTGGCAGAAAGAAAAGATGGCGCATGACAAGAAGACCCATAACTTAGTAAATTTGGAATGCATCTACAGAGGGGTGCGTGGAAGAATTGCATGGTACGGGGAGTGTGTCGAAGGACTATATCCTATAGAAAGTTTCAAATGAGAAATCATGCGGGTGCACAACCTGAAATGTGAAGCATTAGAGCCAGAATGAAAGTAAAAGTCATCCAAATAGCGAGGAGAGTTATTTGGATAACAATACCATTATATTATTTTTCTACAACTGTGTCACACTTACAATCATTCAATGATGTTCCTTTTGTTTCCTTAGGTGTCACTATCCTACCATTGAAATTTTGATCCACGATGCTCCATACTCTTCTATATGTCATAAAAGGATAATTACAACATAAAAACTTATTGGGACATCCTTGGATTCATGAGATGAGATGCATTTTTTCCACTGTACATCAATTCCTAAAATATTGACAAGGTATAATTACACCTCATGCCACCTCTGATTCAAAACCATTTAGGTATTATAACAATGTCACATTCTCATTGCATAGAATGGTATTGACTACTCTGATTACACCGGTTGTTCCAAACCCGTAAATATATCTAATACTTCAACTCATAAACCTACTGCGAAAAATACATCTCCTTTAACACAATATTATGACCCACAAAAAACACAATATCCATATCCCTCACCTTCATCATCTCATAACCAGCCATCATAGTCACTCCCCGAGTAATCATACTTCCTTTCACTTCATCATCACCATCATCTTTTTCACTAGTGGATTCGAGTTTCATTCCTTTTAGTAGTAAACCCACAACTACTTAAACATTCAAAGGCCACAATAAGGATCATATTACCAATGATACACAATCTATTGGTGTTGGGGAATACAAACTCCTTTGCGCCATTGTATCTCTACCAAACATGCCAAATGAAAAATAAATCGGTAGACCATCCTCTACAAAACTTAGCAAGGGATATTTAGTCTCATTTGGTATTCTTGACAAAAACACATTTTCATGTATGATGACATGACACTAGATATATTCTCCTTTAGTCAACAAGGTATCCATTTTGTCATCTAAGTTTATGTCGACATATCATACCTTTTCGAACCAGAATTTTTTATTCATTTCTTACTCAATCAAGGATGGAAAGGTTATGGTTTAGGTAAATTTGAACAAGGAATTTCCAATTAGATTCACCCTCACTACAATTTATCTTCCCTTAAATTTTTATTAGGATATACCAAACTATATGATGACATTGAAAATATGATTGCGGCCTCCTTGATATGAATTGTCATCCTAAGTGGAAAGAACCGATAATACACATTCAAATTTTCCTTAGATTTTCCTTCATTCTAGACCACTCCCGTGTCTTCCTCAATGAAGCCACACAAATCCATTTTTCTCAATGATTTATTGAGTTTGGAAATATGCTTGATTAATCCATTGATAAACCCACATCATATGTATTACTTATGCACTATGATGACAAATTTGATTCTATCAAGCTCCCACCTACATATAGCCTTATCTTGGGCAAAAATGTCACTATTATTCAATTTGAGGCCTTTTCCATTGATTTCCATCTTGTGGAATGACCTATATCTCTCGATCTATTCACTTTGGAAGACGGTATCTTATGCCATTTGGGTGATATGGATAAGGATCCTTACAAATATATTACATAAGACACTTAACTCCATAGTGAGGCATACTTAAGGGACATTGAGGATGTGGCTCTAGATAAGACTGATAAACTACCAACATTTGACCACCTTGATGAGGCCTCACACATGCTCATTGAGAAAATTTTTGAGGTCAATATTAGGACAACTAAGGAACCTTGCATAGTACCCTTTGGTAATTTCCTATTAGATTAAAAGCGAGTTCAGTACACATCACTCTTATGAGAATTCATTAATATATTTTTTTGGTCTTATGGTAATATGCTGGGAATGGATTTTGACACAATTTTCCACAATCTTGTGCTCAAACCTAATGCAAAAATGGTTAAAATAAATTTACATAAAATGCACCCAAGTGTCAAATTACTTGTTAAGAACAAGTTGTATAAACTCCTTGATGTGGGTTTCATATAGCCAAATGAATACCTAGAATGGGTTTCTAACATGGTCCTTGTAGGGAAAGAAACTAGAGAGAAATGTGTCTTTATTGATTTTAGGTATGTCGATAAGGCTTTTCCTAAGGATGAATTTCCCTTACCTAATTTAGATACCATCATTGATAATACTATCAATCATAAAAAAATCATTCATGTATAGTTTCTCTATCTACAATCATATCAAAATAGCACTTGAAGACCAACATAAGACCGCATTTACCAAACCTTGGAGGACCTTTTGTTATAATATTATCCCTTTCAGCCTTAAAAATCACGGTGCCCCATATCATCAAGCTATGAATTACATATTTCATGATTATATTCACTACATTGTAGAACACTATGTTGACTACCTTCTTGCAAAATCCAAATTGTGCACTAACCACATAGGTGAACTACATTAAATCTTTGTGCACCTTTTAGAATACAAAATTGGACTAAATCCTAAGGAGTGTGTCTTTGGAGTCACATCGAGTAAGTTGTTTGGATTCATAGACTCGTGTCATTCCATTTAGGTAGAACTAGATAAGTTTAAGTCCATCATAGAAATGCTTCCACCTAAGAATACAAAACAACTATTTAGCCTTTAAGGTAAAATTTAAGCCATTCAATGTTTCACTGCACAATTTTTTTATCATTTTTTTCTCATTAAATCACCTTCTTATGAAAGGTGTTATCTTTGAATGGAGTGTCATATTGAATTTGAACAACTTAAATAGTATCCCCTCACACACCCATGCTTTCACTACTATAATTAGATTTACCCATTCCATTTATACATTGTGTATAATGAACGTAGTAGATATTATATTCATGATTTTCCCCATTGTGTTGAGCAAGCATACTTCCCAAAGTGAAGTCAACTTCCATTACCTATGAATTTTAACTATGCAGACATTTAGAAAAAAAAAAATTCTATCATGTTGTCCACATATAAATTTAGACACTATATGCTTAATAATACAACTTACATCATTTTCAAAGTAGATCCATTACTTTACGTGATGAGAAAAACATATCATAAAAATCACACATCCTAGTGGATCATGTTTCTCAAAGAGTTTGAATTAAAATTCATCTCTTTAAATTCTATTAAGGGACGAGTAATTTCTAATCAATTGGCCAAAGCACTGCTTACATATTCACATCCACTCAATATTAATCTCCTGGATGATTCCATATTTTATGTATCTGAATCAGAAGATTACATTAACATAAACAAGGATTTTGACATGACCTTACACTTTGATATTTCAAATACTAACCAACAGGGTGGTGTACTCATTTTATTTTTCACATCCCAAGGTGAATTTATTCCAATATCATTAAAACATGATTTTCCATGCACCAACAACATGGCTGATTATGAAGCACTCATCATGGGTCTCTAAGTAGTTATTTCTCTCAAGATATAACATTTAAACATAGTTGGTCACTCATAACTTGTCTTCAATCAAATTAAAATGGCATACCAATTTCACAATGACATACTACAACAATACAAGACTCTCGTGTATTTACTGCTTACTCAATTCACACATTTCAAAATTGAGTTCACTCCATGATATTCTAATAGACTCACTGATACCATGGCTTCCTTAAGATCTTATATACCTTTAGAAAAGGAATCTGACATCCTTTTTGTTCTCATTCATGTTTTATTACAATGATCCTTTTATTGTATCAATGTTCTTGAGATTTTTAACATCAAGACCATTCCACCTACTATTTGGTAAGAGGAGATTGTCCCATGAAATTCAATACATTACCACCTCGCCTTACAAAAGTAAGATGTCACTTTTTTTAGAAAAAGACCACTGATTTTGTAATTTTATGGGACTACAATGTATAATACACTAGAAACTATCATTGCACTCACAAAAGTGCATGATGGTACATGTGGGGGCCATTTTAGTGATACGATAATTACACGAAGTATTATTTACATGGGCTATTATTGGCCCTCAATCAAACAACACTTTTTATACGTATGCTAAAGGATGTGAGAAATGCCAATGGTTTGTAAATCTCTCTCACCTTCCCACATATGAGTTATAGCCTCTTTCATCCATTTGTATTTTCTCCCAATTGTGACTTGACCTTATTAGAAAGTTTTCTTAAGGTAAATTTTAGTGGCAAATATATCTTAATTCACGAATGATCTATTTTTTGAAATTTTTTGTTTATAAAAAGTTTAAGCATAGGGATTAGGACAAGGTCACCTAAAATTTTTAGGTTCAAGTTACTTTTAGGGGTTGGTTCACCTAGTGTTTAAGCCAATAACTAACTATTTTAATTCAAAACACCTTTAGATTTAAATTGAAATTTATAATTACACATCTTAATTCTAAATCTGAATTCTAATTACTAATTACACATCAAATTTTCCTCGTAATTTCTCTACACATGCAATGGTCTGGTGGGTATTTAAAATTGATATCAATTACATACATTGTAACCCTCCAACATCAAGGTATTTTAAATGTTGATATGGTATTCTGTTGAAATTTCATATGTTTCAAAATTTTGCAAATGTTACTGGTCGACAACGTAATATATGTTACCGGTAGAAGTGCAATACATTTATATGTTGTTGCAAACTATCACAATGATATCGGCCAATAGCATAGTATATGTTACTAGCTAGTAGAATAATCAAAAGCTATTATTTAATAGTATAGTATATGATTTTGCTTGCTAGTAATGACAACATTCTGTTAATATGGAGAGGAAAAAAAATTAGATAATATTTTTTTCTTGCACCATATTTTATGAGGACAAATTTCTCATTGAGATGATCATTTTAACTGATAACATCAAAAACAAAGATTTTTCCCATGTAAAACAGGTGAAATCAATATTTTTCACAAAAATCAGTTTTTTGCACCATATTTTGTGAGGAAATATTTCTCATTGAGACATTCATTTTTAATGCTATTATAAAAAATGATTTCTGGAATATTACATATGATATCAGTCGGTTTTTGCTAATGATCAATGCCATATTTTTTTGACTAATAGTTTCTACCGACCGATAACATATGTTGTCGGTTGAAAATTGCTACCATTTGACAATATTATCAAATAATTCATCAGTCATTTAAAATATATTTCCTTCTAATTCTCCATTATTTTGACACTCGTTTTCACATCTTCGTCAAGTACTATATACAATTTTTTTAGAGGGGTCTCAATATTGTACTTGATTTCCCATTTATCTTCAAATGGACACACATTTATCATTATAACAACCAAATATTTTATGAAATGGGTCAAGGATTTTCCCTTACATGCACAAAAGGTCCCCAAATTGTTAGTTCATTGTGCAAAATAACATTTATCATTTTGGTATCCCACCCAAGCTCATTTATGATAATGGCATCTTATTTAAGAACAAAGATGTTGAAACGCTATGTAAATAATTTAAAATTTAACATAGTTTTTACATGCCATGTTATCCACGAGGAAACAAGTAAGAGAGGCTTATAATAAAAAAAAATTTAAAAATCCTTCAAAAATTCTTCAATGTGGGAGTTACCCATATTCAGTAAGAGAGCATATGGTTAAGATTGTAAAAATTCAACATATCATTAACTAGCACAATGGTTATATATATAATGGAAGCATCTCCAAAAATAAGGTAAATCTTCCTTACCTCCATATCCCTACCGAATCCCCTACATCACTCAAACCACTCTTTAAATCTCTCATTATCTCTATTAACTCTTATTTCCACTCTTGCATCCCTATGTGAGTTGTTTTCATAACTGACTTACATTATTTGAATATATGCTCCACATAATAATTTTTCACACACCTAAATTAATATTTTTCTAATATGTAGCACTACAACACCCATTTGAGGACTAATTCCTAACATTCCTCCCTTTATTCTAACATGGAGAGAGAACACAAAATTATGGAGCTACGGCGTTGGTTGGCCTTGTTGTGGATTGATTTTTCGTTGGAATTTGAGATTCACTTGATTACATAATCCCCCTCAATGTAAAATTCCCTAGATGTCAGCTATGACAAATAATGTATCCATCAATAGTGATTCATCTTCAAATTTTCAAAAATATACTTCCTACCCTGCTTTTTTGACCAACGTGATGATTTTCCCCCAACTAGGTTGTATCTTATGTTATCACTCAAAAATATGAGTATGATGCTTATATATTAGCTGACATGGATGGAAAAGAATAAATAGATCCATTAAAAGGCATGCATTTGAGGTGGTTTTATGCTTGAAACTCCAAAATAATACAAAAGTCTTTAAAAAATCCCAAAATAGTATTAAACTTTAAAAATTGCAAAAAACAATATAAGAAGTCACAAAACAAAAAAAATATAGAATATTCAAAAACACAACAAAAAAATGAGTCATGTGACTATCCATGTGCATTATTGATTCCATTCACTTTTCATGTATATATGCATCCCTTTATAATAAAATTTCCACCAATTCCATACTTGTAAATAGATGTGCCAATGTTTGTAAGCCTTTTAAACTCGGTTCTAACACATGTGTGTTAGTCTCCATGTGGTTAGCTTTGAATTTTTGAGTAGTCTTCAATTCTTAGAATATTTAAGAATGACTTCATATCTTGAGAGATACACGCACTATACACACATTTAAAATCTTGTTGTAAAGACTATATGGTCTTATTTTTTTCACACTAGCTAATGACTTCTCCATTTTCACTCTCATCTCCTTCAGGATTCATCGAGATATAGTGGTTTTAAATCCTCAAGAGAGAGATAAATATCATGTCAAAAAAGAAGAAAATAATAGGAAAAAAAGAAAAATATTTACAACACGACGATAAAATCATCAAGCTCATTTAATTTCCAAAACTCTCTCAAAGGGGTATTTGTAGTATCTCTACTGAGGCTATGGATGTTTGGTTTGTAGTAAGGAAATGTTGTTACTAGAATCAAATGCATCTCTGGCAGAGGTATAGATGTTTTGTTGGAAGTGAAGCAATGCACAGCTCAAAATTACCTTTCACCACTCACAAGCCATAAATATGTTCTTACTACATACCCAAACATTGGCTAGTGTGTCCTCATTTATTGTTTCTTAATGTTTTTTCATTTATAAATAATGTATTCACATAAATACACACTGGGTCTCAATGGAATAAAGTGATAATATGTCATCTTGTAGTTTCTATAATTTTTTTAAATCATTTATTTTCTTCATTTTTATCACATATGCATTTGTGTCCTTACTTGAGTCCTAATGTACCTGTAAGTATTGTATCATATTCAATCCACATTAATAAACATGTTTGAAATTATCATCTCATATTGTGTATCCCATGGCATTACACATTTATAGTCAAATGACTCTCTCAAAAAACCATTTATCATTGTTATCTATTATACATACATACATACATACATATATATATATGTATATATATATATATATATATATATATATATATATATCACAATTAAACTTAAAAGCTCTCCTCTCTCTCTCTTCTCTCTCTCTCTCCTCTCTCTCTCTCTCTCTCTCTCTCTCTCTCTCTCTCTCTCTCTCTCTCTCTCTCTCTCTCTCACACACACACACACACACACACACACACACAAACACACACACACACAAAAAGAAAACTAAGATGACTAATTTTACACCAAAAAGGGTGAGAGCAATGGCTCATATATAGTATTTTTTTTTTAATACAAAATCATGACCACATCTCAATACAAGCATGGAGCAAGGCCTACATCCAGCCCTAGCCTACTATCACTTATATATGATCACGTTAGATACACTAACCCACTCGTATGAGGAATTATATTGGTCCTATGTTTCATAGACCTATATCTCTATGATCTTGAAATTTGTTATACGACATACAGGGTATGGGCCCGTAAGAGTACCTCATAGTAGCATGCACTTGCACCCTCCCTCACAATATCCTTACTCACGTGGGATAATTTCTCCTCTGTGAGCTCTCTACAACCTCTTTTGTTCTCACTCTTGGCCATAAATTCCTCTAACTAAAATCCCACTCATGATTTAGCTCTTTCTTAGCCACTATCACCTTTAGATCACAGATACGTCTCATGGTGTTTAACTATACTACCATATTTCCCTTCAACTCCTCAATATAAGCTTGATCTAGCTCTCGAGATATCCATAACTCGATCATCTCCATATGTAACCTATCGCACTCCATTTTAACTTCATCCAATGACTCTAATATTGATTCTACTACGCTCTCCACCTCTCAACCTCTATATTGATGTGGCCCTCCTATAAGTGCTCATTTCCCTTTTTTTTCCCTCATCTCCACATATGGCACTAGTTCCTTCACTTGCCTTTATCTCCATGTCCTCCCTTCCACACCATTTATCTCTAGTACTAGCTCAGCTTCCCTTCCTTCATCCCTGTTGGTATCCAAATTGATTCTCCTGCAAGGGATGAGAAGCATCACAAAAATGGCAGGATGTTTAGAAACAAACAAATCATGATATGAGTCATTTTGTATCTAGGGAGGGGATTCAGCTGACTCTTTGTCACTTAGGTGTTGGAGAAATGGATAGCACATCACTAAGGGTTTGATCTACCCTCACTACTTTTGGTTGTGCCTTAAACCAAGGTGAGAGGACCCGTTCTATAAAACGTGTTGGTTAAGGATATCAAGAGATCCTTCTGTGCACAATTTTCATGAGAACCTTGAGAAAATATGATCAATACAACACAATCTAACTCTCACGAGTTGTCACACTAGAGAGTGGAGATGTTTCCTAGACAAGGTTCGGGTTACTACAGACAATAATTGAATCTTGATTGTCTCTGCATATTTTGGTAGTGGAATTTGTTCATTTATGGATACACAGTACAAACAGGGGTAGTTCATGTAGGATTTATCGTTTGAGAAATTTTGGGTGGGAATTTAAGAAAGATGAAGTTTATTTTACTATATCTTTGAGAGCCTTTAAAAATATTGGAAGACTCATAGACAAAATGCTTCAAAATAGAAAAAATAATCCTTCAACCAAAAGGTGTGTACCAATGGAGGCCCAGAGATTCACGGTTTCATACATTATTCAAGAATTCAACATAAAGGCTCATGTTAAAGACTCAATTAAATGTTATAAATCCCTGGTTCGTCATGCCTAAGATACACTCATATACTTACAAACTATTTTTTTCAACATAGTGAAAGTAAAGTAATTTTAAATTGTTTATTTCATTAGTAACACACAGATGAGATCTTGTATGACTCGAAGATATTTTAACATAAGATTGCAACAGAAACAAGAAAAACTATTTGAAAACATTCTGAAATATAAGCAAAAAAAATTTTGCTCATGATCAACACAAATTTATTCAAGGTTCATTAGATTCATCAGTAGGGCAAAGTTTCTTGAACAATATCAGAGCTTGTCAATGGTTGTACACTTGCAACCACCTTGACACAGTAAAACTTAAATACTAAAACACAAAGAGATAACCTAGGTTTCTCAAAGCAATCTCTAAAAAGACATGGTCTTAGTCAAATTTTCCTTTTGGGAATTTAACTTCCGACCATCTGCAAGAGTATTCTCATTGTATTTACTACAACTTCCAACCTCACTCAACATTTACATGAAAAATTTGTCCCCCAAAATAATAGCATATTACAAGGAGATCCTCTTCCTTGTTAAAAGTTTGTTCCAGAAAGTGACGTTTAATGCACCAGTGTTACACCCATGATTCTTTCAGGATTCTTAGAATTATGAATCTGATCATGAAGTCTCTATGTGCTCGAGGGGGCTATGATTTCATCAGGATGTCATCCCACAACTTTGGATAATCCTTGTTCTGGTAGACCACTTTCCCCTCAATTTTTCGTGCAACCACTTCCACCCCTTTAATAATTCTCAAATATAGCCCCTTGCATGGATTGAGAGAAGAAAAATGAAAAATCCTTATTCACCTACGAGAAGTCAGACCATTTTAATGGCGAAATGAGTGCTCCTCGCAAATGGATCCCATCAAACTTCTAAATATCAGAAATTAAATGTCCTTCACTACTTGGCATGTATAAAAGACCACATAAATGTGTTGCGAGACCGAGTCACTTCCAGACGTGTTTAAGAGAAATGGAGCGGAAGCCTCAGATTTAGACTCATTAGCATGTCATTGATCTTTACTTTGAATTTGGTGCCGTCCACGATGGTAGATTCCCAAACTTTAGAGCATACCTGGGAGCTTCCTTTGACTTTTTCACAACCCATTTGAGTTACACCGGTCGCTGGAAAATTTCTCAGCATTTTAAGGTCCAGCGGAAGCTTCCGCCTATCTGGAAATGATCCTGACACGTGTACAAGATGAAGATCTGGACATGGGAGCATGCGGCTTGATTTTAGGCTATTTTACGTACTCTTTTTGGCCAAAGGGAAAATTTTCCAAATTTTCCCCACCGCTCCACCCTCGGGAAACAAGCCTGATCATGTGTCCACATGGAGCCATTGGAAGCGGGGCATGTGTCTTCCTTTTTTTAACTTTTGACTCTTTTACCTCAAAAGTGAAGTCTTTCCAAATTTCCCTCGATAGCCCGGGCTCCTACACGTGTCGTTGACCGGGGTAAAACATTGACTTCTTCCCTCAGGTTTAGGAACTTGTCGGCCATTTTGAAATTTTAATCCTTAAGAGGTTAGATAAATCCAATTTTCCTCTGCTATGGTCCAAAAGCATGCGTTTTTGCATTTTCAGTGAAATCTGCCACGTGTCACCATGGTGCACTTTGCGGTATGAAGCTCCAAAATAATTTGATACTTTGAAAGAAGCGCGGGCCTCACCACGTGTCTTAGGGTCGGACAAGGTCTACACTAAATACTTGAAAAGAATCAGTATGGAAGGCATCCAATGTGTCATGCTCTAACGTAGTCTCCTTTTGCTAGTTGAAAAGTCTAAGAAAAATAAAAAGTGAGTGGAGGCCTCCACATGTCTCCATGGCGCAACTTCAAGATGGTCCCCAAATAGGAGACCCGAAATGAGCATGAGCTTGCCACGTGTCCTAGGCTTCCGCTAAACTTTCTCCAGCTACATAAAAAATTTTCTAAGTCCAGAGCCAGGAGCTAGTGAGAAGCCTCCACATGTCCTCCTTAGCACTACTCTAAAGGAAAAAACCCAGAGACGTAGATTTTCAAATGGGCTGACTTGATCTCCATGTGGACACATTTAGTGAGCCTTAAGGCCTTCCATGAATATATTCTAAGTACGTTCGCCATGAGCTGCATCCAAACATGAAAATGGACCGCCTTTCAGCAACCACTTGATAGATGACAAGGATGTAAATCTTTGAGATCAAAGTAAGATAATTTTATTTGTCACTGTCAAATCGTAAAACAGCAGAAAAATGACATTTTGAAGGCCATGGGACCAATTTGAAATTTTCTTACAATTGTGACAGAAAGTTTAGAAATGTTACAGGGCTCAAATACGTTCCATCAGGTTGATGCACCAGTTTAAGATGACTTCGTATCAATGTATGTTAGGAGCAGAAATGATAGAGGAGAAACAATCCTGACCGTGGAAGAATGCCGAAAAACATGGGGAAACCCAAATTTTTATGAACAAAGAATGGGGGACTATAAATTATAGGCCTTTTTCAGAGGAACAAAGAGACAATGTGATCAAACTGTGGAACCCTAAGTGATTTATGACTGCCACTGAACTTCCTAAAAATAGTAACAATAGATTGACGCACACTCATACACGGGGAAGTAGAAAAGTGCATCGGAAGCCATAAGGGATGAGATAATTTTTCAGAGGCACAAATGGGGCGAGATTAATTTTGAGCAACAAACATCAGGATCCGACTCAAGGACAGGCACTCCCTACGCAAGTGCCGCAAGAAGAACAGAAGTAGACCAAGTGTGCCAAAATATCCATTACCCAATGGAGTCAATAACAAGCTTACAAAGCAGAAGATAACAATAAGGCCAATCTTCCCAAGATCGAGACTGAGAAACCAGTAAAAACCAGGTCACCGAGAACCAGAACGAGAAATAGAACAGTGCAAAGGACAGGAGAAAAATGACAAGACTATACACTGTACAAAAGATGCATATGCCTTAATTCTAGGGGAATCTACTCCAAGGAAATGTCTTCAAATGTCATTCCATTTTGAGTAGGACCAAGCTCCAGAAGTCTTGATACTTTTTTAACAACTGGAAATTTTCTAAGTTTTTCTTCTCTATTCAAGTTGCTACCTAGCCATATTTTCTAAGGTTTATCTTTTGTGCCTTTACCAAATCTAGAACAGAGCCCATCAAACATCAAAGTCCAGGAGAACCAATCAGCTTGATATACTTGCACTCATCAATTTAATGCTCCTTAAAATCAGCATAACCCACAAATTTGTCGACATTGACGTCTGGGTTGCATGGTGTTGTGTCCCACTTGTTGTCTCGAAAATGTGAGCAAAAATGGTAAATGCACGTTATCCAAGGCAGGTTCACACGAACACCCCCTTCGCGTGAACCCATGTTCGGCGTGAAGAGACACGCAAGCCGTTATTTTCCGTGTGTCGCAATTGATTGGGTTTGCGGGAACATGTGGTTCGCGTGAACACCCTTCACATGAAGGGTGTTCACATGAACCACCCTATTTATACAGTGGAGGCGCTGCGGAGCAAATCATTTTCCTCTGCCCCGCCTCCTTCGCGCGAAGTTTGTGTGACTGACCAAAGCCCACCACACTAGCCAAAATCCCACCACACCAGTGAGGCCACCAGTGACGAAGCCCAGCAATGACGAGCCTAGGTATGTTAGCAAAATCGTACCCATTTTTTTAGCAAAATCGTAGCCATTAAAATACCATTTTTTGCAAAACTTGGCTCATTTTTTTTGGTAAAACCCAATTTTTTCTCCTAGAAATGAATTGAATGTGAAGGTCAACTCTGAAAATACCTGGTTGGCCATTTTGTATGCTACATCCTTGTTACTTGTAAATGGTCTCTTTGAGAAACTCTGAGGGAAATAGGCAATATTTATACCCTTCCATTATGTACATCCAATCAGACAATAAAAAGTATTCTTTTACCAAGTTCAGAGAAACTTTTTTTTTACAATGGACGATTATACTTTAGTTTCAAGAAAATTTTATCTAGCTTTATTTCTATTAGCTTTGATCCACGACTAAGGAAGAATTCATATGGTTGTTACCTGTACATTTTTCTAAGGTCCTCTTGGTTGCCCCCGTTTTGTATGCTACATCCTTGTTACTTGTAATTGGTCTCTTTGAGAAACTCTGAGGGAAATAAGCAATATTTATACCCTTCCATTATGTACGTCCAATCAGACAATAAAATTATTATTTTACCAGGTTAAAAGAAACTTGTTTTTTACAATGGATGATTATACTGTAGTTTCAAGCTAATTTTATCTAGCTTTATTTCTATTAGCTTTGATCCAGGACTAAGGAAGAATTCATATGGTTGTTACCTCTACATTGTTCCAAGGTCCTCTTGGTTGCACCCTGTTGTTCAATGTATTTTTTTGAAGGGCTTCTTTTATGTGCTGCAAATTGTAACATAAAGGATCTTTTTAGTTTCTAGAAAAATGAGTATATTGTGAAGCTCACAGCTGCCTATGTCATACTAAGATCCCAATAGTGGCATAATTGTTTATTGGAGCTGAGATTGTAGAGTGCGCTGCCAAAATATCGAAGGGCTCTTTGGCCAAGAATCAATCTTAAGGGTGTCTATCAATGTTATATAAATATTGATATTGTTGCCCATATTTACATATCAAAGATTGATTTACAAGTTTAAAAAGTGTGATTCTGTATCAAAATGGACTCAAATATAAATATATTTAAAAGGATTTATACCATGGTGGATGGTTAAATGCAACAATAACCCAAAACCAAAAGTTTTTCAATGCCTTAAACTTATTTTTCTTCCAATGGGTTTTTGCATGAGGTGCATTAAAAATTTTCAGTTGAATCGAGGCATGAAGTATGGAAAAGAGGTATAAAGATCTTGAACACCCTGTGCATTTTGTTAAGACTCGCTGGTAATGCATCATATGTTTCGTAATTTTTTAACACATTCAAGTGTTAAACCCTGTATATTCAAAGCCATTCATACCTGGCTGTTCACATGACACTCAAATAAGGATAAAGAAAAAGGCTTCTGGGACTACAGGTAACACACAGCTCTTGTTGAGATACAAAGTGTTGAGGAAATGCCATTCCCCAATTGAGGAAATATTTCCAGTCACTAGAAAATTATGAATTGGTATATATATTTGAATCTTTCTCGTAGCTATAAATAGATCTAGAAGCCATGAGAATGGCCGACATGGAAGAGCGACCTGAATATGTTTTCCTTGACTGAAATCAACATTGCTCACTCTTGTGGAGCTTCTTAAGATTTTTGATCTGCAAGTCATAAACACTATACCCGCCCTTCCTCACGTATGACTAATGTTCATTTTACGACAGCTTTGAAAACAAGAAACCAAAAAAAACTGCCCTAAAATGATACATCAAGCTACCCCGGATTCGAATTCATCAAGAACATTGATTTGAGTAGCCTGTGTATCCAATGTAAGTTGATTGTTATGGGCATGAACCTAGGTCATCATCATGGCAGCATTAGGTCTTTATTGGTAATGGCATTTTCTCATCATTTGGAAGGTACAATTGTGCTTATTATGGCAAAGCCAAAACATTCTTACTACAAGTGTTATATAATAAGGAAGAACCATGAGCATTGTGGTAAAACCATTCTTTTCAGAAATGTTGGGTTAAGCTTGGTATTCAAGTGAGTGTGAGTGTGAGCCAAGTGTGAGAAAAATAGAAACATAACCCACCAATCAAATCACTTCAAAAGCATTTATAAGAGTCACTTTTCAATGATAATGAATACAAATTCAATCAACTACCTGTTCAGCTAGTAATTTGAACTTTTGCACTGCACTATGTCAAGACCCGAGATCAAGTCAGAATACATTAAACTGAATCCAACTGGAAGGTAGGTTATTCTTAAAGCACATCATTTTATGCTCTACGAAAATTACTTTTCATTACTGTAGTATATATTGCAAAAAAGAATCAGTTATCACCATTGAAGTGAACCCTATATGTATCTAGAATTGTTTTCTTCTATAAATTTGATCCATGGAGAAAAATACATTATTTGAGATATATTTTTATAAGCAAACGATGTACTTAATTAAACTTGTCAATTGATTTTCTTTTTATTCCTAATTTTTGTGATCAATATTTTTTTTCGTAGAAATGTTGGATTATTATAACCCTTCCATTTGGAATTAAGACCAGCACTATAAATTTAATCATTGAATTGCAGCCTACGGTTTCTGAACTACCCAAGAAACACATCTATTGTTACCAATCTATACCACAAGCTTGGACATCTGATTCCCTTGGAATAACCACATTCTCTCCTGAAAAAACCTACTTCGAATAGTTACATTGAGTTTACACTAGTTTCATGCACTAGTAATAGGATTATGCAACTTGTTTTAGGATAGTTGAGAGATGCTCTGAATTTTGTAGAAACCTCTCTACAACTAGGTGTTCATAAATCATTAGTTTTATTATGATCAGGTGAACCCTATGGGGCACTCATAATTGCAGGGAAGGAGAAACCTATCTAATGAAAGGACTGGGAATTTGTGGAAAAGTGGCGAAGAAGGTGGAATTTCGGATGCACCGATGGAAGGGTATAAGGACTAGACCTAGGGCCGGGATTTTTGAAGAGGTTGCAAATACAATCCTATGCACCAGTGACCAAAGGGAACTCAAAGCCTTTGTTGCAATGCCAGATACTCCTTCAAATGAAAACCTTCTTGTTGTCTTGCTAATTCATGAGTTTTTTGGGTTAACTCCTGAAATTTACGGGTATTTTTCATTCTTAGTTATCTGCGTACGCTGTTTTTGTTTCTTCTTATTTACATGTTGGTGCGAGGTACGTGCACATGCATATGAGCATGCTTGTATGATTTGGAAGTTTGATCTATCCAATGTAAGTTCCATTATTGTTGCCTTAAAGCTGATGCAGGGCATCCATGGTTAAGTGCTTCTTTACTAATTTTAGACTAGTTTTCTAACAATAATTTTGTGTTCAGCCTTACAAGGCACAAGGTAAATATTGCTTTTAGATCACGACTCATGGCTAACCCAGACGCTAATTTGGCCCAATGGGATTTCTTTCTATTCACTTTATATGTTGTTCAAATTTTTTATCCTTTATTTTTGACTTCGTGATTAAGTTTGGGAGAAAATGCAATCTTAATCAGGAACCTACACCTAAAGAATAGAAAATTATTTTTGTACCAGAAGTTAGTCCGATTAGAAAGTTAAAGAGTCAATTCAATTAGGACATTAGAATTAGTGCAAGAAGAGACGAGGAGTGATCATTTTTCATAGATAAAAAGAGAGATTCGAGATGGTTGGGACCTAGGAGATTGTTTGCGGGCACAGGGGAACATTTTATTTATAACTTAACCGGGTTTCTATTGGGGCCTACACCATAACCATATAACTAAAGATATAGTCTTTCAGCTTTTGAATGAATGGGATAGGAATGTTACCCTTGGAAGTTCATTGAGGACCAAGGCTAGTCAAATGATAAAGCTTGTGTAATGTCATATCTTGTGTCATTTTGAATAAGAGAGATAAAAATGTAATGCTCTTACAGTAAGAAGAAAGATGAAAGAGTGTAAGAAACCATCCGTAGAAGGTTGATTTTGCAGTAATAGATTAGTTCAATATCTTGTTGTTTTATATAATGGAATTCTTGATTCCCTAGCCTCTTATGCATTGCAGTTTTGATTAGTGTCCGTAGTTTCTATAAACAAGCATAGTTGAGATCGCATGCATAGTTTTAGTTTGTACTCATGTTTTGTCAAATGTATAACATAACTAATTTGTAAATAGACATAGCAAAAATGAGTCCAGTGAGTAGAATACAATTGTAGCATGTCTTGACGAGGAAATTTAGGGACCACTGTAACAATGGTTCCATTGCTGGACCTGAAAATGTTGAGATGGCTACAAGGGCAAAGAGATGACCATTTTGTGGAAGAAGAAGCTAGTTGGCATAACCATAACCATAACCATATAGCAAAGTTAATTCCCAAAGCTGGTTCAGGTAGCTCAGGAGGCACCTCTTCTACAGGTAGATTTACTTCCCATTGCTCAGATGGCAATCCATAGAGACATAGATTGTCCTTATCTGTAACATGTAAAGACTAGCACAACAATTCAATCAGTAGTAACCAGCATTAAAAAATAGAGGTGCAATCATAATAATGATTACCATAACCTTACTTGCAGAACAATTAAAAGAAAATAAAAGACAATGAAAAATACGTGAACATTCATTTATTATTAAGGAATTTTCTTACTTAATTACTAGAAATAAATAGCTTCCTTGAAATGTAAAGTTGATTTATCCCTGATTTTGTATACAAACACTATGATGACATCAATAATAGATTACAAATGATTTCAATGTTTTTGTGATTTTTAAGCATGCATAAGTGGTCAACTTGTACATGTGGAGATATAGATGCATTAGACATGTCTTTTACTGATGTGTTTTGTTGTTTAAAATTGGATTGGTGTTCTATTTGATTGTGCTAATTCTGTATCATATGCACAAAAATTATGTTCTAGGGAAAGGTGAATCCCACTCAATGTGAGGCTTTGATAATGGTTTATGCCCAGGTAAACATACATTCTCTTCTAGAAACATTGCTTTGACTTTAAGATCATCTAAATGTATTCCAAACTTTTCATTTCTGAACTCTGTAGCATCACTTGGTATATTTTCTTATCATTGTGATTTGTAATTTATGTAATTTATTTGATTTTGTAATTTATTTTCTATATTAGTTGCATTGAAGCTTGAAAATTTCATATTTCTGTTTTCATTAATATAGGAGAATATCTTAGGAATTTTTTTAAATTAAAAGTACTATTAATTAGAATTTTACTTTCATTTTTTTACAGTCATGGCTTCTTCTAGAACTCCTAATTTGTTTGAGAGGACCGATTTAGAGATTGCAAAATTGCAATCTATTCTCAAAAATCCAACTACAGTTGAACAGTACAAATCCCATTGTGAAAAAATATTGTTGATCTTCGTAGAATAGAGACAAGTTTGAAAACATATAATCCATTTGATTCTGAATCAATAAAAAAATTATGGATTCACTAAAATCAAGTGTCTCAGGAGATGTAGGTTATAATGAGATTACATAACGACTTTCCGATAAGGAAGTCATTAAGAGGTCTTGTTGGATTTTTTATGCAGACAAACGGAAAATAAGGGCATATTATGTAAACAAATGTTCATGTCCTTTATGTGCCCCTTTGATTTATCCTAGATTTGTTGCCTCTCAAGGCCAATTTCCAAATAATGACCAATTACAGGCTCCAACAATGGTACAGATGATCCTAAACCTGTAGGAAGAGTTGGAAGAGGCAATCCAAAACTGTTTGAGGATGTGCCATTGGAATCTGCTGTGGCAACTATTTTTGCAGCCAAGGAGTTCATTGTGTCATTTGTTTCTTCATCTTCCTCACTGTCATCCTCTTCTTACTCAACATCTGATTGGTAATTCTCAGCTACAATGGACCTTGAATTATCATTAGGTCGTTCAATTGCTATATCCCTGTTTGACTCAACTGCCAACACTGCATCTGGCACATGCTTCTTTTCTCTTCCGTCAGTACCATTGAATGTTTCATTAATTTCTGTCGTATAAGAATCTTGCCGTTGAATAAGGTCATTCTGCTTTCCATCTTCATCTGGGATTACCTTTTCTTCAATCTCCACAGGAATTGCTTCAACCATGACCTGTTTCTCATCATTCGTCAGAGAGGGTTCTGAGATCATATCAATCTAGACTGGCATTTCATTCAAGCGTTTAGACTTGCCAACTTGTGCTTCTTCGGCAGCTGCTGCCTTGCTGGCATCTTTAATCTCCTGGTTTATTGAGCAGTTATCCAATATCTGTATTCGTTGAACAATGTCACTGATCTCCTTATCCTTATCTGACAACTTAGCAAACTCGTTATCATCCTTCTGGCTTTCATCTTGAAATTTCTCTCCTAGATCATCCAATTTCCCTGCATCCCACACTTTTCCTTCAGAATTTGCTTTCTTGCCATTTTCATTCTCTCTTAAATCCAAATTTTCTAATTCTTTGGGTGTTTAAGCATAAAATTAAAATGTAAATGAAGTGACTGTTACTGATTGTTAGCCTTTCTCCAATGCATAATACCATATTAAAAGGGGAGAACAAAAAATAAATTAAAAATACATCAATTACAAAACTATAAATATGTAAGAAAAAGTATAAAAGTCAGTCTGTTGATGAGTTCCTGAGCTATTGCACAATCACTAGCTTGTACCATATATATGTCATAGCAAAATACAAACCTGTATCAGAAGATGAAAGGGCAGTCAAGTAGTAGTGAAAAGGGAGCTTCTATAAACAAGATAAAACATTATAAACCACTGACCATGTCCAACTACAAAAAGGCACCGAGTCTTCCAAACATAATAAAACATCAATTATCACTACATTGAGATTGTTTGTCAAACATCAACATTTCAGCTGGACCAACACAATGAACTGGAACGTTTTCAAACCAAACATGATGAATTTCTCATACAAATTTTGTGGGATAAGAAAGAATATTACAAATTGAATATAATTTTTCCTTTTAAAGTTTTTATCACTAACGCATTGCCAATATATGAATAATTTCTAAGCAGAGCCTTGCGATTCTTACCTGTATAAATAAGAACACAAAACAAATAAGTTGCAAATAGAGTAATTCAAATAATATGCTGACTGTTGTTTCGGATATTCTCAGTGCAATGTTTAAAACATACTATTGCGTCGCCAAAGTCAAACTAGAACAGAACACAGCAAAATAAGCAAGTTTATCTTTTAATAGCTTTACAGTATACAGAAGGAGAAGCCAACTTACCAGTTCAATCTTGATACAAGTGTTTGTGATGTACAACATCCAATAACTTTCTCACTTCAGCAAATTACACCAGCGTTTTTCAAAGAACCAAGGTGGTTGAATGCTTTGCATTCTTCACTCTTAGGACATGGCATGATCATGACATAATAATAAATTGCCATTATGCACCAACCACTAGACATCCAAAGGGAAAAACACCAGTACAACTATTTTATGTTCTTAGCACCAGTACAACAAGCAGGTAGAAATATAAATGATTTATTTTACGAACCAAAATCTCCAATTAGAAAAAAAACAAAATCTATTTATTAAATAAACCAAAATCTAAAATTACTAGTAAGACTAGAGAAATTGCTTAGCATTGTACAATTTCTTAAATTGCTTAGCATTACACAATGTCTTAAATAGCTTAAGATATTTTCAAGCTATGTTGTACCATGATCCATAACGAGAACTTAAAATCTTCTGACAGTAGGAATCAGCATATAACAATTCCACATGTAAAATGTAAAATATACACAAAATATACTTAGAAGGGCATTTTTACTTTTTAAGAAGGGCATATTGTCAAAGCAAAAAATATAGTTAGAAGGCATTTATCCATTAAAATAGGTCACACCTTGTATTCTTTTACGGTAGTCTTATTTCAATCATCTTATTGGCACAATCCGTATAAGGAATGTCCAAAAGTGCCCCATGTCAGGTTTTATTAATAAGCTCCATATCCTATAGTTATAGTAATTACAAATATGACACAAAGTTTGATGCAAAAGAAAACATAACCCAGAAGAACATGTTATTTGTGATAAGGGTGGAGTGATAAGGGTACTCCATATACAACCTTTTGGTTCACAACTAAACAAATAACATATATCAAAAACTATGTACATCTGAATTCCCAACTAACATTTCCACATTAAAAATAATAATGTAACATACATCCACATCATAAATCATGTTTATACCATACATACTTCCATGTAACAACCATATCACAATACTTGTAAACCATAAACCATCTCACAACAAGTAAGAATCACAAGTATTAAACAACTTTATTGTATAGTGGTCTCCATAGTCCCTTCAAGTAGAAAATACAATGCTATCTAGCTTAATAGTTTATTACCAACAAGGTTTAGTAATTTATTCCATGTCCTTCTATATAATACCAAGTGGCTCTGCTCGTTGTTCAATGACTTGTAAAAGTTTTTCATGGTCTTCTACATCTAGTCTCCATTTTTTGCGTTTACTATTTGTAGTCTTCACCTGCTGCAATTGTAACCCTGTAGCAATTATGTGATGGGTGTAATGATACACCTTTTTGTCTGGTTTGTAATCAACAAAGTGAATCCCACTTTGGAGGGCTTTCACTTGTTGTAAGTATGTTCCCTGCACTACAACCGAGCCAGTAAAAAATGTTGTCACTTCACTTGTTATTTCACATGTTAGCTTTGTTCTCTCCTCTGTGCAACGCAACAAGTAGTACTCCACTTTCTCAATATTGGCTTCTTCAGCAATGACTGCAAATACATCTCCTACAACAAAATGCAAAGAAACATTCAATGATCGGATGTATAGTATAAATTATATACATATATATTTAATTATCAAATTATACTTGATCCTTTCAAATAAAACATACCTTGTTTAACCAGTCCAGATATGTGGTCATAATCAGTTGAAATTAATGGCACATCTTCAAAACTATCATCATGATCTGATCCATATGTGTCATCCACAACTAAAGGAACTTGCTTCCACTCACCTACATACCCATGTTTTTGACTATTGCACTCTGAATATGATTTGTTCATGCATTCATAACAAAAACAAGAATAATCTCTTGTACAGATTGTCCAGTTATTACTATCCATAGTCATCAAAGAGTGCAAAGACCTAGAATTGGGAATCCTTTCACATCCATACTTTGTCCTCCGATCAATACCTTCATTTAATCATGCTCAAAAGATCAATAAAGTTTAAAACAAACAACAAAAATCAGAATAAAAAAATTTAAAGTTAGTAACTTGTAGTTCACTTAATAAATCACATCAAGATTTACATATCTATGTTTTAAATGTGCATGTACCTGTTATCTCCCAAAACACTCTGTGTGGGGTTGAAACCTGTGGGGTTGAAGCGTGTGATGTTGAAGCCTGTGAGGTTGAAACCTGAACTGCAAAATGTTTCTTACACCATTCAACAACGGTGTGGGCATCAATCAATCGATCTCCCTCATAATCAAAGCTTTGTTTCTTTAGAGCACATTTGATGCATGCACCCGCACCATCGTGTTCTCCCTTCCCATGACCACTCTCAAAAAAACTCCATAAATGAGGAATTTTGTGATGACGATGATAACGACTGAGTGCAAAGAAAGGGCGAGAGGATTTGAATTGTGATGCGCAACCATCTGACCAAACAAAATGGTGATCTATTTGTATTCCTCGCTGATGAAGATATTGAAAGAACAAACCAAAACAATGTTGCACAAAGTGGGTGTCATGTTCCTTGTCATCACTTATATAGAAGTGATACTCCTTCTTGATCATTCGCTTCACATATGTACTTTCAACCCCATCCAAATCCAATTGTGCATGCCTATAAAATACTTGAACCATGATAGTAACCTGGTCAGTATGATAATACTGTGTTTGAATTTCTTTTTGATGAGAAAATGAGTAATTCTCAGCAAAATCAACCACGGACAATATGGAACCAATAGGGAATGTGTCCCTATTAGTCTTGAATTGTGTAGCCTGCCACTTTGAATAGTGAGAATGTTTGATGTACGGACTAATTAAACTTCGGAAACTTTGCATGAATGTAGCAATGGGGATTTCCTCTTCTACCAAATCCAACCTGGTTGCATCTTTTCCAAGCCTTGTTGAATATTTTATGTATTTGAACCTACAAAATCAATTCATAACATGGACAAATTGTCATGTATTCATTTGCAATAAAATAAAAATCAAAATAAAATCTAACATCCAAATTTAAAAACATAAATTTATATATATCACCTCTTGCAAGCAACCAGGTTAACTGTGTCCAAATCTTCATTTGTTTTTGGCAATAATTTCAAGTCCCCACACTTGTCACAGACACCTTTGATGCAAGTCATACGATCATCGACATGATCATCAGATACGTTGCAAATAATTGAAGTTATGAATTCACTGACACGTGTAGGTGGGGCAATTTCTTCTCGTAACTTTCTATACACCTGAAAAAAACATAGATTTTGAAATACATTAATTTTAAATCACATGTCTCAAAAAATGATATTTAAACAAATTTTAAATATATAGATATAAATGAAAGCACGCCTCAAAATATATATACATTGAATCTATAAATTTTTATGTACCTGATAGTGATAATCAAACTCAACGTGATAGCGACAACAACATGTGTCAAGGACTTTATCAGCTCGCACATACCAAGGCTTCAAATTTTCAAACATTCGTTGTCCAATCTTAACATCTGGATTTTCTTCTGTAAACTTTATGTACATCTCATGTTGAGTTATTTCAAGCCAATGTTTTATATGTTCATCATAGTTATTGCGAGTTATCCTATGTTTTAAAACATCCCTCACATTCGGAGAAGGACGAGTCCTCTCAGTCCAAAAATCAGAAACTATCTTCACAATATTATCCTCTATTTTATCAGAACGTGGATTTCTACACATTAGTGCCCAATTTCCTTCCATAGTAGAGTCATCCAATGTCTTCCTCCTCTTTGCATACCTGCTAACCGTCTTTCTAGATAAACCCAATGCCTTGGCAAAGGCGGTAACATGACGATTCTTTGTTGTATCTTCACTTACAACTGAAGTTAATATTGCTCTACGAGAAATACTCTTATCAGCAGACCTAGTTTTTGTACCCAAAGAACTTATTCCTTTAAAAACATTCCCAACAAATTCTTCTTCTACACGTTTTGAATTTTTCCGTCCAAAATCAACACCTAACAATTCTAATGTTTCCCTCATATCAACATGATTCAAGAATGTAACCAACAAATGTGCTCTAGCAACTGTAGTCAAATTAACAAATTCACCATATACTATCTCTACACTTTTTGTTGTTTTCTTTCGTGATAGTGGTTCTTGTTCGGAAAATTCTTTTAATTTTTGTAAATCCATCTTCACCAAGTGTTTCACATTTTTTTTGGGAAGTAATTCCATAACTTTTGTTATCACTTCAGCATAATGTTGCGCATCATGATCTGTGTCCATAAACATACACATGGGATCCTATCAAAACCCTTGCCTTTACGCAATCTAAAAAACATAAATTATCATATTTAAACCTTAGAACTAAAAAAAAAATTAGGATCTATCAAGGGTTTCTATACATATGTACCAATTTTTGCAGCGTTGTCTTTCACTTGTTGTGTCTTCTCTCTCTCTCTTTGTGCCCTCCTACGAACAGATCTTCTAGCATTCTTTTCTGCATTCTCTTCCTCGGTATATTTTCGTTTCTCATTCTTTGCATTTCCCATGATTCATCCACTTCAATAATTTTCACCCGCACACATAAATCGTGATAGATCTGAATGTCTAAGAGTAAACTCGATACAAAACTATATGTGCATGCAACTCTATTTATATACAAATCTCAGTAGAAATTAGGTTATTTTTAATTTTAGTTTTCTATAACTTTAAAACAACTTTTCTAAATTTTAATAGAATTTATATTTAATATGTAAAACAACTTTTCTAATTTAATATTACATATTTTTGGTTAAAAACAATTTTAAAAAAAACACACTTACTTTAAAACACAAAAAATATGTAAAAAACTAAATTTAAAACATAAAAAGTGAACAATATTAAATAAGTAACTTGTAAAACATTAAATTTAGAAGGGGAGACGCAATTGCGAATCATTAAATCTAGAAGGAGACGTTTTGGCGGCGCTTTGGTGGTCCAGAGGGGGTTCGCGCGAATGGGGGCTCGCGCGAACCACATTCACGTGAACAGTGTTCGCGCGAACCCCCATTCGCTTGAACCCCGACGAGTGGCAGTGACGTGGCGCCTGAGTGGCAAATTTTGGCTCCAAATCCTTTTGGGGGACAATTGTGAGCCAAAATCTGCCACTCGGGTGCCACGTAATTAGGGTAAACGAAATAGTTAACTTACAAAATTTTGACACAAAATTCATATTTTTATTGGCTTTCTAAAAATGTAATTTTCATTTTTTAAAAATCTGTTTTGCTATTTATTTTTTAATTTTTACTAACATACGGTATTTTAGGACAATCAATAGTACACAATCAACCAAATTTGAAAAATAGTACAATATATCAAAAAAAATTGAAAAAAATATACTTAGTATTTGTTGAATTCTTCTTCTTTCCTGTGAAAAAAAAAATTAATTTCGATATAAATATTAAAAGTTATTGGCATTGAAATATGGATGCCATTTATTTTAAAATATAGTTACTAAATAATTAATTAAAAAAAAATATAAGTCAAAAAAATATGAAAATTTGACAGCACGTCAAAATTATAATCTTGAACATATATCTAAAATTTCATAGTGAAAAGATAAGTTTTCATTTTAAAAAACCACCGGGGGACAGTCATTCCTCTTTAATAACATAAGAAACAACATATGAATAAAATTAAGAAAAATACTATATTTTTTGCCAATTTTTTTTTTTTTAAATATACATGTATTCTACACTCTAAACACAACATTTCGTTAGTTTGTGGAATTTCATGAATGTGTACGGTTTTGTGGCTATTACCTTTAGAAAATCAATTAAACTGAAAATTCATGTTTACTAAGGTACAAACCATACCAAAAAGTTGAGATATAACATTTTCTTCTGACCATATAACTTCACAAGGCTGCCCTCAATTGGTATTGTTGCATAAGATATGTCCATTTACACATGCATATCCACCCACACTAGCTGCCCACTTTCTAGATAATAACATCCCCCATTTGGTAGGACAGTCCACAATAACCACATTCATGGTTAAGCATTTTCCTAGAAAAGCTTTCTAGTTGCACTTCTGATCCCTTGACATACCCAACTACTAGCACTTATCTTTAATCCATAGCAGTACACTTCCCAAAATTTGTTGTTACCTTGATATTTAACTCATTCATGACCTCAAGAGGCATTACATTACATGAGGCTTCCCAATCAAACATGCAGTTATGTACCAACCTATCTTTAATAATCAAAGTGGTAAAAAATGGATCCACATTAAGCTGAGATTCAACCATAGAAGTTCCCAAATATAACTCAGATGATTCACCTAGTTCCTCCAATGCTTGTGGTATTGTTAAACTGATTCTTCAATGATGGGAGGAACCTCTATATTTTTCACACTTTTTCCCCAAGTAATCTTTTCTTCCTTAAATCCCAAATATATCGAATACCCTTTTCCTATGCTCAGGGATACTGAGTAATTCAAAAATGGGAATAGTGACCTTGATCTAACTCAATATTTGGGCTATGTCACAAGGAACATATTTTGGTAGGGAAATGTTATAAGGGAGATTCACAAATGGATCTGATAATATGGGAGTTTTCAGAATTTGGGCATGGGCAGGAGCACTAGTTCTATTTGGGGAAATTAGGCCTTTTCCATATGTATATTTCTATAGGGGTTTCCTTAGGGATACTCGTAAGATTTGAAGTCTTTGGATTGGCTTATGGGCCTACCCCTTTGACAACCTAACTTATGGTGTTATATTCTTTATCCTGAGTAACTACTACATTCCTCAACAGTTGCATGTCCTCTTCGGAAGGGATCCCTCCATCATACTTTTTAATCATCAAAGCCCTTAAGTATTCAAAATCATTATTGGGCAGATCAAATGCTTGCACCATATCAATTTCAAAAGTATTAATAGGAGGAAGAGGCAATACCCAGTGGACACAATCCCATAAATCTTCAGCAGTTCTAGTACTTATCAATTCAGTTGAGGTTTCCCCCTGCTTTTAGTTCGCAGGGCTCTCCATCATGCACAGATCATTATATGTCGCATCATCATCAACTTCCTCAACTTCCTTGATCTACATCACATGGGGAGTGTGGTAAGAAACATGTATCACACCACTCAATAACATTGGCCTCCTCCATAGTACAAAACCCTGGAGTCAAAGGATCAGGAACTCCAATCTATTCTCCCTGGGTTGAGGGTGTTTATTTCCATGATCCCAAAGGAGTTTTCCCTCTGTCATCTGGTACGTGATCACCTCTGGGATGATTTCATGATCTCTCCTGAATGGGGCCATGTGGCTTGTCCTGACCCTAATAACTTTCTCCTATCCCTTTTTCAGCTCTGGCCAATTTATAGGATATCTCTTTAACTAAACTCGAGGAAAAGTTTTTACAACCTCTTCGAGATCCACAACCTTACTTGAATGAGGCTTTTCAGGATTTATCAACTTTACACCCTCTTGAATGAATCTTAGGAGGCTTTCCAACTGCTTTGATGTTATTTTCTATTTGTAAGGCCATGGTGAAAGCCTGCCTCAATGTTCCCAAGTTCTTATCTCTCAAGTAAGATGCAGCCTTTTTATTAAAAGCATCAAAATATTTTATCAAACAGGACACATCACTTGGCCTTAGGATTATAGGTAGCTTATCCAAGGTCTTACTGAACCGAGTATTGAAATCATGGAAGAAGATTCATTTGGATTTTTCTTAATATTTTTAAATTTAGATAAAAGGAATCTGGGATCTGTCTTATCCCCGTATTGCAATCTAAAGTCATTTTTCATCTCGGTCCATAAATCTATTGAATTATCTAGTAAAGACTTGTAGCAGTCACATGCATCCTCCTCAAGAGTATGAATAAACAAATTTACATACAAGTCTTCAAAATCAATTTTAAAATATTCCATCATATTGACAAAGATTTCTTAAATGGTGGTAACCAGTGATGGCATTATTCCCTTGAAATTTTGGCAACCTATTTCTGACATCTTGTGGCACCATATTAGGATATCCATCCATACCTCTGAAATCTATAGGTCCAAAAGTGTTGATAACAAAAGGAGGTCTAGGTGGAGGTTGGGCCATATTTCCTTGAGGTGGTGATATTTACAGGAGAAACAAATGATAGGAACGAGGGGTCTTTGGAGCACAAGAGTATAGATTTTAAAATAGATATTCTCTAATGACTCAGCTTCTTGGAAAACCCTATCAACCTTGGAAGAAACATGGGAAAATTAGAGAGCGCATTTTTCAGACACAAATGATGGCCCCTCTCTAGTTGGAGAATTCAAATTTATATAAAGATTACCTGGTTGAAAATCACTTGAGGACGTATGGTAATCTTCAACCATAGATTGATCACCTTTCAAAAATGATATCTCCTTTCTTGACTCGTGATCTCTTACTACTTTCCAAACTTGTTTTCCTTCTGAATTTTCTTTTCCCAGTTTTGTAAATAACTTCCTAGTAGGGTCACTAGTGAAGAAAGATCTCATTCTATCCAGATTTGCAAAGATTAATGACAAATTTCACTTGACACAGGTTAAGGCACTGGTAATCATTAAAATTTCAATTCAACACAGAGTCATGACTAAGGATTTTCACCTTAGTTGTGCAGATGCACTATAAGTAACTTACCAAGTGTCTATCAATGCTTAATTTCTGAAAAGCTTAACAGATCTGACCTTCCTTTACCCACATTTATCACTATTGATGCAAATTTAGTGTAATAACCACTAGAAATTGGAAATACTACACAATGCACATGTAATCTTGCACAAATATTATATATCTCAACAAAGGATGACGTTTAAACAACATATTTGTACTTAAATCATGCAAGAAACATTACCAGGGTCAATATGTGTATGCATTTGTAAAATTAGTCCCTAGCAATAGTGCCACTTTAGTGTTGTTGCTACACAAATAGGTCCCGAGGTTCAAATAATAGACACTGCTTCAACATAGTCTTCCAACTCTAGTTATTAGTATCCAAATTGATTCTCATGGGGGCCGAGAAGCATCACAAAACTTAAAGATGCTTAGAGACAAACGAACCATGATACGAGTCGTTTTGTAGCTAGGGATTGGATTCATCTGACTCTTTGTCACTCAGGCGTTGAAGAAGTGGATAGCACCTCACTAAGGATTTGATCTACCCTCACTACTTTAGGTTGTGCCTTTAACCAGGGTGAGAGGACCCATTCTATAACCCGTGTTGGTGAAGGACATCAAGAGATCCTTCTTTGCACAATTTTAATGAGAACCTTGAGGAAATATGATCAATACAACACAATCTAACTCTCACGAGTTGTCACACTAGAGAGTGGAGATGTTTCCTGGACAAAGGTTCAGGTTACTAAAGACAATAATTGAATCCTGATTGTCCCTGCATACTTTGGCAATGGAATTTGTTCAATCTTTGTGGATACACAATACAAAAAGGGGTAGTTCATGTAGCATTGATTGTTTGAGAAATTTTTGGTGGGAAGTTAAGCAAGATAAAGTGGATTATACCAAATCTTTGAGAGCCTTTACAAATATTGGGAAACTCACAAACATAATGCTTCAAAACAACCAAGAATATTCCTTCAACCAGAAGGTGTTGCATTAGTGGAGGCCCAGACATGCACGGTTTCACACACTCTTCAATAATTCAACACAAAGGCTCATGCTAAAGACTCAATTAAATTCTAGAAATCCCTGGTTCGTCATGCCTAAGATACACTCATAGGCTTACAAAAAATCTTTATCAACATAGTGAAAGTAAAGTGATTTTAAATTGTTTATTTCATTACCAGATGAAGGCTCTTCTCATAATGAAATTGCAAATGCCACAATACTAACACACAGACGAGATCTTGTGTGACTCAGAGAGATTTTAACATAAGATTACAACAGGAAAAAGAAAAACTATTTGAAAACATTCTGAAAGAAAAGCAGACACAATAATGCACATGATCAACACAGAGTCATTCAAGGTTCATCAGATTCATCATGAAGGGGAAAGTTTCCTCAACAATCTCAGCAGCTTGTCAATGGTTGTACACTTGCAACCACCTTGACATGCGATTGAATCCAAAGACATAGGAAAATAAACTGGTCTCTCAGACGGTCTCTCAGGAAAAATGGTTTCTCTCAAAAAAATTTAGAAAAGTTAACCCCAACCACTTTTGCAAGAGTATTCTCATTGCATTTATACAATTTCACTCACTCACTCATCCCAAATTTTCCCCCCAAAATAATAATATTCGAGGAATCCTTTGTTTGTTACAAGTTTGTTCCAGAAAGTGATGTTTAACAAATTTACACCCAAAGCCACTAGGTGGACAAATCATGAACTGATCACGTTTCTCAGACCCTCAACTACTTATCATAAATTTTTGACACTCCTTCTAAATCATTCTTTTACTCTTTCATGTAGGAAATCCCCTTTTTAATAATTGTCAGGTGGCTCCATATGGCTTTCTCTAACAAGTAATCATTTTGCACCATTGAGAATATTTGATTGAGTTCCCTCGCATGGATACCTACATTCGTGCCTCTCAGAAATGAGTTCCTCGCATGGATTATACCACATACCTGGCGAGTCTTCATTGGCCAAGTGAAAAGAGGATCCTAGTCCACGTGTCTCCTTGGTACAAAGGTGAAGTCTAGTAGGCAGGTTCCCAAATAATTGGCCCTCCACATGTTCAGAACCCTAGAGAGTTTTTTTTGAGTATGGGAGCGGAAGCTTCCACGTGTTTATTCAGGTCAACTTGTGCTCTGTTTCTTTAAAAAACCTCAAACAGTGCCAGGCTCTTCCACTGTGCTCTAGTGCCCTAGAAAGTTTCCACCAGTCAAAATTCTGTCTAGTGGAAGCCTCCATGTGTCATCTTCAGTTCTTTTGATATGGTGAAAAGAATAGACCCCAAACAAGTTGGGCTACATGGCTCACGTGAGTTTGAAAGAACATGTAGAAGGTGCCACATGCCTAGGGTCCGAGAAATATTTCCTAAGCCTTGAAAAATCTAAGTATGGGTAGAGCCAACGGAATCTTCCACTTGTCTCATCGGTGATTTTTGGTATGAAGCTCAAAAGAAGGACTTTAAAAAAGCATGGGACTTCCACGTGTCTAGGGTCTGACAAAATTTGCACCAGACAATTGAAAATTCTAAGTATGGGAAGATGGCAAACCTTCTTGTTGGACACGAATCGGCTAAATACTTTCAAAAGTAAAATTATAGGGGCAAGTCCTCAACTCAGAAATGGGCTATCCACGTGGAGTTGAACGAAAAATCTTCGGCTTGTTTGAAGATTTACTGGAGCCCCAGCGGAAGCCTCCATGGTCACTTGGCCTCTCATTTAAAGTAAGCGCAAAAATGGGAGGACAAATTTCATGGAGGTTTCCACTTAGTCTTCTCATACTTAGTCATTCAATTTTAAAAGGTTTTTCAGGAAAAGTCCGGGACACGTGGAGGAATGACGCTCATTCTTCGGGGTCAAAGTAAAAATTTTCTACTTCATATTGGTTGAATAGCCAATTGGAATAGCGTCGAGAGGACCACGTTGGAAGTTTTTGCAAATGTGAACAAAAGTGACAAGTTCCCAAATAGACGCATCATTAGACAAATTTTTATGCCAGGTAGATCCACGGGTTGGCAGGACAGGGACACATGGTGGAAACTTCACCCACACCTAGAATTCAAAAATTGTTCCTCATGGACAGAGAAGACTTAAATAATGGGAAGGCTCATTTCAAAAGTCTCACTTTGACCCTGCAAGAGGACACATGGCAAAGCTAATGGTGGATATGCTAGCCTTCAGAGGTAAGTTGGATGTTTTTCCCCTTTGCAAAAATGGAGTAAAATTCTAAAGTGGAAGCACACCCCCGCCAAATCATTTTTGAATCCTTAAGGGTTTTGAAGGAGCACCGCAATGACACGTGGTGAGCCCATGCTTGTTTAAGGTCTCAACTTTTGGGGATCATCTCAAGATGTGCCATTTGACACATGGCAGTTTGAAAAGTCAAAGAGGTGGGGAAGCAAACCATCGGAGGAAAATTGGATTTTTTTCCTCTTGACATCAAAAGGATTAAAATCTCAAAATGGCCCACAAGCCTGATAAGGGAAAAGTCAAAGCTTTCTCCAGTCAATGGCAGAGGTGTGGACTCTCGGGGGAAATTTGGAAAATTTTCCTTTTGGAGAAAAAATTTAAAAATGAAAAAGGAAGCGCGGTTCCATGCTGGGACCCACATTACGACATGTGTCAGGCCCGTTTTTCAAGGGTGGAGCTGCAGGGAAAACTTGGGAAATTTTCCCTTTTCCAAAAAGGAAGTAAAATGGAAGAATTTGGCCATGGTTCTACTGGGACCCACGTTAGGAAACGTGTCAGGATCATTTTCTAAGGGCAGAAATGAAGAACAAAATGGAAAATTTTTTACATTTTTCCAAAAGGTTGTAAAAATTCAAAGGAATCCCCTGAGCCTATTTTAAAGTTGAATTTTCCACGTGGATGGCGCAAATTCAAAGCAAAGATCAACGGAAACTATGAGTCTGAAATCTGATTTTCCCCCATTTTTACTGAAACACATGCCTAGAAGTGCGAGTCTTCATGATTTCTTGGTATTTCCTACACGCCAAATAGAGAGGGGAGTTAATTTTGATATCTAAGTTTGGTGGGAGAGATCTGGAGACATCTTTCACCATTAAAATGGTCTGACTATCGGGCTCGATCTGATTTTCCATTTTTCTTCTCCCGAGCATGCAAGGAACCATTGATTTGATAGATTAGGGGTGGAAGTGGTTGGCGAGTTGAAGGAGGAGTGTTCTACCAAATGAAGGAATTGAATGCTAAGATTTTTGAAGAGATCTGCTCCATGAGAACCTGACAACTTTTATAGATCTGATTATGGGAATCATGATCGAAATCATGGCGAGCACTGGTACATTAAATGTTTTTGTCTTTTGGGGAAGAAGGGGATTTGTTGTAAATGTTATAAATGGCACAAATTTTTCATGCAAATGGTTGGAGTGTTAGAGGTCGAAGAAAATTCCCAAGAGGAAAATTTGACAAAGCCTGTCTTTTGAGAAGCCGTCTGAGAATCCTTGTATATCTCTTTTGTATTAAGTTTGATCATGTCAAGGTGGTTGCAAGTGTACAACCATTGAAAAGCTCTGAGATTGTTCTAGAAACTTTCCCCTGCTGATAAATTTAATCAAACTCGAGTTATTCTATGTTGATCTTGAACTAAGTGTGTTGGTTTTATCTCTAAATGTATGCAAATAGTTTTTCTTGTTCCTGTTGCAATATTGTATTAAAATGTATTCCAATCACACAGGTCTCAATCCTTGTGACAGTTTAGTGGCATCTGCAATTTCATTTCTCGGAAGAGCATTCATCTGGGAGTGAAATAAATGATTTAAAATCACTTTTCTTTCATTTGTTTGACAGAGATTGTTTGTAAGCCTCTGGGTGTACCTCAGGCATGATTTGGCTCAGATCTTGATGCTTTATTGGGTCTTTCCAACTCGAGCCTTCATGTTAGAGTCTCATAGATTGTATGAAAAAGTGCTAATCTGGGCCTCCATTGAAGCACATATTCTGGTTAAATGAACACCTAACTCTGAAGCATTATGTTGTCTAGAGCCTTCCATTTTTGTAAAAGTTCTCAAAGATTTGGTATAATCAACTTTATGCAGCTTCATCTCCTACAAAAATTCATCCAAAACAATTAATCCTACCCATACCACCCCTATGTTTGTCATGTGTGTATACAAATGCATAAATTTTACTACCAAAACATGCAGAAACAATCAGGATTCCAAATGTCTTTAGTAGCCTGAACCTTGCCTAGAGAATATCTCCACTATCTAGAGTGACAACTCGTGAGAGTTATATTTTGTTGCATTGATCATATTTTCTTCAAGGTCTCCTTAACAAATTCATTAGGAAGGATATCACCATCTCCTCCATAAACAATAGGCTACAAAAGGGTTCTCTTACCTTGGTTGAAAGGCACAACCTAAAATAGTGAGGATAGATCAAATCCTCTTGAGGGTGCTATCCATTTCTCCACATCTGAGTGACTAAGGGCCAGTTAGATCCCATCCCTGGCTACAAAATGACTCATCATGATCTATCTGTCTCTAAGCTTCCTGATAAACCTGTGATGCTGCTCAGACTTTGAAGGAGAATCAATTTGGGTACCAACACCTAAGTGGTGCCATTGCCGGGGAGGGGAGATAGTGATTGCAGTTCATATTCAGACCCTGGTAAAACACTTCTTATATACTCCAAGTGCCTAGTGCAATTATTTCAGTTTCTACACCTAGTGCACTAGCTTTCATTGATAGATCTGGGTAAAGAAAGTCAGAGTCTCTCCATTTCCAGTTTCTAGTGTTGACAAACATTTGACAGATCATATTTAGTGCATTTGCACAACTAAGGTGGAAATCCTTAGTGGCGACTCCCTGTTGATCTAATTATTGAAGAGTACCAGTGTCTTAACCTCTGTCAAGTGAGTTTTGTTACTAATCTTTGCAAAGCTGGAAGGAAGAAGGTCTTTCTTTGCCAGGGATCCTACTAGGACATTATTTCCAGAGCTAGGAAAAGCAAAATCAGAAGGAAGAAAAGCCTGGAGAGCTGTTGGAGATCAACAGACAAGAAAAGGGATCTCCATTGATGAAAGTGATCGGCCTATTATTGAAGATTGCAATTCAAGTGCTTCTGAATTAGGTAGCCTCTTTGTGGAATTGAATTCTCCAACTGGAGAGGGGTCTTCATTTGATTTTGAAAGGTTTTCTTCTCATTCTTCCCCTATCTTTTCAGAAGCTGATAGGGATTTCCAAGAAACTAGGCCTTTAGGGGATATCCAGTTTGAAAGTTATACCCCTGTGTTTCAAAGACCTTCAGCCCCTCATCAATTTGTCACCCCTCCAGGGTCACCTCCTCAAAACAACATGGCCTTGCCCCCACCCAAACCTCCATTTGTTGTAAATACCTTTGGACCTATAAATTTTGTAGGGATGGCTGGTTATCCAAATGTAGTTCCTCAAGAAGTAAGGAACAGACTGCCAAAGTTCCAAGGAAACAATGCTATAACTGGTGATCAACATTTAAAGCTTTTTATCAATATGATGGAAGAATTTGAGATTGAACATGAGGATGTGTATATCAAGTTGTTTATCCATACTCTGGAAGAGGATGCAAGGGACTGGTATAAAGCTTTTCCAGATAACTCTATTGATTCTTGGACTGAGATGAGCAATGCATTTAAATTGCAGTATGGTGATAGAACTGACCCTAGGTTTCTTTTGACAGAATTTGAAAACATCAAAAAGAATCCTAATGAGTCAGTACATGATTTCAACACAAGGTTTAACAAGACCTTGAGGAGATTTCCTGTTAGGATAAGGCCATGTGATGAATCATGTTTAATCAAATATTCAGATGCATTTGATAAAAAGGCTGCTTACTACTTGAGGGACAAAAACCTGCTAATTTGAGGCAGGCCTTCACTATGGCCTTGCAAATTGAAAACAATATCAAGGAAATTGGAAAGCCTCCAAAAAGGGAGGGTGTAAAGCTGATTAACCCATAAAAACCTCAGACAAGCAAGGCTGTGATTTGGAAGAAGTTGTGAAGACTTTGGTAGGGGCTGTCAAAGAAATTTCTTACAAACTAGCTCCGGATGAGAAGGTAATTAGGCAGAGCTCACAAGGTCAACACAAGCAGCAAGGCCAAGACAAGTTCACAAATCACCAAAGATCTGATGACAGAGGCAAGGGACCTGTTGGATTTGGAAATAGGCAATCCAAGGCTAGGGAGAATAGAATGGTACCTGATCCTTTGGCTGCCAAAGTTGCTGTTGTGGAGGAGACATATGTCATTGATTGGTGTGACAGATGTTTCATGCCCCATGCTCCTTGTGAAGAAGATCAACAAGAAGAAGAAGAAGTTGATGATGATAATGATGATGATGTCTGCATGATGGGTTGTTCCACGAGCTCACAACAAGGGGCAACTTCAACTGAGGTGATAAGTGCCCGGACTGCTGCCACTTTTTGGGATTGCATTCATAGGGTACCTATTCTTCCTCCCTCTCATACTTTAGAAGTAGATACTGTACAAGCTTTTGAATTTCCCAATAATGACTTTGAATATTTAAGGGCTTTAATGATAAAGAAGTATGATGGAGGAATCCCCTCTGAGGAAGATAGACAGTTACTGATGAATGTTGTTGTTGCTCAAGAGAAGGAATATAACACAAGAAGTAAGGTTGTCAAAGGGGTAGGGCCTCAGGCCAAGCCAAAAGCTCCCTTACTTTCAAACATTCCTAAAGAGGGCCCTAAGAAGGATGCATCTGCTAAAATCCCTGCAGTTCCAAACAAAAATCATACCCCTCCTCATGCCCAAGCTGTAAAAAATCTTGTACCACCAAGTGAGTGTGTCAGCTTTCCTTCCAATGTTGCCTTGCCAAAGTCTATCCCTTATGATATTGCCCAAGTCTTGAGTCAAATCAAGATCTCAGTTCCAATTGTTGAGTTGCTTAGGATCCCTGAGCACAAGAAGAGGGCATTGGAGTATTTTGGATTGAAAGAGGAGAAGACTGCCCTAGGTAGAAACATAAACATTGTGGAGACCCCACCAGTCATTGAAGAACCAGAAGCACCACCAGCATCAGAAGAGCTAGATGAACCACCTGAGGTTTATTTGGGAACATCCTTAGTAGATTCTCAACTAAATGTGGATCCATTCTTCACCACTCTAATCATTAAAGACAGATTGCTACACAACTGTATGTTTGACTCAGGGGCATCATGCAATGTTATGCCTTTGAAGTCATGAATGAGCTGACATCAAGGTAACAACAACATATGGGAAGTGTACTGCTATGGATTCTAGAGAGGTGCCAGTGGTGGGATGTGTGAAGGGTCTGGTGGTACAACTTGCAACCTATCCAGGTAGAAATTTAAAACTTGATGTTGTCATTGTTGACTGCCTAGCCAAGTGGGGCATGCTATTGTCTAGAAAATGGGCTGCAAGTGTTGGTGGGAGTGTCCAAATGGACATGTCCTATGCTACCATTCCAATTGAGGGCAGCCTTGTCAAGTTGTATGGGGAAAAGAAGATGTTGCACCTTATTGAGGATCCCAACAATGCATCCTATGAGGTATTATACACAAGTGTTGATGCAGATAACTTTGTAGGATTTGCTGATGGAAAGGAGCACAAGATTGAAGAATGCAAATGCCTTGAACAAATGGGCTCTCCTTGGACTCTATTATTTGATGGAGCTTGCTCCAAGTTTGGGAATGGTGCTGGTGTTGTTCTGCTTTCTCCAGGTCAGGAAAAATTTGTTTTTTCCTTCAAACTCAAATTTGAGTGCACTAACAACATTGTTGAGTATGAGGCACTATTTGTTGGGTTTAATAATTTCTTGGAAATATGGTGTCAGGGACATCATTGTCAAAGGAGACTCAGAATTAATAGTAAAACAAGTCAGAAAACTGTATGCCACAAAGAATCAGCGAATGAAACAATACAAGCATGCAGTTTGGGATTTCATTGAGATGTTTGATTCATTCAACATTATGCATCATGATAGGAAGTTCAATGACTTGGCAGACAAAATTGCAATGTTGGGGTCTTGTTTTGACAATTGTGCAGTGTCCCCATATTGTGAATATGATGTGAGGTGTTAACAAGGCCATATGTACCTGACAATATTAAGCATTGGTAGGTTTTTGATGATGATGCTCAGGTCAGAAGGTTTCTGCAGAACAAAGGAGAGTTTTTTGATCAAAATATTGATTGGGAGCCAATGGTGTGTGTAGCAGAGGGTAAAGAAACCTTGTTTGGCAAGGGCATCATCCAGCTAAAGACTAATACCATTCCTAGAGGGCTGGTTGCTCTTGAGTCCAATTTTGATAATGTTGACCGCATTATTAATAGATGCATGGCAGCCTCAAGGGATATTGAGGAGCATGACCTTGGCACAAAGGAGAAGCCAAGGAAAATTTGGTTAGGCAGCAAATCTCAGTAAGGAGGAGAAGCAGTCCTACATCCAATTGTTGAAAAAGTATCAGGATTGCATGGCTTGGACATATTCTGAACTAAAAGCATACAGAGAGGACCTGTTTCAACATGAGATTCCCTTGGAGTCTAATGCAAAGCCATTCAGGTAGAAACAGAGGCCCATCAATCCACTCTTATCTCTTAAAATGCAAGAGGAATTGAAGAAGCTAAGAGATGGAGGGATTATTCAACCCACAAGGTATTCCTCCTGGGTTGCAAACCTAGTACCAGTCAGAAAGAAGAATGGTGACATCAGGCTGTGTGTGGATTTCAGAAACTTGAACAGAGCATCAATGAAGGATAATTATCCTTTACCAAACATGGAAAACATGCTGCAGCTAGTGACTGGTTCTGAGCTACTTTCTACCCTGGATGGTTTCTCTGGTTATAACCAGGTTGTGGTGAAGGAATCAGAAAGAATTAAAACAACCTTTACCACTCCTTGGGGGACTTATGTATATGTTAGGATGCCCTTTGGTTTGATGAATGCTGGAGCCACCTTTCAAAGAGCAATGGATGTTGCTTTTGCTGGTTACATCAATGAGTTTATTGTTGTGTATCAAGATGATGTAACTATATTTTCTAGGAAGAGAAGTGATCACCTGCTGCACTTAGAAAAGATGTTGATAAGATGTAGAGAATATGGCATTTCACTCAATCCAAAGAAGTGCCATTTTGGAGTGCAGAAGGAAAAATTGCTTGGTCACATTGTGTCACAAGAAGGGGTGATGATTGATCCAGAAAGGGTAGAGGCCATCAGCAAGGTCCCAATTCCAAGGACCAAGAAAGGGATTCAGTCCTTCTTTGGGTAGATAAACTTCATCAGAAGATTTATATCAAACTTTGTTGAGTTGACCATTCCAATCACTTCCATGTTAAAAAAGGACCAGGCCATCAAATGGGAGGAGGCTTCCATCCAAGCTTTCAATGGGATTAAAGAGGCACTAAAGCATGCACCTGTTCTAGCAGCTCCAGATTATAAGAAGCCCTTTCAACTGTTTTCCTTTGCTTCAGAGAACACTGTTGCTTCTGTCCTACTGCAGAAGGATGATGAAGGGGCTGAAAGGCCAATTGCCTTTTTCAGTAAGGCATTGTAGGGGGCTGAGTTAAAGTACACTATTATGGAGAAGCAAGCATTTTCCTTAGTAAAAGCAACAAAGGTTTTCAGGCCTTATATTCTAAGTTCTAAAATTGTTGCTTATGTTCCCCACACCATGGTCAAGGACATCTTATCAGAGATGGAAGTCTCAAGCAAAAGGTGCAGGTGGGTGAACAAGTTGCAAGAATATGACATGGATATCCAAACCACAAAGCTGGTGAGAGGTTTGGGCCTGGCTAAGCTTATGGCTGAGAGAAACTTGCAAACTATTGAGGTAAATGAGGTAGAATAAGGTAGGGTAGATGTTTTTCAAACATTGATGAGTTCTGAGTGGTAAAAATATGTAATTTTTTATCTCAGACATCTGAACTGCCCTGAGTATTTAAGTAAGAACCAGAAAAGATCCCTTAAGTTGGCTTCCCAGAAATATGTCATTACTGATTATGGGCTAGCTTGGAAGAATCCAGAGGGAGTCCTCTTAAGGTGCATTACTGAAGAAGAAGCCCCCAAGATAATTGTTGATCTCCATGGAGGAGTTTGTGGGGGGGAATTTTGCTGCAAGAGTCACAACACACAAGATCCTGAGGGCTGGTTATTGGTGGCCAACTCTTTTCAAGGATACAACCTTGTTGGTTAGAAGATGTGAGAGTTGTCAGCACTTCTCTAGAAGACTGAAAGCTTCAGGCTCCCTTCCTTTGCAGCCTGTATCAATTGAAGCTCCATTCAAGCAATGGGGAATGGATTTCATTGGTGAAATTTCAGACCCTTCAAGTGTTGGCCATAAGTGGATTCTTGTAGCCACTGATTACTTTACTAAATGGGTGGAGGCAATCCCCACCAAGAAGGAAACACACCAAGTTGTCATGGATTTTCTGTTGAACCATATCATCTGCAGGTTTGGGGTGCCAGTCAAGATTGTTGCTGACAATGCCATGAGCTTCAGAGCTAAACCCTTGGTGGTAATGTGCAAAGAATATGGGGTCAACTTGACATATGCATCTAATTACAATCCCCAAGGAAATGGACAAGCTGAGTCCAGTAATAAAAACCTGCTGAAGATTATCAGAAGAACCTTGGAGCTGAACAAGAGAAAATGGGGTGAACAGTTGAAGTTTGTTGTTTGGGCTGATAGGATCACTGTTAAAAGAGCCACTGGAAAGAGTCCATTTGAGTTGGTGTATGGAACTCAGGCCCTGCTGCCCCTGCATATGCAATTATCTTCATATCAGTTCATTCAACAACTGGAGGACCAAGAAGTAAGTCCTTATGATGCTCGCATTAACCAGATTGTTGAACTTGATGAAGAAAGGAGGGCATCCCACCAGAGGCATGTAAAGTTCAGAGAAAAGCTAAAGAAGTTATTTGACAAGAAGGTCACTCCCAGAGCTTTCAATGTTGGAGATCTTGTGTTGCTATGGGATAGTAGGCATGAAGATAAGGGCAAGCATGGCAAGTTTGACTCATTATGGATGGGCCCTTACTCCATTGATATTAGAATTGGTGAGCATACCTTCTTCTTGAAGGATTTGGATGGTGAGTTGCTTGAATTTCCTATTAATGGTAGGCATTTGAAGCATTTCTTGGATTGATTCCCCAGAATCAAGGTGAACATATTTTGTACAGTGTATAGTTTGTTGTTTGTTTCTTGTCTTTTGTGTTTTCACTCGCTCTGGTCCTTGGTGACCTGTTTTTGCTAGGTTTCTCTGTTCATTTTTGAGAGATGGCTCTGTTTCTCTGCTCTGCAAGCTGACTCCTTTGCCCAATGGATATTTTTGCACTTGGTCTACCTTTGTTCTTGTGGCACTCGCAGGGAGTGCCCATCCCCGAGTCAGAGCCGATGTTGGTGCTCAGATCTATCTTGCCCCATTTGCCATTATTTTCCTCTGATCTGCGTATTGTGAAATTCTTTGTCTCTCGATGTGGGTTTTCTGAAAGCTTTTATTTCCATTTGAGATGCTTCGAGTTGTTTGCAAAATCCATTGTCATGTCCCTCCTTGAAAAATTCTCTGAGTCTGCCCTGTTTTTGCCCCAATTTCTTCAAAATCCGTGGGCCTTGCCATTTTTCCTATTTTTCCCCAACCATGGAAGCTCGAAAATGGTTAATCTATATTTGTATGCCTTTGAAAATCCAAATCCATGGTCGAAAAGATGCTCAAATCATGATTCACTTGTTTTTGTTTCAAAAGAATTTTCATCCTTAGCGAAAAATCAGGTTCTGGGCATGAATGGTGATTTTCTATATTTTGACGGTCTGACGGGTGTCTTTTTCCTATCAAATTTAGTCCTCGGCATTCGGTGGTCACGTGGCTTCTTTTGGTTGGTCAGGGGACGGCGGGAAAATGCTTTAACTTATCACTTTTTACTTTTTTGGTGAAAAGGAAAATTTGGTCCCGTAGGCTCCTGCTCAAATCTGATTGGTTCTTTTGGTGCTTACGTGGCTTCTTCTAATTGGATGGGGTGTGGCGGGTCTATTTTTGAACTTGTTCTTTTTGGATACTTTAGAAACAAATTTGAACCCACCCCGCGGCCCCACCAGGCTCTGATTGGAGCAAATTTAAGAGGCAGGGAAAAAGTCTCACTTTGACCCCGCAGGAGGACACATGGCAAAGCTAATGGCGAGATGCGGGCCTTCGGAGGTAAGTTGGATGTTTTGCCCCTTTGGAAAAATGGAGTAAAATTCTAAAGTGGAAGCGTGCCCCCGCCAAATCATTTTTAAAGCCTTAAGGTTTTTGAAGGAGCGCCATAATGACACGTGGCGAGCCCACTCATTCAAGGTCTCAACTTTTGGGGATCATCTCAAGATGCGCCATTGTGACACGTGGCAGTTTGAAAAGTCAAAGAGGTGGGGAAGCGGACCATCGGAGGAAAATTGGATTTTTTTCCTCTTGACATCAAAAGGATTAAAATCTCAAAATGGCCCACAAGCCCGATAAGGGAAAAGTCAAAGCTTGCTCCAGTCAACGGTGGAGGTGTGGACTCTTGGGGGAAATTTGGAAAAATTTCCTTTTGGGAGAAAAAAGTTAAAAATGAAAAAGGAAGCACGGTTCCACTGGGACCCACATTGGGACACGTGTCAGGCCCATTTTTCAAGGGCGGAGCTACGGGGAAAACTTGGAAAATTTTCCCTTTTCCAAAAAGGAAGTAAAATGGTAGAATTTGGCCACGGTTCTGCTGGGACCCACCTTAGGACATGTGTCAGGCTCATTTCCCAAGGGCGGAAGTGCGGAGAAAAATGGAATTTTTTTCCATTTTTCCAAAAGGTTGTAAAAATTCAAAGGAAGCCCCCAAGCCTATTTTAAAGTTGAATCTTCCACGTGGATGGCCCAAATTCAAAGCAAAGATCAACGGCAACTGTGAGTCTGAAATCTGATTTTCCCCCCATTTTTACTGAAACACACCTGGAAGTGTGAGTCTTCATGATTTCTTGGTATTTCCTACATGCCAAATAGAGAGGGGAGTTAATTTTGATATCTAAGTTTGGTGGGAGAGATCTGGAGACATCTTTCACCATTAAAATGGTCTGACTCTCGGGCTCGATCTGATTTTCCATTTTTCTTCTCCCGAGCACGCAAGGAACCAGATTTGACAGATTAGGGGCGGAAGTGGTTGGCGAGTTGAAGGAGGAGTGTTCTACCAAATGAAGGAGTTGAATGCTGAGATTTTTGAAGAGATCTGCCCCATGAGCACCTGACAACTTTTATAGATCTGATTCTGGGAATCACGATCGAGATCATGGCGAGCACTGGTACATTAAATGTTTTTGTCTTTTGGGGAAGAAGGGGCTCTATTGTAAATGTTATAAATGGCACAAATTTTTTGTGCAAATGGTTGGAGTGTTAGAGGTCGAAGAAAATTCCCAAGAGGAAAATTTGACAAAGCCTGTCTTTTGAGAAGCCATCTGAGAAGCTGTATATCTCTTTTGTATTAAGTTTGATCATGTCAAGGTGGTTGCAAGTGTACAACCATTGAAAAGCTCTGAGATTGTTCTAGAAACTTTCCCCTGCTGATAAATTTAATCAAACTCGAGTTATTCTGTGTTGATCTTGAACAAAATGTGTTGGTTTTATCTCCGATTGTATGCAAATAGTTTTTCTTGTTCCTGTTGCAATCTTGTATTAAAATCTATTCCAATCACACAGGTCTCAATCCTTGTGATAGTTTAGTGGCATCTGCAATTTCATTTCTCAGAAGAGCTTTCATCTGGGAGTGAAATAAATGATTTAAAATCACTTTTCTTTCATTTGTTTGACAGAGATTGTTTGTAAGCCTCTGGGTGTACCTCAGGCATGATTTGGCTTAGATCTTGATGCTTTATTGGGTCTTCCAACTCGAGCCTTCATGTTAGAGTCTCATAGATTGTATGAAAAAGTGCTAATCTGGGCCTCCATTGAAGCACATATTCTAGTTAAAGGAACATTTTAACTATTCTGAAAACATTCTGTTGTCTAGACTTTCCATTTTTGTAAAAGCTATCAAAAATTTGGTATAATCAACTTTATCCTGCTTCACCTCCCACCAAAATTCATTTAAAATAACTAATCCTACCCATACTACCCCTGTTTGTCATGTGTGTATACAAATGCATAAATTTTACTACCAAAACATACAGAAACAATCAGGATTCCAAATGTCTTTAGTAGCCTAAACCTTTCCTAGAGAATATCTCCACTATCTAGAGTGACAACTCGTGAGAGTTAGATTTTGTTGCATTGATCATATTTTCTTCAAGGTCTCCTTAACAACTTCATTAGGAAGGATATCTCCATCTCCTCCATAAACAACAGGCTACAAAAGGGTTCTCTTACCTTGGTTGAAAGGCACAACCTAAAATAGTGAGGATAGATCAAATCCTCTTGAGGGTGCTATCCATTTCTCCACATCTGAGTGACTAAGGGCTAGTTAGATCCCATCCCTAGCTACAAAATGACTCATCATGATCTATCTGTCTCTAAGCTTCCTGATAAACCTGTGATGCTTCTCAGACTTTGAAGGAGAAATGGGTCTCTAAGTATTTATTTCTCTCAAGATCTAGCATTTACACATAGTTGGTCACTCAAAACTTTTCTTCAATCAAATTCAAATGGTGTACCAATGTCGCAATGACACACTACAACAATACAAGAATTTTTTGGATTTACTACTTACTCAATTCACACATTTAGAAATTGAGTTCACTCCGTGATCTTCTAATAGAATCACTGATACCATGGCTTCCTTAAGATCTTATATACCTTGAGAAAAGGAATCTAACATCCTTTGTGTTCTCATTCATGATTTATTACAACCATCCATTTATTATATCAATGTTCTTGACATTTTTAACATCAAGACCATTCCACCTCCTCTTTGGTAAGAGGATCTTGTCACATGAAATTCAATACATTACCACCTGGCCATACAAAAGTAAGATGTCGTACCTTTTAGAAAAAGACCATTGCTTTTATACTTGTAGGGGACTACAATGTATAATACACCAGAGACTATCATTACACTCACAGAAGTGCATGATGGTACATGTGGGGGTAATTTTAATGATACGATAATTACACAAAATATTATTTACATGGGATATTATTGGCCCTCACTCAAACAAGACTTTTTATACGTATACTAAAGGATGTGAGAAATGCCAATGGTTTGTAAATCTCTCTCACCTCCCCACATAAGAGTTATAGCCTCTTTCGTCCATTTTTATTTTCTCCCAATTGTGAATTGACCTTATTGGAAAGTTTTCTTAAGGTAAATTTTAGTGGAAACTATTTCTTAATTCACGAACGATCTATTTTTTGAAATTTTTGTTTATAAAATGTTTAAGCATAGGGATTAGGACAAGGTCACCTAATTTTTTTAGGTTCAAGTTACTTTTAGGGGTTGGTTCACCCAGTGTTTAAACTAATAAATAACTATTTTAATTCAAATCACCTTTAGATTGAAATTGAAATGCATAATTACACATCTAAATTCCAAATCCAAATTCTAATTATTAATTACACGTAAAATTTTCCTCGTAATTTATCTACACATGCCATGGTCCCATGGGTATTTACGATTGATATCAATTACATATATTATAACCCTCCAACATCAAGGTATTTTAAATGTTGATACGGTATTCTTTTTAAATTTTATATGTTTCAAAATTTCACAAATGCTACTGGTCAACAACACAATATATGTTACCGGTAGAAACATAATACATTTTTATATTGTAAAATGTCACAATGATATCAGCCAATAGCATAGTATAGGTTACCGGCTAGTAGCATAATCAAATGCTATTATTTAATAGCATAGTATATGCTTTTGTTTGCTAGTAATGACAACATTATGTTAATATGGAGAGGAAAAAAAGTCTGAGAATTTTTTTCTTGCACCCTATTTTGTGAGGACAAATTTATCATTGAGATGATCATTTTAACTGATAACATTAAAAAATTGATTTTCCCCGTGCAAAACTAGTGAAATCAATATTTTTTTAGAAAAATCATTTTTTTGTGCCATATTTTGTGAGGAAATATTTCTCATTGAGACATTCGTTTTTAATACTATTTTAAAAAATGATTTCTGGAAGATTACATATGATACCAGTCGGTAGTTACTACCGATCAACACCATATTTTGTCGAGCGATAGTTTCTATCGGCCGATAGCATATGTTGTTGGTTGACAATTGCTACCATTTGACAACATTATCAAATAATTCATCAGTCATTTAAAATAGATTTCCATCTAATTCTCCATGATTTTGAAACTCGTTTTCACACCTTTGTCAAGTACTATATATGAATTTTTTAGAGGGGTCTCAATATTGTCCTTGATTTCCCCTTTATGTTCAAATGGACATGCATTTATCATTATAACCACCAAATATTTTATGAAATGGGTCAAGGATTTTCCCTTACATGCACAAAAGGTCCCCAAATTGTTATCTCATTGTGCAAAATAACATTTATTATTTTGGCATCCCCACCAAGCTCATTTCCGATAATGGCATCTTATTAAAGAACAAAGATGTTGAAACACTATGTAAATAATTTAAAATTCATACTCTAGTCATATTTCCATGACCCATTTTCATTTCTCTTCTAAAGATAATAATTGCTCTAAGAGAATACTTATGATACACTCGTGATCTATATTTAAATCCTTGAAATTTTCTTCAATGTGATATATTGGCACCCCATTATTTGACTACATGAATGATTTCTATACATCTCTTTATTGGTGTGGGTCATTATTTGTAAATAATTTCAACATATCATTAACTATAGCATCTTTGAGATCCATTTATCATATGCTCCTCTATATAGATATATCATATATCTATATATATATATATATATATATATATATATAATGGAAGCATATACTTAAAATAAGGTCATGATCTATATTTATCTTTGAAATTTCTTCCTACTGATATATTGGCACCATTGGTTGACTACATGAACCATTCCTTAACATATGTTTCTTGGTGTGGGTCATTATTTTATCCACTCTTAGTTACAGTATATATCAAACTAGGGTGGCATCCAAGGCTATCTGTTCATAACTCGGTAACAATATTTGAATATATGTTTCACATAATAAGTTTTCACACTAAGCTAAAATAGTAAATATTCAGATGCTACATGAATGTAGCAAGAAAAATATTAAAATAAAAAACAAAAAATCCTATCATTCCTCCCTGGATGTATAACATGGAGAGTGAATAAAAATTTTTGGAGCTAAGATTTCTGGTTGACCTTGTAATTATACAGTGAAAAAAAATTTACGTTGGCATTTGAGATTCACTTGATTACGTAATCCATTATTGAATTCTAGAAACATACCTAGATGCCAGTCCCCCTATCACCAAGGTCTCATCTATCCATCCTACATACAGACTCTACCTCTCCAAATTCCAAAAAATATCATTTCCATCCCCCAGTGACCCGCCCAATTGTCCCTTTTGTACTCTACACTCCCTCTACACAACCCAGACAACCGTTTCAAAGAAAAGAGTGCACCAACATTACTAAGAACTTTCCATAAATCTGGAACATAAGTGGCCTCTCCTCCCTCTACCCGTGTTCTAAGAAGAAACAAAAAAATGGAAGTTGTTCAAAATATTTTCACCACATTAGCTAATTCTGGGGTAGGACCTAGTACCTTAGGTGGTACTGAGAGGGATTAATAAACTCCTCTACAGACTAGTTGGTGTATAGGTATTCCTAGGTTGATAATATTGGGAACAGAGTTGCATCATTTAACCAAGTAGAATTTAGGAAAAGAAAATTAACTCGATGATGCAAATATCCTGAAATTGACTAGATTGAGGATATTTATGAAAAATTGAACTCATTGGAAAATATATTGGGGAGGGCCAATGACAGGCACGACCGTAATATTTCCATTTTCAATGCCATTAGCGAGTTTATGAAGAAGTAGGTTAGAAGCATTTCTATGTTGAGCGGGATCCCTAAAGCCATTTGGGGGACTGAGAAGGAACAAAACAAGGCTATCTCAAACTTGAATGTGAATGATCCAATGCACACTACCAATCTTTCATTGTTCACTTCTTTGAGCATAATCAAAACAAGGATTGAAAGGGCTTATAAGAAATAACACCCCTTGGTCTAACTGGTGGCATTTTAGTTTTTGCTCTTTTTCAGATAGTATGTTGTTTTTTGGCTACTTAATTGCAGTTGTTTCTTTGTTTTTGATTTTTCCTAGTAGCTACTGTTTGGGTTACTATTGGAATATATATTTTTATTTGGATTCTAATCCTTTTTTTTATGTTGATTTCATGTTTGATTTGGTTGTTGATCCTTCCTTGTAACTGGGTATAGTCCCATTAAAACTATTTTTCATAAATAAAAAAATTATACAGTTAATTCAAATGCAAAAATAAGGAAATAAAACTAACTAAGAAATTACCAAAAATGTCCCCCTCCTTGGGCGAGAGTGACATTCTCCCTTCCCCTTAGATAAATATTAGAATTAATTAGAAATTATCAACGTGGGAATTAAAAACTTCAATTTTATTAATTCAAAAAAGGAAATGAAAATCAAATATTAACCTCTTTAACTTCCAATGAGGTATATGTAAGAAGCTTGAGGTTTGAAATCTTCTACCTTTCATGAATGTCAAACTACCTCTTGCATTTATGGCAGATTATATGAATAATAATTCCTAACTAGAATTAGATTATAAATCCAACATGTTGATAGAAAAATGGAAGCTACTACAACTATGCTTATTGCTAAGTAACTAATAACTTTATAGTCAGAAAGTTACAGTAGCAATATCTTCACCATAAGATGGGAGAGTGTCCTTTCTTTCCTTCTGACTAGATGTTGTATTCATAACATTAGATTGCCATGTGTTAAATTAAAGAACTTTTCCTTAGGGTCTCTATGGACTGAAAATTTCTTCTCAACCTTATACTATTGCATGGATTTGACAACTGAGTGCATTTTTTGTGATTCTTTAGCTTTCAAGTTAGATTCCTAGAGGTAAGAGTCCCATGCTTTTTGTGTAATCCTTTCACTTTTAGGGGGATTCTTATGCTTATGTCATATTAGTCTAGAGAAAGAGATGAATTCTAAAGCTTCATTACTTAGTCAAAATTGAGCCTTTGATCAACTTGTTGCTCATTGTCATCCTTGTTGCCCTGTTTTACATGATAAAACATCTATTTCAAAAGAATTTTTAGAAATTAAAGAATTTCTTTAAGGTAAATGGTCTTATTATGCGACAAACAAGTTACATGGATTTTCCATTTAAGGTAAATCTCCTCATAAGTGCATCATACTTTAGATAAAAGTATTTAAATCATTATTATGTTCTAAAATTAGTAATAAATGAGAAATTAAAGCTCCAAAAAGATGAGAATATTTAAGTCTCATCATTCCCCCAAAATTAGAATCTTACAAGCCTTCCTACAAGTTATCCATATCTTTCAATATTTGGGGATTCAATTATTCTACTAGAATTATACTTCTGAGTATATGTATTCCAATTACTACTCCCTAGGATCGTATAATCTTTGTTTGTAAAAAACCTAGGTTTATTATTCCTTGAAGTATTTAGCAGATTTATCATCCCAAAAGTTCAAAGCTAGTGTCGATGCCAAAAGTATAGGTGACTGGTAATGCATTTTGATCCAATCATGTTTAAATGTTTTGGTTATAGTAAGTAGTGCTTGAGATCTTCTGAGAGCCCATCTCAAGTTATTTGGAAATATTATTTCTTTCTTCATGAGCTCATATGGTAAGTCTTGCCATATTATTCCACATGCTTTGCTAGTAAGGTTCATCTTGTAGTTCCACATGCTTTAAATCGTTTATTTTAGTCAGGTTTGTCATCGTATGTAATTGTGTCCTTACTTGAGTCTCTAATAGATGCCTATATCTTAGACACATAATGATCTTTGAGCTAGGGAATATGTACCTAAGTTTGAAAGTGGTAATCAATTTATTGGGAGCTAAAAAATCATGCCTCGTTAAGAGGCCTACAACTACCTCAATGTAGGTGAATTCTACCACTTTATCCAATCAAACTTCATGATTTTTTATAGTGGAGGTGAAATATTTGAGTTGCGCTTCCATTATAAATAAGTTAATGAAAAATTTAGTATCATGTACCAATATAAATATACAAATAACGAATTCACAAAATAATATTTCAATTTTGTGTTATTGGCTATGTATGCCTCCATGAATTCTTTGGGGTCTTCTAAATCATATGGCATGTTGTTTTTTAGTCTTAAAATATTCCATTTAAGGAATTTTCCTCTAAGGAAATGACATAGAAATTGGAGGGTCTCTTGCAAGTAAGAAAATATTCACTTATCTGACAAGTTGTAACTGACCTCACCTTCCAGAGTTGTATTATGTTCCCTCTATTTCTTGATTTAAGTTTCTCTTTACTCTTGAATTATATGCCTCTAAGTTCATAACAATGAGACATCCATGAAGAAGTCCCTTAGAGATGAAATTAGGAAAAGGAAAGTCAATCTAGAATTCCTTATCACTTAACTCCCTTATGAGATCTATTAGATAATAAATTTTTTTTTTTTTCCCTTGCCTTAGTAATCTCATATTGGGATGTGTCGATAGTTATTTGAAAATTTTGGGAAGTGGACTCAATTTCATTTCTCCTTTCCTTTAACTTATCTTCCATAGATAACACTTGGTTATCTCTCTCCTAAAAATTTCCAGTGATAATATCTAATTTAATTTTCATCTCTTTGACCTTATATTTAGAGTTTTCAGATTTTTCTTTCTCATTTACAAGTTCTAACTCTTAACTTTAAATTCTTGTCTCTTTTTCATTTAAGAGTTGTTTTAATCTCTCAATTTGTTTGTTTTGAATTTGTAAGGAAAAATTAGCTTTATATAGGGCCATTACCTAATTTATTGATCTATATTCTGTTGGTATTCAAATTGATTCTCCTTTGCAAGATGAGCAACATCATAGATTTAACAAGAATCCTAGAGATAGATAAATCATCATGTATGTCATTTTGTATCTGGGGAGGCAATTGGAGCTGGCTCTTTGTCACTCAGATGTTGGAGAAATGGATAGCACCTTACTAAGGGTTTGATCTACCCTCACTACTTTAGGTTGTTCCTTGAAACCAGGGTGAGAGGACCCATTCTGTAACCTCATGTTGGTGAAGGATACAAAACAAGATAGATCCTTCTTTGCACAATTTTCATGAAACCTTGAGAAAATATGATCAATACAACACAATCTAACTCTCACGAGTTATCACTTCTAGAGAGTGGATGATGTTTCCTGGACAAGGTTTCTGGGTTACTAAAGATGTTTTCCCGCTCTTCAATAATTGAAACCTGATTGCTCTCTTGCATATTTTTCTAGTGATAATTTATGAAATCATTTGTGGATAAATAGTACAAATAGGGGTAGTTCATGTAGGATTCATCGTTTGAGAATTTTTAGTGGGAAGTTAAGCAAGATAAACTTGATTTTTCCAAATCTTTGAGAACCTTTACAAATATTGGAATGCTCACTAAATGACAAAATGCTTCAAAATAGCCAAAATATTCCTTCAACCAAAAGGTGTGTATCAATGGAGGCCTGAGATATGCACGGTTTCATACAATCTTCAAGAATTCAACACAAAGGATCATGCTAAAGACTCAATTAAACATTGAAAGTCCCTTGGTTCCTCACATCTAAGATACACTCATAGAGGCTTACAAACAATATTTATCAACATAATGAGAGTAAAGTGATTTTAAATTGTTTATTTGCATCACAAGATGAAAGATAATATCACAATGAAATTGCAAATGCAACAATACTAACACATGGATGAGATATTGTCTGACTTCGAAGGGATTTCAAGATAAGATTACAATAAGAACAAGAAAAACTATTTGAAAACAATTCTGAAATGAGAAGCAGACACAATAATGCTCATGATTAACATAACTTCATTTCAAGGTTCATTAGATTCATCAGCAGGGGTAGATTTTCTCTAAAAATATCATATCTTATCAATGGTTGTACACTTTCAACCATATTGACATGATTAAATATAAAACATAGGAGATAAAAATAGGTTTCTCAGATGGTCTCTCGAGAAAATGGTTTTCTCAAAACTTTCTCAGAAAATTTAACCCCTGACCTTTGCAAGAGTATTCTCATTTCATTTATACAATTTCACTCACTCACTCATCCCAAATTTTCCCCCCAAAAGTCTAAATATTTGAGGAATCCTTTGTTTATTACAAGTTTGTTCCAGAAAGTGATGTTTAACAAATTTACACCCAAAAGCTTCCAGGTGAATAAATCATGAACTGATCAATTTTCTCAATCCCTCAACTATGACTGGGATGCCATACCATAAATTTTGACAGTATTTTTAATCATTCTTTTATTTTTTCGTGTAAGAAATCCCCTTTTTAATAATTCTCAGGTGGCTCCATATGGCTTGATTTGACAAGAAATCCTTTTCACCTTTGAGAATACACCTTGAGAAATGAGTATCGCATAGATACCTGCATTCATGCCTCTCAGAAATGAGTTTCCTCACATGAGATTATATCACATATTTATGCTACGAGTCCGAGTCGGTCAAGTCAAAAGAGGAGCCAATAGAATCCTCCACATGTCTCCTTTGTGCAACTACAAAGGTGAAGTCTAGAGGTAGGTTCCTAAATGAGCATGGTCCCTCCACATGTTCAGAACCCTAGTGAATTGCACCAGTTACTAGAAATTTTGAGCATGGGAAGTTGCAGTGGAATTTTCCACGTGTCTATTTGGCATAACTTCAAAAATGAAGTCTACAGGCGGGACCTCAAATGAGTGCAGGCTCTCCATGTGCCCAAGAAATTCACTTCGGCCATTGAAAAATTATCTCAGTATAAAGAGGAGCCAGCAAGAAGCCTTCCATGTGTCTCTTTGGCGCACTTTTGATATGGTGCCAAAAGTGGAGACCCCAAACAAGCAACGGGCTCTCCACATGTCTTAGGCCCAAGAAAGTTGTTGAAAATTGAGTCTCAGTAAGAACCAGTAGAAGGTGCCATGTGCCTAGGGTCTGAGAAATTTCCTCAGCCATTGAAAATTCTAAGTATGGGTAGATCTAGCTGAAAACCTCCACATGTCTCTTTAGACTGCTCTTTATGAAGCTAAAATTCAGGGGCAGGTCCCTAAAACAAGACCTACACATGGGCCTTCCAGTAGTGTCTAGGGTCTTTTTCAAAGCTGCACCATACACTTGAAAAGTCTAATTATGGAAGGATTGCCCATCAGAAACCTCCACACGTGTCTCTTGGGTGGTGCTCTGTGGCTTAAATATGACTTTCAAATTTTTAAAACAGGCTGGAATCTCAAAATCCTCGATGACCTAAACTTTTAAGTTTTAGCATTAGCGGCCCTCCACTTGTCTCTTTAGCCTTTTTCAAATAAAGTTGCATCTCCGGTGACCCACCTTCCCATTGAGAATTCTGTCTAAGTATGTGACATTATTTGGTCCCCATAAAATCCAGCCATTTGATGATTTTCTCCTTTTCACAAACAACTCCAAAGGTTTAAAAATACCTCCGGTGACCTAGCCTCAACATTTGAGCTTTCAAACCATCATGCCCTTTTACGGGCCTTAGGCATTCCTTTTAAAATTTTATTCCTTTTGCCATAATGCCTCAAAACACAAAAAGGGCTCAAAGTCCTTTCCTACAACCTGCTTGATTTATGACAGGTGTATCCATCTTCAGGGTCAAAGTAAGAAATTTTCTTTACCACTTCATATTGTTGAATAGCCAATTAGAAACTATCAGGGTCGCGGGACCAATTTGGCATTTTTTACAATTGTGAAAAAAGTGACAAGTTCACTAAATAGACCCACCTTGCCTCATCCAATTAAAAATGACCACCATGTATCCATAGATATTGGGATAGGATTTACAGAGGAGACACAATCATGGAAGACGCCCAATTCAATTGAAAAAATTTCCCATGGAGAGAAGACTGTAAATAATACCAAGGTTCAATGTGATCCACGACCCTAAGGAAAGGACTAAAAATGGACATCCTGGTGAAGGAAAAAATTACACACATCCATACAGGAGGACAAAAAAGTGCATCAAACCAAGCAGGCTGAGAAATTTTGAACAAATAGGTGAGATTAAATTGAGCACCAACATCAGCTCCACTCGGGGATGAGCACTCCCTGCAAGTGCTGCAAGAACAACATAACAGACCATGTGCCAAAAATCCATTGGGCAACAGAGTCAAGAACAAATCTTGCAAAGTAGAAAAACAATAACCAACCTCCCAAGATCAAACTGAGAAACCAAAAAAAACCAGTCACTAAGGACCAGGATGAACCAAAACAGAAAAATGCAAAAATGAAAAAGAACTAAAAGACTATACACTGTACAATGATGTGTACCTTGATTCTAAGAAATCAATCAAGGAAATGTTTCAAGTGCCTACCATTCTGAGTATGACCAAGCCAAGAAGTCTTGATACTTTTTTAACAACTGGACATATGCTTGTTTTTCTTCTCTATCCAAGTTGCTACCTAGCCATATTTTCTGAGGTTTATCTTTTGTGCCTTTACCAGATCTAGAACAAACCCCATCAAACATCAGAGTCTAGGGAGAACCAATCTACTCAGGATACTTGCACTCATCAATTTTATGCTCCTTAAAAACAACATAACCCACAAAGTTTTTGACATCAACATCTATGTACAATACTTCATAAGAAGCATTGTTAAGGTCCTCAATGAGATGTAACATTTTCTTCTCACCATACAACTTCACAAGGTTCCCCTCAATTGGTATGGTTGCATATGACATGTCCATTTGTACACTTCCACCCATACTAGCTACCCATTTTCTAGACAATAACACCCCCCATTTGGCAGGACAGTCCACAATAACCACATTCATGGTTAAGCACTTTTCTGGAAAAATGTTGCCAACTGCACTACTAATCCCTTGACATACCCAAGCACTGGCACTTATCTTGAATCCATAGCAGTACATTTCCTAAAAGTTGCTGTTACCTTGATATTTAACTCATTCATGACCTCAAGAGGCATTACATTACATGAGGCTTCTAAATCAAACATGCAGTTATGTACCAATGCCTATCTTTAATAATCAAAGTGGTAAAAATGGATCCAAATCCAGCTGAGATTCAACCAGAGAAGTTCCCAAATACACCTCAGATGATTCACCTAGTTCCTCCAATGCTTGTGGTATTTCTGATTCTGCAATAATAGGAGGAACCTCTACATTATTAACACTTTTTCCCTGAGTAATATTTTCTTCTTTAAATCCCAAATATTCAAATGCCCTTTTCCTATGCTCAGGGATCCTGAGTAATTCAACAATGGGAACAATAACCTTGATCTAACTCAAGATTTGGGCTATGTCACAAGGAACATATTTGGGTAGGATAGTATTAGGAGGAAGATTCACAACTTCCTCTGATAGTATAGGAATTTTCAGAGTCTGGGCATGGGCAGGAGCACAAGTTTTATTTGGGGTAACTAGGCCTTTGCCAGATGTATCTTTCTTAGGGGTTTCCTTTGGGATATTGGTAAGAACTAGAAATTTTGGCTTGTTTTGTGGCCCTCCCCCTTTGACAACCTTACTTATGGTGTTATATTCTTTCTCCTGAGTAACTAATGCATTCGTTAATAGTTGCCTGTCCTCTTCAGAAGGGATCCCTCCATCATACTTTTTAATCATCAAGGCCCTTAAGTATTCAAAATCATGATTAGGTAGATCAAATTCTTGCACCATATCAATTTCAAAAGTATTAATAGGAGGAAGAGGTAATACCTAGTGAACACAATCCCATAAATTTTCAACAGTTCTGGCACTTATCAATTCAGTTGAGGTTTCCCCTTTCCGTGAGTTTGCAAGGCGTTCCATCATGCACACATCATCATATGTCTCATCATCATCTTCTTCCTCAACTTCTTGATCTACATCACATGGGGAGTGTGGTAATAAACACCTATCACACCACTTGATAACATTGGCCTCCTCCATAGTAGCAACCCTGGTAGTCAAAGGATCAGGAACCAATCTATTCTCCCTAGGTTGAGGTTGTTTATTACCTGATCCCATGAGCCCTTTCCCTCTGTCATCTATTCTATGATCACCTCTGGGATGATTTCCAAATCTCTCCCAACCATGTGGCTTGTGTTGACCTTGGGAACTTTGTCCTATCCCTTTTTCTGCTCTGGCCAGTTTATAGGATATCTCTTTAACTACTCTAGCCAAAGTTTTTACAACCTCTTCTAGATCCACAGCCTTTCCTGACTAAGGCTTTTCAAGATTGATTAACTTAACACCTTCTCTCTTAGGAGGCTTTCCAACTTCTTTGATGTTATTTTCCATTTGTAAGGCCATGGGAAATCCTTGCCTCAATGTTCCTACTTTCTTATCTCTCAAGTAATAAGTAGCCTTTTTATCAAAAGCATCAGAATATTTTATCAAATAGGACACATCACTTGGCCTTAGGATTATAGGTAGCCTATTCAAGGTCTTATTGAAATGAGTATTGAAATCATGGAAATATTCATTTGGATTTTTCTTTATATTTTCAAATTTAGATAAAAGGAACCTGGGATCTATCTTATCCCCATATTGCAATCTAAAGGCATTTTTCATCTCGGTCCATGAATCTATGAATTATATGGTAAAGCCTTGTACCAGTCACATGCATCCTCCTCAAGAGTATGAATAAATAGTTTTATATACACGTCTTCAAACTCAATTTCAAAATCTTCCATCATATTGACAAAGAGTATTAAATGGTGGTCACCAGTGATGGCATTATTCCCTTGAAATTTTGGCAACCTATTTCTGACATCTTGTGGCACCATATTAGGATATCCATCCATACCTCTGAAATCTATAGGTCCAAAAGTGTTGACAACAAAAGGAGGTCTAGGTGGAGGTTGGGCCATATTTCCTTGAGGTGGTGAATTTACAAGAGAGACAAAATGATAGGGATGAGGGGTCTTTGGAGCACAAGAGTATAAATCTCAAAGTAAATATCCTCTAATGAATCAATTTCTTGGAAAACCCTATCAACCTTGGAAGAAATAAGGGAAAACTGAGAGGCACACTTTTTAGACACAAATGATGGCCCCTCTCTAGTTGGAGAACTCAAATTTATATAAATATTACTTGGTTAAAAATCACTTGAAGATGTATGGTAATCTTCAACAATAAATTGATCACCTTTCAGAATTGATATCTCCTTTTTGATTCTCATTTCCAACAACTTTCCAGACTTGTTTTCCTTCTAAATTTGTAAATCCTAGTTCTGAGGAAATAACTTACACTAGTAGGACCCTAGTGAATCAAAGATCTTCATTTCCCTCCACGGAGTTGCACATATTATGACAAATTTCACTTGACATAGGTTAAGACATTGGTAATCATGAAAATTTCAATTCAACATAAGTCACCACTAAGGATTTTCACCTTAGTTGTGAGATGCACTATAAGTAACTTTGCTTCAAATGTCTATCAATGCTTAATTTCTACAAAGCTTAACAGATCTGACCTTTAATTACCCACATTTATCACTATTGATGCAAATTTAGTGCAATAACCATAGAAACTGGAAATACTACACAATGAACTTGTAATCTTGCTCAAATCTTACAAATCTCAACAAAGGATGACAAAACAATATTTGTAGTTAAATAATGTAAGAAACATTACCTTTTTGCATTTGTGTATTCAAGTTTGTAAAAATAGTCCCATCTAGAAAAAAAAATCCATTACTTTGGTTTGTTTGACAAAACACAAATAGCGTCTGTTGACTTCAAATAATTTCTGGCACTTATTACTTTTATAATAGTCCATCAAGAATGTCCTTATCCACTTCGTGTTTAAATCCAAATTGATCCTCCTATTTTACATACTTCACAGAAACTATCAGGATGCTTAGAGAAATCACCTTCTCATGATATGATGTCATTTTAGTAGCCAGGGGATTCCTTCCGAATCTTTGTCACTCAAGCATTGGAGAAATGGATAGCACCTCACTAAGGGTTTGATCTACCCTCACTACTTTAGGTTTTGCCTTCAACAAGGGTTTCAACCCTTTTCTATAAATATCATGTTGGTAATTGATATCAAGATGACCTTCTTTGCACAATTTTCATGAGAACCTTGAGAAAATATGATCAATACAACACAATATAACTCTCACGAGTTGTCACACTAGAGAGTGGAGATGTTTCCTGAACAAGGTTGGGGTTAGACTAAAATTGTAATTGAATCCAGTTGTCCTTCATAACTTGGAGCAACAGGAATTTTGATTCAATTCTTGAGATAGCTAGTAGCACACCAGATAGTTCATGTAGATTCATCAAGAGAAAACCTTGCTTTGAGTTTAAGTGAAAATTAAGTTTAAGATTTCACCACATAAGATGAGATCCTTTACAAAGTATTATAAGACTTTCACCTCAAATGCTTCCAAATAGATCAAAATATTCCTTCAACCATTTGTGATACCAATGGAGGCCCTGACCATGCACTGGTTTCATACATTCTTCAATGTATTCAACATAAAGTTTGTCATGCTAAAGACTCAATTAAATGTAGAAATCCCTATTCGTCATGCCTAAGATAGACTCATAGACTTACAAATAATATTTATCAACATAGTGAAAGTAAAGTGATTTTAAATTGTTTATTTCATTATGATGAAATAATCTTCTCATAATGAAATTACAAATTCCACAATACTAACACACGATCTCTTGTGTGACTCAGATGATGATTTTAATCTAAGATTGCAAGGGGAACAAGAAAAACTATTTGAAAACATTTCTGAAATACAAGCAGACACAATTATGCTCATGATCAACACAAATTTATTATGAGGTTCATTAGATTCATTTAGGGAAAGTTTCTTGAACAATTAGAGCTTGTCAATGGTTAGTACACTTAGGAACCATCTTGATTGATTAAATCTAAAACATAGGAGATAAACAGAGTTTCTTAGACAGGTCTCTGAGGAAATGGTTTTCTCAAATTTGATTAGAAAATGTTAACCCCGATAATTTGAAGATCATTCTCATTAAATTTATACAATTTCACTCGCTCACTCATCCAAATTTTCCCCCCAAAATAAGTAATATTTGAGGAATCTTTTTAGTTTGTTACAAGTTTGTTCCAGATAAGTGATCTTTATTGATATTGATTTATACCCAAAATGAATATCCATGTTGATAAGTCATCGATAACTGATCATTATTTCTCAGTCCCTCAACTATGACTGGGATGCCATATCATAATTTTGAATGTATTTTTAATATTCTTTTATTCTGTCATGAAGAAATCCCCTTTTTAATAATTCTCAAGTGGCTCCATATGGCTTGATCTGACAAGCAATCCTTTTCACCTTTTGAGAATACACCTTTCAAATGAGTGGACATCCTTAGTGAAATACCTTGCAATTACCTATGTCTCAGAAATTAGTTGTTAATCCATGTATTATAACTAGTTGTATGGGTCTAAGTGGTCCCCTAACTCATTGAGGATTTTAAATGCTAGTAAGCCTCCATGTGTAGTCCTTGGCGCAACTACCAAAGGTGAATTTAGAGGTGGGCCCCAAATGAGCTCTTCCTTTGAGCCACTTTACCCGATCTCGAATTTTGGCTTAGATGCAAAATGTCTAGTTGTAAGGGTCTCAGAAGCCTCCATTAGTGTCTCCCAGTACACTAAAATGATACCTTGGATCCTGCAAATGGGTAGAGGTCTCCACTTGCTCGGCCCAAGGTAAAATGAGAACCAGTTTCCTAGATATGTCCCATTGAAAAGTCTAAGTATGGGCACCATCTTGTGAAGTCTTCCACATGTATCTTGTGTGTTTCTTGGTATGAAGTAAGTTGAATTGACATTTTCTGACAAGCATGGGTTTTTTCTTCCACATGTTTAGGGTCTGACAAAAGTTTAACCAGACACTTGAAAATCTTGTGTATGGGAAGATCCATGGGTGACCTCCACATGTGACTCTTCTCATCTTTCAAAAGTTTTTTTTAGTTTCTTCCCCAAATAGGCCGGGCCCTCTTGTGAGAGGGGTAAGAAATTTTCTTCTCAATTTTCAATCTAAGTATAGAGAGGAGCTAGTTTGTGAAGCCTCCATGTGTCTCCTTGGATAGCTAACTCCAAAGGTAGGACCTTCATACCTCTTTTTTTAATATGGTGCAATTTGTCCAATAAAAATTTGTTGGAATTCTTAGGCATTCCTTATGTATATTTTCATGTCCTTTCACCAAATCTTGTTTACATGCATTTTCCTCATCCATCCTAGTTTGTGATGGAGTTTTATAATCTTAGGGGAAGAGGGAAAAAATTGCCTCTTACACCACATGTTTTGAATGGGAAATCTAGATGGAATTATCTTTTTTTCCGTGGGACCAATTTGGCATTTTTTACAATTGTGGAAAAGGACTTTTCATAAATTTTAACCTCCTCTTCCATCCTATTTAAGGAAACCTTTCTTGGAATTTGATAAATTTACAAGGAGGAGACAAATTGGTGTTTGGGATGGAACAATAAAAAATTGGAGTTTTGAGTGTAAATAATACCAAGGTTCCTATGGTTGGATCCTAATATGGACTATAATGGGCTCCTTGCCACTCTTCCCATTAAGGAAAAACATGGAGTTCTCCTCTTTTGATTTTTGTGTTCTTATGGTGGTTTTGTATTGAAATTGTGTGTGTGTGTGTGTTTGTGTTGTCCTCATATCTCCCCTTTACTTGTGAAATATTGAACACAAAAATTATCTCTCTCCCATAGTTTTCGTCATTGATTGGAATCTAAAGGCATGTCCTCAATTTGTGGAGATGGTATATGATGATGCCATTTGGTTGGGAGAAAAACATCAATTTTCTCTTGTATCATTGAATACTTTCATATGTCTCCGTGGAACCTTAGAAAAATATTCATGTATCATTGAGGGAAAAATTTATTTCTTGGACATGTTGTTACGCATATTGGGGAGGCTTGTACAATGCATTTTAAGGTTTTTGTATTATGACCTTATGTAATATATAGTGGCATTATCCTCTTATAATCATTATGTCATTATATTTTAAGTCTTATATGATGTTATGATTTTAAGTCTTGTAATCTTATCCCACATTTTTTTAAAGAAAATGCCATTTACTATACTTAAATATGGTTATCAATGTATCTAGTGGAAAGAATTGATGTATAATAACATACTGGTTGCAAAGGGTGTGAAATTATAAGTTGTACCTTGTAAAATTTTCATTTGTCCTTCTATAATAATATACATTGTTATGAGAAATGAGGATATTATATTATATCGTAGTAATAAAATGAAACATATGTAATATTATGATCTTATGGAAACTAAAAGAGAAATATACAATATTTTGTTTATCATATTTATGTTAAATACTTGCATATTTATAAGTTATAAAAATAGATACTTATCATTGTATTACAAAATATGGTTATGTGAAAACCATACTATATGGTATATATTAAATTTCGTACCTTCATTATACACAATATATATTCTAGGGAAAAGTAGAAGACAGTGGCTTCCATGTAAAAGGATTTTATCTTGAGACTTAAGTTGCATGTATTTCATTGCTTTGTTTGAAAGAAAATTCTGAATCTTAAATTTGTGCATGGGAAAGTTTAGGGAGTAAGAGGGGGAATGGGTGAAGGGAGGAGAATGGAGAAGGAGTTTCATAAAAATATAGGGGTGGTGTGTGAGGGGAGGTATGTGGTTTGGTTGTGTGTGGTATGGGATGGGTGTGTGTGTTCTCACCCCTACATGTTTTTGGGGTATCAATATATTTTATTGTATATATATATGAATCCATTTTGTTACCTCTTTAAGAAGCTATATAATCAATAATGAAATCTCATTGTTCTTTTATACTATTGGAAATAATAGTGAAAAGAGTTTCAATCATCTTGAGAAAAAAAATGAAAAGAAAACTTAATCTATATCTTCCTCTTATTAAAAGATCTATATTATAGTGTTATAACCTAGATAACCTACCTCATTTTATATGATTATATATAATTGTGTAGTGTGTGTGTATGTGTGTGTGTATATATATATCTATATATATATATATATATGTACATGTATAATGTATAGGATTACAATAATCATGGGTTTAATATGTATATCTTTCAATATTGCTTTGAATAAATGACATAAATGTAAAGCATTACAGTTGGATTTTCTTGCACAACAACATGTAGAAATCTATATACATACATTTTTCACTAATAAGGATATATATATATATACAATAATTATGGGTTTAATATGTATAGGTTTCAATTTTGAGTTAAAGGAATGACAGAAAAGATAAGGCATTACAGTTGGATTTTCCTCCACAGTGGCATGTAGAAATATATATACATCCATTTCTTCAGTAATAAGGTTTTATATATATTATATATATATATAATATATATATAATTAACGATTAAAATAATTTTGGGTTTAATAAGTATAGGTTTCAATATTGTTTTGAAGGAATGACATAAAAGATAAAGCATTGGAGTTGGATTTTCTTACACAACAACATGTATAAATCTATATACATACATTTTTTCACTAATAGTGTTCCAAAAATACAGTTTGTATAATGCAATTAATTAAATTTTGAGTTCTAAAAGATTAATACCTAAAGAATTTCAACATTTACTTTTAATTCATGAACTAAAAAAAACCTAAAATGACATTCATTCAACATACAACAATTTCAGATTGTAAATTTTTTTATCCTCTTAAACTAATTTCCCTTCCATTCCCATATGCCAAAGAATACAAAAACAATAATGGAAAAAAATTACTAAGGTATAAAATATCATTGTTTTTTAAAGCAGAAAAGTTAAAAGTTTTCTATGATGCAAAACAACAAGCTACAAATTTATTGTAATGTAAAAAAAAGGGAACAAGAAACTAGAGTGGTGCATCATGGAGATGATCACCCTTTCATGCATTTCTGCATGAAAGGATGGTCATACCCATATGTATCCCATCTAATCAAAGTTCACTAATCATGAAAGTGCACTCTTACTAGTTTGGATGCACCATCTACATTATTTTATTTCCAACAAATTTACCAATACAACAACATTTTTAAATCATTCCATTAACCATTAATAAATGCACAAATTTCCCTGAAATCCATTTATAAGAAAACTCATTGAAAGGCTGAATAGGATGGATTTTCATTGCTAGTTTTAACACTAGTTTGCACTTCAAATATTATAACAAACTTTCCAAAAAAAAATTCCTTTTTACAACTAAAAACAAGGGTTCCCAAATAAACATGATCAAACACATACAAATTTCCCAAAATCCACTTATATCAAGAACTTAATACATGGTTAAATAGAATGATTTTACATTGCCAACATGTACTAGTTCCCACTTCACCAAATCTACAACAATGTTTCCAAATCAATCTTCCTTTACAAAACGATAACAACTCCTCAAAACTAACATTATATTGTTTTCATTACATATGTTTCAAAATACATCTCCTTCAAGTTTATAAGTCAATAGTTCACAATACATCACTTTGCATTATTTAAAATTAAAACAAGTCTCCACCATATACAAGGATTTAGATAGCCACAACAATGGATTCAAAGGTCTTCACAAGTTTTCCAACAACACACAAGGGTAGCCAAGAAACACTCACCACCCAATCATATCCAATGGGTAAGGGGAGCACTTCCCAATTGGCCCCTGAGCCCCAACACACAAACCATGAAAGAACTAAAATACCTTGAGAAACACTAACATTTATTTTTTCTCCAATAGATCCAAAAAAATCACAACCAAACAAGAACACAACCAAAACAAGTAGGCAAAACAATGCCTTGAAATCAAGCCAAGTGGAAAAGGGAGGGATGAAATTTGGTCTCTTTATCATTCCAAATGGGTAGTGAATTAGGCCTTGAAACCTCCATTATACCAACCCTCCTTTTTCCTCCACTACACCTTATACCTTCAAAACCACCCCTTTTCTCTCCACCAAAGGCCTAATTCCCATCTACCCAAAACTCCCTCCAAAAAAATCACATTAAACATCCACATCCATAACAAGAAACAAATTTAATAAAATATAAATATTAAATATAATTTTAGAGTCACTATGATAATATACAACAGAATATAATTACTAAGAACTCTAAAGATCCTACCATGTAATAAAATGGGAGATATATGGCACTTATATGATTTTTGCTTATTCTGGAACTGTTGTATGAACTAAAACAAAATGATAAACAAGTTGGGAAAAATATTGAAAATGCTTGATATAAATCATGGAAGATACAGACAAAGATAGATCACGAGTACCTAGGATAAGGTGAAACTATGCCTAGGTGTCATGAGACCACTCCTCATGCATTTGTGACTGTGTGAATGCTCAGAATCTTCTTTTTCTTTTGTCACTAGGGTTTTGCAATTGTTCACTATTGATCACATGTATGTCACACTTGAATCACCTAGGTACCTATAACCTGCAACACAAACCCTAGCTACCTACACAAGCTCAAAAATACATCAAATTGGAATAAAAAATATAATATGTAAATTTTGATTTACCTCAACGGTCATTTGGAGGATGAACTTATGACGGAATACTGCACTACATTCCATACTTTATGTAGTTTTGTGTGCTTGTGTGTGAAATAGTGTTCTTAGGTTTCCCTCACACCAATGACTCCAAGATAGCAGGATAAATCTAGATAAAATGTAAATGTGTTGGATGGAATTCAAAACGTCCCCTTCCTATATAATGTATGTATAGTAAACAGCCCAAAAATACAGTCCCTTTGATAGTATGTAGATATTTTTTCCCTTTAGAATTGTTTGCCCTTGTAATGGTATGTATGTTGTGTATATATATGGATCCCTTGTTTAAATTTCAACACTAGTGACACGACATGTTGACTATGACCTCAGGTGAGGAGTAAGAAAATGAAAAGGCCAACCACAAATGTCAAAATGTGAGCAAGAACAAAGAGGACAGGAGCACCTAGAGTGGGCTGGAGTGCCATGGGTACTCAAATCTTTAAATATAGAACTGGGCAGGATCACTTAGTGTACTAGGATATGTGACAAAAACTGTGAGAAGACTGATAGACAGGGATCCTTATGACCTAATCATAACTAAGTGTAGAAAGGATAGATGTGAGAGGTAAAGATAATAGAAACAATCAAAGTAAGCAGATGGACTAGGAAGTGTGTCACTAGTGAATACTTTTCTTACTCACGATCCATGCATATAACAACATACTTGGTGGTATAGTGGAATAGTAATATGTGTGTGATTTTTTTCTATATTTTCCCCACTTTATGTAATTTTAATGAAATTCAAGTAGTGTAAAGGAATTAAGGAACATACCTATGAGAATTTTGGAGAAGCCTTATTGTAGAAATACACGCAAAATAACAACATCTAACGTGGTGAACCATAGATCAGCATATCAATCCATGTGTCATAAATAGAGACAGAAAACCATTATCAAGAGAACTTGGAGAAATTGATGATTTACTTTGGATAATTTGGAGGTTTCTGAATTCTTGCCAAAGGATATTTAAAGGGCTAAGGAATGATTAATTCCTAACCCAATTTTGTAAAATTTCATTCAAGGGAGGATTTGGGCATCCTACCGCCAAAGGAAGAGTGTTGGGAAGAGAGGTCTAGTTTTACTCTCCATCCATGACTACATCCTAAAAATATCCAACCACTGCAGATGGCTAGAGACCAAATTTAGTTCATTTTGATGCATGTTTAGTTCCATGTTGGATAACCCACATAATATTAGTATAGGATAGGAAATGATGTCTCCTTTCCCCCACTCCATAGGTGTTACAATTTATATATTCCTAAATGGATTCCATGTTAGATCATCTAGAAGAAATATAAAATGTATAGTGGTTCCCATGTTAGGTCATCTATGAAACATAGTAAAGCGTTGTATCTCCCAAGTTAGGTCATATGGGAGAGATAGTAAAAAAATTTATGTTGTATCGATTGATTCAATAGAAAAAAAATCATTTTTTACATTAAATATGTGTGATAGGTTACTGACTGAGATATTTTCATGTTTTGACCCCAAATTAGGTCATTAGGGGGAAATAGATGGAAATTACTTCAATAGATTGATGTATTCCTTTGTTTGACTAGTGTGAAAAAAATTCAATAATGATGTATTAAGAATATCAAATGATCGTATAGTATCTTGAGGGACCATAACATGATCCTGATTGTATGACCCCCTTTTAAAGAAAGGGTGAGGGGTGGAGGTAATGAGAAATGAGCCTAAAGAAGAGGATAAAATAGGTAATGAGGACCAAGAGGTAGTATAGAAGATGTGGGAAGATGACGAATAGATTCAACTCGTATACTTTCACATCCACATTGGATCATAATAAACAATGTGTAATGATGTATAACGTATGGTGGTCCATTAACTTTTAAACAGGGATTACATAGTTTACAAGGAGAGATAACTTATCTGAGCATCAACGATCAAGAATTCTAAGAGTGAAATTCTAATGCACCCCCAAGTTAATAGACACTAGACTGATTGCCACACTAGTGATTATAATAAATTTTATACTGCCCATGTGCTATTTATCACCTTACCCTAGTACAGGATGACCATAGTGAGGTTGTACTTTGTACCCCCGGTTGATTGAGACAGCGTTGGTGCCCCTCTGAGCTTGTCCATCGCCTTCCTATAACTTGATCAGCCTTGGAAGTGATACTTGACATAGACTCGAGAGATTAACAAATTCTACGGTGTCACAGACTCTTTTATGACTTATTTCTCTCTCATAATCACATGTACAATTTTCCTCAAAGTTCTATACTCTCTTTTACATCCCTTTTTATAATACATCATGAGGTGGTTACAAATCATGCACAATGGTTTCCACACCTTTTCACTGGGTAATGGCCAAGCATCTTTAATTAAATTCTTGGGATGTTCAATTCCCACATCTAAGAACTAGTAACTTATTACAATGCACCCGCGTCACAAATCAAACTTGTCTGTTAGTCAATCCAATAGAGTGCTTTGATAGTGCATTTTGAAATCTTTGGGGAGTTTAATCAATTAACATAACTCATATCATAAGTGGTTTTTTATTGTTTATATAGGAGTGTAAACTAACCTCAATACCACACATAGTGTGTCCATTGTGTACATGTGATATGCATATTATGGATGAAATTAGCTGCAGAGGTAATAATTTGACCACATTGATAATACAACAATTTTGGAGCATGCTTAATGTTGAATTGGTACATACTAAACCATTTCAGTCATCTGAGCCTATAGTGAGATCGTGGGATCTTATCCCTCAGTTTGTTCTACGAGGATCAATACGGAACCTCGTGCACATTGAGCAGAGGATTTCACTTCCAATGGTGATAATTAACACTTCACATTTAGTCAAGCAAGAGCATCGAATCACAAATGAGAATCAAGTACAAAAATACAACGGTGTTTCTGGAATGCTCATATATCTAAAAAGAGATGTACATATAGGATTTTTGTGTAACTCCTTTGCGTGACATGTGTACACAACCCTAACTAACCCTTTTGACCTATGACCTATTCTCACTAAGTGAGATGACTAACCATCAATGGTAGACAAGACTTCGAATGATGACGAAATAATTCATATACACCAACACCCACCCCCTTCATTGAAGTATGAGGTAAAGCTTGTGAAAAATAAGAAATAAAAGAGAACTCCCCTAGAGAAATAAGAAAGATGTAACAATGGGGCTTGACAATACTAAATGCATAATAAGGTACCCATGTACAAACAATATACTCACTAGAAAAGAGAAAGAGGGGAAGAATGGGTCCCGACAACTAGGTTGGATAAGGTACCCATGTACAATAATAATCTCAAGTAATGGAAGAAAACTTGAAGGAAAAGCATCCAATTATAAGAGATAAAAGACACCCCTAAACAAACTAATAAATATGTTTCAAATATGTCCCAGTAATTAAAGGCCTAATAAGCTACTCATGTACGCACTGAAATATTTCTATAAGAAGAGAAGAGATGAAGAATTTTTATCCAACCTCCCAAGACAAAGAACATGTTGAAGACCACCCTATATCAACTGGATAAGAATATTCCCAAAATGACAAGGTGTGGTTCTTATCCAAGGAATGATGCTCCATATGTGAGGTGGAAGTTCCAACTAATCCATGAAGAGATGGTGAATCTAAAGTTGTGTAAAATAAGGAAGGTGGAATGGAATCATAAAGATAAGATAACGATAAGAAGGCAAAAATTATATGGATAAAATAAGGAGTGGACATCACCCCAAGATGATATCACAAGTAAGGATACTTGGCTTTAGTGAAGGGCTTGGTAAAGAATCCTGCAACCGGATCTGAATTTTGAAACTCAATGAAGTATCCAAGAAGAGTTTTGATGATGTGGCCTTCCATATGTAGATTGATGAAGATCCATTTGCATTGAACATTGTTCCTTTCCTTTGGAAGGACAGACATGAAGTACTAGAAGTTTGTCCACTGCACAAAGGAAACTGAAGGTAGAAGTATAAATAAATCTAAATATGGTCCATATAAATATGACAAATAATTGGAAAGTAAGTGCATGTGAAAATCAGAGATTTGGATCGAAAGTTATGGCATTTTTAAGTTTGAGAGTCAGGCATGAGGTGCGGAAGGGATACAGAGGGAAGGTGTGCGCATAGGTACGCATAGAGGATGAAGGCATACTAACAAAAGGCATGGAAACAGGGTGCGTAGGCATTCAACTGAAGGAGGGCACGTGGCACAATAGGGTGTACATAGGTGCATAAGAGTTAGAGAAAGGACAGCCAATTTTAAGGTGTCTACAGAAGGGCGCACAAGGAAGGCACGAGGGGATAGAAAATAAGGTGCACGCGTGGGAAGAAGGGAAGAAAGTGGGTGCGTGGAAGAAAGGCACAAAGGGGGGGAATGGAAGTGGAGCAAAATGTGAAGAAAGAAAAAAGAATGCGCACAAGGGCACACGGAAAGAAGGCGAAAAGGGAGTGAGGCACATGGTAAGATGCAAGTGCACGAGAGGAAAGAAGAGAGAATGCGTACGCATAGATGCACACACCATAGAAAAGAACACATACTTGCGAAAGACAAATATGGAAGCAGGGCGCAAATATCCAACTGTGGAAGGGTATGTGGTGAAATAAATAAAAGATGGTGCATGAAAAGAAGACCCAGAACTTAGCCAATTTGGAAGGCATCTACAGAGGGGTGCGCAGAATAATTATATGGTGTGGGGATTATGTAGAAGGGCTACAGCCTATGCAAAGTTCCAAATGAGCAAGCATGCGGGTGCACAACCTTAAATGTGAAGCATCAGAGGCAAAATGAAAGTGAAAGTCATCCAAATAGCTAGGAGAGTTATTTGGATAATAATACCATTATATCATTTTTGTACCATTGTGTTGCAATTACAATCATTCAATGATGTTCCTTGTGTTTCCTTATGCATCACTATCCTACCATTGAAAATTGGATCCAAGACACTCCATACTCTTCTATATGTCATAAAAGGATAATTACAACATAACATCTTATTGGGACATCCTTGGATTCATGAGATGAGATCCATTTTTTCCACTCTACATCACTTCCTAAAATATTGACAAGATAGAATTACACATCATGTCACCTCTGATTCCAAACCATTTAAGTATTGTAACAATGTCACATTCTCATTGAGTAGAATGGTACCCACTACTCTTATTACATTGGTTGTTCCAAACCTGTAAATATATCTAATACTTCCACTCATAAACCTACTGCGACAAATACATCTCCTTTAACAAAATATTATGACCCACAAAAAAACACAAGATCCATATCCCTCACCTTCATCATCTTATAACTAGCCATCATCATCACTCCCCAAGTAATCATACTTCCTTTCACTTCATCATCACCATCATATTTTTCACTAGCCATTATGGTTTAGGTAAATTTGAATAAGGCATTTCAAATTAGATTCACCCTCACTATAATTTATCTTCCCATAAATTTGGATTAGGTTATACCAAACTAGATGATGACATTGAAAATATGATTTCGGCCTTCATCGATATGAATTTTCATCCTAAGTGGAAAGAACCGCTAATACACATTCACATTTTCTTTAGATGTTCCTTCTTTCTATAACACTCCCGTGTATTCCTCAATCAATCCACACAAATCCATTTTTTTGAATGATTTCATGATTTTGGAAATATGCTTGATTAATCCATCGATAATCCCACTTCATATGTATTACTTATGCACTCCGATGACAAAGTTGATTCTATCAAGATCCCACCTACATATAGTCATATCTTGGGAAAAAATGTTACTATTATTCAATTTGAGGCCTTTTCCATTGATTTCCATCTTGTGGAATGACCTATATCTCTCAATCTATTTACTTTGGAAGAAGATATCTTATGCCATTTAGGTGATTTGGATAAGGATCCTTACAAATATATTACACAAAAAACTTAACTCCATAGCGAGGCATACTTTAGGTACATTGAGTATGTGCCTCTAGATGAGACTCATAAACTCCCAAAATTTTACCACCTTGATGAGGCCTCACACATGCTCATTGAGAAAATTGTTGAGGTAAATATTAGTACACCTAAGGAACCATGCATAGTACCCTTTGGTAATTTCCTATTAGATGAAAATTGAGTTCAGTACACATCACTCTTATTCGAATTCATTAATATATTTGATTATTTTTATCCTAATAAGTTAGGAATGGATTCTAACAAAAAAATTTCACAATCTCATGCTCAAACCTAATGCAAAACTAGTTAAATAAAATTTACATAAAATGCACCAAGGTGTCACATTACTTGTAAAAGAAAATTTGTAGAAACTCCTTGATGTGGGTTTCATATAGCAAAATGATTACCTAGACTGGGTTTCTAACATGGTCCCTATAGGGAAGAAAACTGGAGAGACATGTGTCTTTATTGATTTTAGGTATGTCGATAAGGATTGTCCTAAGGATGGATTTCCCTTACCAAATATCGATATCATCATTGATAATATGAATCATAAAAAAAATAATTCATGGATAGTTTCTCTATCTACAATCATATCAAAATAACACTAGAAGACCAACATAAGACCGCATTTACCAAACCTTGGAGGATCTTTTGTTATAATATTAGATCCCTTTGAGCCTTAAAAATGTTGGTGCACCGTATCATCAAACTATGAATTGCATATTTCATGATTATATTCACTACATCGTACAAGACTATGTTGACTACCTTCTTAAAAAATCCAAATTGTGCACTAACCACATAGGTGAACTACATAAAATCTTTGTGCCGCTTTTAGAATACAAAATTGGACTAAATCCTAAGGAGTGTGTCTTTGGAGTCACATCAAGTAAGTTGTTTGGATTCATAGAATCATGTCGTTCCATTGAGGTAGAATTAGATAACGTTAAGTATATCATAGAAATGCTTCCACCTAAGAATACAAAACAACTATGTAGCCTTTAAGGTAAAATTTAAGTTGTTCAATGTTTCACTGGACAATTGTTTTATCCTTGTTGCTCATTTAATCACCTTCTTCTGAAAGGTGTTATCTTTGAATGGAGGAGTGTCATATTGAATTTGAACAACTTTAATAGTATCCCCTCACACCCCCCATGCTTTCACCACTACAATCAGATTTACCCATTCCATTTATACATTGTGTATAATGAATGTAGTAGATAGTATATTCATGATTTTCCCTGTTGTGTTGAGAAAGCATACTTCCAAGAGTGAAGTCAACTTCCATTACCTACGAGTTTAACTATGCAGAAATTTAGAAAACAAAAATTCCATCATGTTGTCGAAATATAAATTTAGACACTATATGCTTAATAATACAACTTACATCCTTGCCAAAGTAGATCCATTACTTTACATGATGAGAAAAATATATCATAAAAATCACACATCCAAGTGGATCATGTTTCTCAAAGAGTTTGAATTAAAATTCATCTCTTAAAATTCTATTAAGGGACAAGTAATTTCTGATCAATTGGCCAAAGCACTGCTTACATATTCATGTCCCCTCAATCTTAATCTCCTGGATGATTCCATATTTGGTGTATCTAAATCAGAAGTTTACATTAACATAAACAAGGATTTCGACATGACTTTACACTTTGATATTTCAAATACTAACCAAGGGGGTGGTGTACACATTTTCTTTGTCACGGCCTAAGGTGAATCTATTCCAATATCATTAAAACATTATTTTCCATGCACCAACAACATGGCCAAGTATGAATCACTCGTCATGGGTCTCTAAGTAGTTATTTATCTCAAGATCTAACATTTACGCATAGTTGGTCACTTGCAACTTGTCTTCAATCAAATTAAAATTGTGTACCAATGTCGCATTGACACACTACAACAATACAAGACTCTCATGGATTTACTCCTTATTCAATTCAAACATTTCAAAATTGAGTTCACTTCATGATCTTCTAATAGACTATCTGATACCATGGCTTCCTTAAGATATTATATACCTTTAGAAAAGGAATCTAGCATCCTTTGTGTTCTCATTCATGTTTTATTACAACCATCATTTTATTGTATCAATTTTTAACATCAAGACCATTCCACCTCCTATTTGTTAAGAGGATCTTATCACATGAAATTCAATACATTACCACCTGGCCTTACAAAAGTAAGATGCCATACCTTTTAGCAAAAGACCATTGATTTTGTACTTGTAGGGGACTACGATGTATAATACCCCAGAGACTATCATTGCACTCACAAAAGTGCATGATGGTACATGTGGGGGTCATTATCGTGATACAATAATTACATGAAGTCTTATTTACATAGGCTATTATTGGCCCTCACTCAAACAAGACTTTTTGTACGTATGCTAAAGGATGTGAGAAATTCCAACGGTTTGTTAATCTCTCTTACCTCACCACATAAGAGTTATAGCCTCTTTCATCCATTTGTATTTTCTCCCAATTGTGACTTGACCTTATTGGAAAGTTTTCTTAAGGTAACTTTTAGTGGCAAATATTTCTTAATTCACGAATGACCTATTTTTTGAAATTTTCGTTTAGAAAAAATTTAAGCATAGGGATTAGGACAAGGTCACCCAAATTTTTTAGGTTCAAGTTACTTTTAGGGGTTGGTTCACCTAGTGTTTAAACCAATAACTAACTATTTTAATTCAAATCACCTTTAGAATGAAATTGAAATTTATAATTACAAATCTGAATTCCAAATCTGATTTCTAATTATTAATTACACATCAAATTTTCCTCATAATTTCTCTACACATTCCATGGTCCCGTGGGTATTTACAATTGATATAAATTACATATATTATAACCCTCCAAGATCAAGGTATTTTAAATGTTGATATGGTATTTTGTTGAAATTTCATATGTTTCAAAATTTCACAAATGCTATCGGTCGACAACATAATATATGTTACCGGTAAAATTGCAATACATTTATATGTTGCAAAATGTCACAATGATATCAGCCAATAGCATAGTATATGTTACCGGCTAGTAGAACAGTCAAATGCTATTATTTAATAGCATAGTATATGCTTTTGTTTGCTAGTAATGACAACATTATGTTAATATGGAGAGGAAAAAAAAAGTATGAGAATTTTTTTTTCTTGCACCATATTTTGTGAGGACAAATTTCTCATTGAGATGATCATTTTAACTGATAACATCAAAAAAATCAATTTTTCTCGTGAAAAACTGGTGAAATCCATATTTTTTCACAAAAATCACTTTTTTGTGCCATATTTTGTGAGGAAATATTTCTCATTTGAGACATTCATTTTTAATGCTATTATAAAAAAAAAATTCTGGAAGATTGCATATGATATCAATCGATAGTTGCTACCAATCAACACCATATTTTCTCAACTAATAGTTTCTACCGGTCGATAGCATATGTTGTCAGTTGACAATTTCTACCATTCAAAAACATTATAAAATAATTCATCAGTCATTTAAAATATATTTCCTTCTAATTATCCATGATTTTGAAACTCATTTTCACACCTTTTTCAAGTACTATATACGAATGTTTTAGAGGGGTATCAATATTGTCCTTGATTTCCCCTTTATCTTCAAATGGACACACATTTATCATTATAACCACCAAATATTTTATGAAATGGGTCACGGATTTTCCCTTACATGAACAATAGGTCCCTAAATTGTTATTTCATTGTGAAAAATAACATTTATTATTTTGGTATCCCCACCAAGCTCATTTCTGATAATGACGTCTTATTTAAGAACAAAGATGTTGAAACAATATTTAAATAATTTGAAATTTAACATAGTTTTTCCATGCCATGTTATCCACAAGAAAAAAAGAAAGAGAGGCTTTTAATAAAACAATTTTAAAAATTCTTCAACGTGGGAGTTACCCCATATTCAATAAGAGAGCATATGGTTAAGATTTTAAAAATTCAACATATCATTAACTAGCACAATGGTTATATATAATGGAAAAATCTCCTAAAATAAGGTAGATCTTCCTTATCTTGATATCACTACCAAATCCCCTAAATCACTCAACCCACTCCTTAAATCTCTTATTATTTCTACTAACTCTTATTTCCAATCTTACATCCCTGCGTGAGTTGTTTTGACAACTCACTTAACATTATTTGAATATATGCTCAACATAATAATTTCTCACACACCTAGATTAATATTATTTGAGTATTGAGCACTACAACACCCATGTAAGGACTAATTCCTAACACTCAATGTTTCCCATAGATATTTACACACATAGTTTCATTATAACCTTTCCAGGAATATCACTCCACTGATTTATGGGGTCAATGTTTTCATAGCCCTTGAGCATGATACCCCATAATTAAGAGTCACACTTAAATATTTCATTATTGATGATGACTATCATCATGAGCACCTTACAAAACTAGATCTTCTTATTAAGAGGCATGACAATGATCTTGATCATCTCCAAGTGTATCATGATTGCAGAGAAATATCTTACCATAAAAAGGTTTGTATCCATGAATTTGAGTTGATTGATCTTGTACTTAAATAAAATCAACAAAATTCATCTCAAACACCTGACCAATGTGATGATTTCCCCCCAATTAGGTTGTATCTTATATTATCACTCAAAAATATGAGTATGATGCTTATAAATTAGCTGACATGGATGAAAAAGAATAAATAGATCCATTAAATGGCATGCATTTGAGGTGGTTTTATGCCTGAAACTCCAAAAAATAATACAAAAGTCTTTAAAAAATCCCACAAAAGTATTAAACTTTAAAAATTGCAAAAAACAATATAAGAAGTCAAAAAACAAAAACAATATAGAATATTCAAAAACACAAAAACAATATAGAATATAGAATATGTGACTATCCATGTGCATTATCGATTTCATTCACTTTTCATGTATATATGCATCCCTTTATAATAAAATTTCCACCACTTATAAATAGATGTGCCAATGTTTGTAAG